>CM019151.1:126101457-126157144 GCA_009733165.1 Naja naja | reverse complement strand
CTTTGTAGGAAGCCAGCACATAAGGTCACAAATGGCAATCCTGTGACCGCAGGATAATGCAACTGTTGTAAATATGAGGATTGTACCACTTAATCAGCACCATCATGAGTTTGAATGGTCACTGAACAACTGATCATTAAAAAATGATCACCCGTATTTCCTTTTTAACTTACACATTGAGGGAGGGGATGTCTGCAGTGGTGAGATTCTACCGGTTCTGTAGAACCAGTAGCTCTGAAGAGCAGCAGACATAGAACCGGTTTTATGTCTGCTGCTGTTTTGACCCACCAGCCTGCCCGGGATCTTACCTGACCTTTATTTCCTGCTTTTTCAACCTCAGCTGCTGTGCGAGGCACAGCAGCTGCGGTTGAAAAAAACAGGAAAAAAGTGCTTTTTCAAACGCTGCTTCCCTGCACACAGCCCTGCTCAGATGTCCAGGCAGCAAGCTGACGAAGATTTACACGCACACGCAGTGTGCAGGGAAGCACATCATAAATCACTGAACTGGTAGTTAACCCTGGCGGATCTCACCCCTGGATGTCTGTGATAGAAAACCAAAGATTTCTAAGAGCCATAGGTAGCCTGGGGGTTCCAGATGTGTGCCTTTATTTTTAGCTAAACTTTAAATAAGTTTGAAAACCTGCTTTTTAAAGCAGCTATTTTTTATTTCTGAATGTATAGAAATATAGGAATGTATATGTAGAAGTTTAAAAATGTGCATTTTTATCAGTTCATTATTTTGCTGTAAGTGACCGCAGTGCACTATACAAAATATGATAAATTTAGATGGAACTAAGGAACCTGAACATTAACAGGACCTCCATGATAATTGATGGGCTCCAAATCTCTATGAATGTCTCCTACGGCTGGTCTTCCAACAGGCCGTCCCCCACTGCTGGGATGAGGAGCCACCTAGATGGTTCCTCCAGGCCTAATGGACCCTGAGAGGTTCCAGGCAGAACTGGGGTTTTTTCCTTCTTCCCTTGCTCACAGCTCTGCCAAGGATCTGGCAATAGCCTGGCAACGGGCTGCGTCGGAGGCCCTCGACAGGGTTGTCCCCATGCGTCCCCTTGTGCGTGTGGATCGGTTAGCTCCTTGGTATGCTGAGGCTCCGGGGATGGCAAGCCATCGAAGGGGTTTAGAGAGCAGGTGGAGGTCACCCATTCCCAATCCATTGAGCCCAGCTGAGCCTTTATTAGGACTTACCTGGTAGCTATGAGAGAGAGCAGAAGATCTTATCTCTCCACTCTCATAAGTCGCAGATAGCCCAGCTGCCCTGTTTCGGGTTACTCGCTCCTCCTTCCGGTTAGAGGGGGGTCGGACCCGCTAAGGGTAAGGCCGAGAATTTGTTCAATATCTGTCGGGATAAGATTGCTCGTATTCGGGATGGGTTATCCTCCGATTTGCAGTGGTCTGAGGAAGGGGGGTGCAGAGTCTGGTTATCTGGGATGAGTCGATCGGTTCGAGGATGAAGTGGACAGGATTATGCGTATGAGTTCCACCACATGTTTGTTGGACCGTGTCCCTCCTGGCTGGCTTATGCCGCCAGGGAGGCCACTCATTTGGCTCCGGCAGTTATCAATGCTTCTTTAGGGAGGGTGTCTTTCCCGCCTTGAAGGTGGTAGCAGAACCCTCCTGAAGAAGCCTGAACCCGACTGTGTTAACAACTTTCGTCCAGTCTCCAACCTCGTTTTCTGGCGAAGGTTGTTGAGAGTGTGGTGGCTCAACAGGTTCGCTTTTCCTGGATGAAGCAGACTACTAGAAATCCGTATCAATCGGGCTTCGACCTGGGTACACAGCAGGAGACGGCATTGGTTGTGCTGATGGATGATTCTGGAGGGCTTGGACAGGGTTTTCCTCTGCCCTGGTCCTATTAGACCTCTCAGCGCTTTCGACACCATCGACCATGGTATCCTTTTACAACGCCGGGGGTTGGGAGTGGGGGCACTGTTTTTCAGTGGTTCACCTCTTACCTGTCGGGGCGGTCACAAACGGTGTTGGTAGAGGGGGGAAGTGGAGTGAGCCAGTGCTCTCTCTTGTGGGATCCTCAGGGGTTGGTCCTCTCCTCTTCTATTTAACATGACCGGTGTTTGGATGCGTACAGATTTGGATGAGCGGGAACATGCTTTGACTCAACCGCCAAGACTGAGTGGCTGTGCATACCGGCATCTCGGCCCAGTCAGAATATCCATCTTGGCCATAGGGGAGAGGTGTTGCCCCCTGTGGATAGGCCTGGAATCTGGGGTCCTCCTGGATGTACGGCTCGTTGGAGGAGCAGGTGGGGGGCCAGGGGGCCTTTGCCCAGCTCCGCCTTGTTCGACAACTCTTTTCTGGACCGGGATGCCCTGCGCACAATCACTCATGCCCTTGTTACCTCTAGGCTCGACTACTGCAACGCTCTCTATTTGGGACTGCCCTTGCATACCATCCGAGATTGCAGCTGGTGCAGAATGCGCGGGCTGGTGGTGATGGGAGTTACCCAGTTCTCCCATGTGACCCCCCTCCTGCGCTGCCTGCATTGGTTGCCGGTTGCGCTCCGGGTGGGATTCAAGGTTTTAGTGTTAACATACAAAGTCCTTCACGACATGGGTCCTCAATATTTAAGGGAGCGTCTTCTTCCAATGTCAAATACCGATCGCCCTGTGCGAGCTCATAGGCAGGGACTCCTCGGGGTCCCGCCGGCTGGCGGTTCCCCGACGACGAGCCTTTTCTGTCGTGGCCCCTGACCTCTGGAATCAACTGCCTTTGGAGCTTTGGAGCTCCGCCTGGCCCCTGACCTCCGCACCTTCCGCCCATGAGTTGAAGACCTGGTTATTTGACCAACCCGGGCTGTGACCCTTTGGGGAGGGTTATTTTTAATTATTTTTAATTATTTTATAAACGTTTGGACTTATAATTTAATCTAATTGTTTTTTAATGTATTTATTGTTCCTTGTTTTTAGTTGTAAGCCTTGAGTCTTGAGGAGATGGGGCATATATTCAAATAATAACTAACTAACTAAATAAATAAATGTGGGAAATATTTACAAAACTCTTTTTCTTAAGTTATTGTAAACGTTACCATCAGTGTAAAGACCCAGCTGTAGGATGTTCTTCTACAACTTCCTACCCGCTATTTTCTTTGTCATTCAAGCATTAGAATTATTCTGTGTAGCTTTTTAATTTTAAAAAAATATTTCCCCATCCCATACTGGTTCAGCTGCCGATTTCTGAGGTGAAGTAAACAAGACCATAAAATTTCATGACATATAGTATTAGATTGCTTCTAATGTGAATATCAAACAAGTTACTGTGTTAAGAAAAACTGTTGAGACAGATGGACTTCATATGAAAAAAATTGAAGCTGTGTGGTCATTATTTGAACATTTCAGCTTATACATTCATAAAAGATCTGACCTCAGCTTCTCTCCATCTGCTCAGCATTCAACTGATAAGGAAAATTATACTGAAAAAAAAACATGTTACTATACCATATGGTTATATCAGTTTAATAAGATAACTCCCATAAGGGAATATATAGAATTATTATCATTTTATTCCCAATGAGAATTGGTCTTTAGAAGTAGTAGATTACTTTTCAAAGTTGAGAGAAATCAAAAGAAATAAAATATTATTTTTGTCACAGAATAGTGTTTTCCCCTTTAGGGAAGAAAATCAACTTACTAGAGCATCTTATATAAAACTATTATGACTTACGTAAGACCAGTCTTTCCATGGTAATGTTTATCATGTAAAGTACAGCTATGCCTGCATGTCTGTTGATTTGGCTGCCAAATGGCAATTGCACAAATGGTCTTACATTGCTACTAAGACTGTTTGCCCATTGGCTCTTTTCCACTTTTCTGCCAATGGAACTAGATAAAAATTGAAATTACTTTGCTGTAAGACAAGGCTGATGTAACATAGCTCAAGAATAGCAAACTGAGTCAATGATATGAATCTTGTACATCTTTATTTCAACCAAACCAGAATATACGTTTTGTCTCAATAGGTACTTCAGAGTCCTTTGAGAAGAAATTTAAAGAAATGTATCTTTTGAAAGAAAAGAATTTAATAGCTATTAACACTTAGATTGAATGTTCAGAAAAAAATGTTTCATGTTTCAGGAAAAAAAGCCTTTTAATAATCAGATGGACTGAAGTCATAAAATTTGAGGTTCCAATGTTATGTACACTTTCCCTAACCTGGGTTATGATCCCAGAGATATCCCAATTTTTCTTTCAAATTGTAATTTTTGTTGATGATAAGGGGAAAATGATTACATCTATACCCATTATGTTGTTATTCAATCATAATGATTACATAATTACAATTAAATTAAAATGAAGCGGAGTGACAATTTATTTTTGCGATAGCTGGACACGCTGGTTCTGGGAAAGAGGCCCTTGATACAGAATTGACAGAGCAAATGAAAAATACACCTTTGAGCTGCACTTTTCCTAGACATTAAAGCAAGCACTTCCAGTTCTTCGGCTACCATCTTAAAATGAATTCATAAATAAAAAGCTGGGTTTTGTAAATGAATGTATCTGAAAAGTAGATTCCCTTCTTTCTATGATTAATTTCATGAAAAGCATTTTAGAATTTTGATGAATTGCCGGATTCATGCTTTAATTCAGAAGATTCTCAAAATAAATATACAACAGAAATCAGGAAGTTTTCTTTTAGGATTCTTGGATAAAGAAGTGGACAAAATGTTTGGGACTTTGTTACTATATATATGTTGACTACAGTGAGAATTTGTATGCGCAAAGATGGGAAAAGCATCAACTTCCATAATAGAAGAATGGATTGAAAAAATGATGGAATTGGAAGAGATGGCAAAGTTAACTATTTTAACTAGGGAAAAGAACATAATGAGCTTTGTTTCCACCTGGAAACCGCTTTCTGCTTTAAAGAGATAAAATTAAAATTTGATTTTTGGTTTCATGATTAAATAGGTGGTTGTTACAGAAATGACTAGTATTCTTAAGTATGTAAAAACTTGATATTATTATTTCACTACGAAATTTACTACAAAAGTTGGAAGTCACTGCCTTCTTTTCCTTTCCCTTTTCCCTCACTCTTTTTCCTTCCCCCTTTTCCTTTATCTATTTTTCCTATGGTCTTTCTTTTGTTTGTATTTTATATTAAATTTTTTAAACATAAAACTTATGTTTTGTTTGATAAATTAATAAAATAATAAGATGACATAGCTGGTAGTTTTGAAATAACTAAAAACCACTCAGCTGCTTTATTTGTGTACATTCATAAATACTCATGTACCCTTGGCATGCTTGGTTTGAAAATAATTGCAATTTTTAATATAATTTGTTAGTTTAAAATGCATTAATGGGCTTTTAAAATAGCAGATTACCATCTTATGGAGCAAAATGTTATAAAATAACAATGGATAAAGAAATCAAGCTCAACTTCTGTTGATTCTTAATACTTATAAAGTTTGCATGTTTTCCCTATTTCCAGTCTAGGCTACAAATCATTGGAGTTTTCTAGTGGCATTTTCTGTCAGAATGATCCTGATAATCTTTCTGTGTTTATTCTAAACTACATTTCTAGCTTGTCACCCTAAATACAACACATTGCACTGAACACAGAGAAACAAATATTCATTTATTTGTGATATTGCACAGTATGTAAAGAATGTAAAGAATGCTTTGTAGGCAACAAGTATGTGATTTCAATTTAGAATTGCAAACATTTTATTTTAATCAGTTAAAAGTAACATTGACCAAATATCGCAAAATATTTTTTCCAAATGCCTCACAAATATCAGTCATTTTAAATCTAACTGGATTTCCAGACAGTTTTTCAGCTGATGCTTGGATCGATAGTTACATTTTTTTCTTATGTTGCAAAAACTGAGTTTTAAACATTTAAAGTAACAGCAATGTTACATTCTTCTTGTTTTATGTCAATTACTGTATAACTGAAAATATTCTTCAATATATATTTTTTAAATTGGATTTATATGCCGCCCCATCTACGAGGGGACTCGGGGCGGCTTACATGCAATGTACAAACAATAAATACATCTTTATCAAATTCTCAACCCAATTATAAAATCAGTTAAAATACCCTTAAATTAAAATTCCCAACCCTTATTTTGTAATAAATAAGAATAGTGAACAGGAAAATAAAGAAAGAATGACAGATGGGTAAAACTGAATGTATAAAATAGAATTTTCACTATCTGTTGAACTATGAGATGAGATTTCAGAGCAAGCACTTTGAATAACTGAAGACTTATAATGATGATCAAATCTTTTATTTTTTCTGTCCACTCTATTTTATCAAAGGATCATCTCTGAAATAGCAGGTCTAACACATATTCTCCATACCATTTGGAATATTGTATTTAACCATGCTGTTGCATTTTCTTAATCACCTACACCTACCTTTTATTTAACAATATATAGACTTGGAGCTACATCAATGCTCTTCCTAGAATTGTTCACAATCCCAGTGCCATCCTTTGTGGTGGATGAGCTACTAAAGTGGTGGCTGTTCTTTCCAATACCTTGATCTGAAGAGTTCTTTGAATAATGTGAGGAATCCTCAGAAGAAAATTTCATGGTAGATAACATGGCAATTGGATGCTTCTCTCTGAGAAGGTCCCTGAGTGAAGCACTAGAGTTGGCAAACTCTCTAGAACAGGGCTCCTAAACTTCAGGCCATGGATGGGTACTGGTCATGGGCCTATTAGGAAATGGGTTGCACACCTGGAGGTGAGCGGTGGATGGGTGAACAAAACTGAAACCACCACCATCCCCTCTGGGTCCATGGGAAAAGTGTCTTCCATGAAAGCAGTCGCTGGTTGGGAACTGCTACTGTAGAGTACAAGTCGAACCAAGGAGTGTTGCTGGGGGAACTGGCGGTAGGCAGAGTGTGGCTTTGGAATTCAACTGCCAGAAATGCATAGCAGCTAGCTGAATTGATCAAGCTTCTTGGTTTATGGGCACACTTCTTCCCTTTTCTTTTAAAATAATTGGATCAGATTCACTGCAGCAGCCACCATATTGTATTGTATGAATGAAAGAGGGCACTATCAAATCTTTCTTTTATTTGGAGGTGAATTTGTGAGTGCATTTTCCTTGCCCTCAGCAGATGAAGAGCACAATTATTAACAGGATGGGCTAACAAATCTAACAGAGACAGTTTGAACTGACATGGACAAGAGGAAGAGTAACACCAGAGAAGGAAGTATCATTGGTGAAACTGAAAGAAATCTACTGCACTGCTCATAAGTTGCCTTTTATTGCATTTGTCTTCATTTTTCAAATTGAGGCTCTATTGTGTCTTGCTCAATTATGTCCCCATAGGAGTCAGATTTTAAGGTGTTATGGTACAGCAAAAGTAAACAAAATGGGCACAAACCTTTGTGAACTTTAGATGGTGTCTTCCCAAAGTAGAACTGTTTCTCATTAATCATGGCGAATTGGACACATCATCTACACTCAACAGAGTGGATAATACTGATGATGTTTTTTATTTGCAACTTATCCACTTCAAATCTTGGGGTTTGCAGCTAACTCTATCACCAAGTAACATTTATCATAAACTAAATCATTGGTTTTCATATTATACTAGATTTACAGGAAACAAAAGATGAAAAAAAAACATGCAGTGTCCTTGTAATCATGACAATAAAGGAGAAAGAACTGGAGAAAGTGTTGAGGCTGAAAGCTTGCTGAAGATCTTTCATTACTGGTGTTCCTTAGTAAAAGCTGTCCCTTACTGTGGTGTTAGGAAGTGCGGCTGATATAATGATGCATTATTTCTGCTCTCTTCCCTTTGTTGTTGTTGTTTTTTGCTGCTGTCAGGTATTTTGTGGTACATTAAACAATGGGATACAGTGTCAATCATAGCTCGGGGACAAGTTAAAGCCTGTGTTGTGGGGATATGAGGTAAAATTGGACTTGCTAAGACATTCCAGTGATGCTGTAAATCACTAATGAGGAAAACCACTAACACAAAGTAAGGCATAGTTTGTGATGTCCAGACTCAACATGAGTCTTTTAGAACATGATTAATATGACCCGGTTACAGCACGGAGACGGCATTGGTTGTGCTGATGGATGATCTCTGGAGGGCTTGGGACAGGGGTTTTTCCTCTGCCCTGGTCCTATTAGACCTCTCAGCGGCTTTCGATACCATCGACCATGGTATCCTTTTGCAACGCCTCGGGGGGTTGGGAGTGGGGGGCACTGTTTTTCAGTGGTTCACCTCCTACCTGTCGGGGCGGTCACAAACGGTGTTGGTGGGGGGGGTCGAGGTCGACCCCGAGGGTGCTCTCTTGTGGGATCCCTCAGGGGTCGGTCCTCTCCCCTCTTCTATTTAACATCTACATGAAGCCGCTGGGTGAGATCATCCGTGGTTTTGGGGTGAGATTCCATCAGTACGCAGATGACACCCAGCTGTACATCTCCACCCCAAACCAGATCAGTGATGCCCTCTCCCTGATGACCCGGTGTTTGGATGCGGTACAGATTTGGATGAGCGGGAACATGCTTTGACTCAACCCGGCCAAGACTGAGTGGCTGTGCATACCGGCATCTCGGCCCAGTCAGGAATATCCATCTTTGGCCATAGGGGGAGAGGTGTTGCCCCCTGTGGATAGGGCGTGGAATCTGGGGGTCCTCCTGGATGTACGGCTCCGGTTGGAGGAGCAGGTGGGGGCCATTGCCAGGGGGCCTTTGCCCAGCTCGCCTTGTTCGTCAGCTTCGCCCATTTCTGGACCGAGATGCCCTGCGCACTGTCACTCATGCCCTTGTTACCTCTAGACTCGACTACTGCAATGCTCTCTATTTAGGACTGTCCTTGCATACCATCCGGAGATTGCAGCTGGTGCAAAATGCGTGGCGGGTGGTGATGGGAGTTTCCGATTCTCCCATGTTACCCCCTCCTCGCTGCCTGCATTGGTTGCCAGTTGCACTCGGTGAGATTCAAGGTTTTGGTTTTAACATACAAAGTCCTTCACGACATGGGTCCTCAACATTTAAGGGAGCGTCTTCTGCCGATATCGAGTGCCAGCCGCCCTGTGCGAGCACATAGGCAAAGACTCCTCAGGGTCCCGTCGGCAAGCCAATGTCAGCTAGTGGTCCCCCGGCGACGAGCCTATTCTGTCATGCCCCTGACCTCTGGAACCAACTGCCCCTGGGGCTCCTGGCCCCTGACCTCTGCACCTTCTGCCATGATTTGAAGACCTGGTTGTTCGACCAATCCGGGCTGTGACCCCTCCTTGGGGGGGGGATGGGTTTCTTAATTATTTTAACTACTGTAAATTTTAGTTTTTGTATTTTTGGGCTTGTGAAATTAGTTTAATTTCTTTTTAAGTATTTATTGTTGCTGTTTTTAGTTGTGCGCTGCCCCGAGTCTTCGGAGATGGGGTGGCATACAAGTCCAATAAATAAATAAATAAATAAATGTGCATATTGTTCTGCCTGTTCTTAAAAAGCTAAACCAATCAGGTTTTGCTTATTTTAACCATTTCCAAAATAACTATTTACTATTTTGATTATCTCAACAGAACACTTTAAAAAGCATGATGCTGAACTGGTTGCATAATGTCTTTGGCACATTATATTTTTTAACAGGAAAGCAAGGGATCTGAAAATTAAATTAATTTAAACCTTTTTTTCTGAACAGAATTATTTTAACTTCCACTCTCAGTTGTGCTCCATAGGTGAAGTAAAGTGATACACTTTTATTTTTTAGCTTTTTCTATTTCATAGTTTAAAAGTAGGAGTTCCTGGTATTTATTAGAGCCCCATTCGAGGATCTTAAAAGTAAATCATAAAAAATAACAAACAAGAATATTTTACAGTTCAAAACTGTAAAAACATTTAACAGTTCAAAATCTGCCTGTAAGGTCACCATCGCATTTGTCATGTGTTCAAGGATTGTATGCTCTTGTTCATGATTAATCTATTTTTGGTTCATCACCTTTTTCATTTCAGAGATTAGGTGGGATTCAAATCTCTTCCTGATTCTTAAAGATAAGGATTACAGGAGGATTGCATTGAATTTCAACATGGTTCTTGCCCAATGTGCTTTTTGATAGCACTAGAATAATTCTCTGTTCTCATTCCAAATAGGCAGGGAAGTATGAGGATTTTATGAGTGCAGGAGACAGATATTGCCATTCTGGTGAATAGAAGGGTATTTATTGAGTAGAACATACATTCTGTACATGACTATCCATAGTCTCTTCCAATATGATCAAGTATTTATTTATTTATTTATTTATTTATTTATTTATTTATTTATTTTTATTCATACTTATATCCCGCCCTTCTCCGGAGACTCAGGGCAGCTTACAATTTTTTGGGATGCAACCCAATGTGCTCAGCAATAGCCTTCCTTCCATTGTATATGCCTGATTATTACTAAGCAGCATTTTTACAAAGTCAGCTAATTGCCCCCAACAATCTTGGGTCCTCAATTTACCTACCCCGAGAGGATGGAAGGCTGAATCAACCTTATTTAAACTATACATATTTATTCCAAGTCGGGGTGTCAAACTTGATTTCATTGAGGGCCACATCAGGGTTGTGTGGGGGTGGGCATGGCCAGGGTGGGCGTGGCCAGCTTGATATCACTCATACATCTGTGGTGGTGGAAGCGCTCTGCCAGCAAAAACAGGCTCCCAAGCTCTGTTTTCAGCTGCGATGGCCCTCTACTGCCCTCTGCCAGTGAAAACAGAGCTCAGGGGGGCGCTCCATTTTCACTGGCAGAGGCACCATGGGCCAGTCCTTTGCTGTTTCTAGGGCAACCCTGCGGGCCAGATCTAAACAAACTGCAGGCTAGATCTGGCCCCTGGGCCTTGAGTTTAACACCCCTGTTCTAAGTTAACAATGATAGATTCTGTGCGGCATTTTGGGAGAGTAGCTACTTTATTGTTCATTATTTATTTATTTATTAGTTTATATCACACTTTCATTAGTTTTGCAACAATGGCGAACATATTCAACACCACTTCACTGTCCTATTTTCCCCACAAAAACAATCCTGTGAGGTGGATTGGACTGAGAGATAGTGAATGCTCCAAAGTCACCCAGCTGGCTTTTATGGCTAGGGCTGGACTTGAACTCACTTCTCTTGCTTTTTAGCCTGGTGCTTTGACCACTAGACAAAAAAGGGTAACTTCTTGGGGCAGCTCATAACTTTGAATTCTTGTTTTATCACCATGACGGCAACAGATTGTAGTGAATAAATGTTCCCTGTGTTTGTGAAAGGTATTTTGCTCTGTTGAAAATTCATAAAGCGAATATATAACAGACAGTTAAGATAGCTTCAAACATACTTGTAAGATCTGAACTGAATAAGCCAGCTAAATGGTCTTCTAGATGGATGTTCAGTTCCAATATTATTGCAGCAAATGAAGATTCACATCAATTGATTCACTTGATGCAGTCAGTGGGTATTTATCATCACACTTTTTCCATTGTCTTCTAGTTATAATAATATATAGATAATATAATACTGTATTATGTGATATAGCTTCTTCGAGTTATAGTAATGAGATTTCTAGCAAATAGAAAATTTCCATTTAAGCAGAAGCACCATTGCATGAAGCTGTGTTGAATAGAATGGAAGGGGGTCCCTGGCTCACCCTACTGTCCAACTCCCAATGTCTTACTTTTGCAGGAGGAAATTGATACTGAATAATGTACACAATTTACAGTATGGGGTCAACCTGCCGCCCTGACAAGCACTCAAAATATCTGTTTTTAAATATTGATATAGATGTTAAAGGAATTTATATTTTGGCATGAAACTGAGAGGACTGATGAGTTCTTGTAGAATATAGTAGTCTCCCTCCCTCCCTCTCTCACTCACTCAACACACACAAACACACACAATACCTGTCTACTTCAATAGAGTTATGGTAGACATAAATCATCAGAACAACCTGCTAAAACTCAGTCCGGGTTATCATCTTCACCTTTTTTGTCAAGCAATGCACAATACCCATATTGATACTCTCATTATCATAAATATCCTGCACTTAGCAGTGAATTTTAGTTGGAGGAGAATCAATCATGGCACATTGCTTAAGGAGCATGGTTGAGTACTTACTTTAGGCTTTCACTTCACAAACAATAGCAACGCATCCTTTCCTCACAGCAACCTCCTGTCAAATGAAGTGGAAGAACAGATGCTAAAGAACATGTCAGAGTTCTAGTGAATGAATACTGTTATCTGTTGATGCCTTATAACATTGGAGGCATCGTTTTTCTTTCAATGTTTGGTTATATACACAAATCTATCTCTGTCTGGCTCTCTCTAACTCTATCTTTTTTATTCAAAGTGTCAATTGGAATATAACTTTTACACCAGCTATGGATTCAGCTAAAATCATGCACTAATTTCCTGCTTCATGTGTTATAGAAGGATGCCAGGAAAATAGTCAAAGCTATTCTCTTTCATCTAACCAAGAACTAAGAGATCTCATCATTAATTTTCTAAAGTCTCCTCATTAATCTATCTCTCTATCGGTATAGAAAAACAAATGGTAACTTCATGGTCTTTGGATAGAAGAAAAGACATTGTTGTGCAATTCAACCATTGAGGTGGCTGTGCAGTCCCTACATTCAAAGTTTAGCACAATGGGGAACTGGAAATCCATTGTTACAATAATAACTGTGGGTGTTATTCTGTGATGCCATTCATGATTTCCCATCAGTTTTTGGTGGCACCTGTCTTCAAAGCTGGTGTAGGCTTCATAGCACAGGGCTTTCCAGCAGGTTCTGTCAATAGCTCTAGCTTCTAGTTCTCTGTCAATAGCTCTAGATTTTAGTTCTCTAGTCAAAGTGTCATAGACTTTCCTTCACAGCATTTACATGGATGGCCTTGAGGTCTCTTTCTGGTCATCAGTTCACACAAAACAAAAGGCGGGGCGCACAGTGGTCATCCATTCTAATAATTTGTCTCACCAGCTGCATCTGGGCTGTGATAAGCAGAGTGCCAGTGCTGGTGAACTCTGTAGGATCCAAGATCTCCTGGCTGTAGAAATGATTTTGCCAATGAATGCCAAGGGTGGGGCAGAGGACAACATAGGAAATTCCTCCAGTTGTTTGATGTGTCATCAGTACAATGTCTAGGATTCATATCTATATAGGAGAGAAGGGATAAGCATAACTGTCAATGACAGCATATGCAGCAATAATTCCCAATTTATGATCTGGAGACCACTGATTATCTATTGGGCAGATTATTCCATGTTTTGGCACAAATATTTTTTAAAATGGTCAAACTCTCAAAAGAAGTGGGTACTTCCTCCATATCTTTAGATAGAAACACCAACATCTCAGGGCATTGGGAGATCTTATCAGTTATTTTACTTATTTTCTTAATTTAGAATAATTTTGTAACCCTGCAGATGCTGTTTTTGAGAGACATGTAAACCCTGGTGCACTGGATTATTCATACTTTGGTTTATGGGTTGTGCTCAAACACTTTTGATTATTTGATAATGAACCACATAAAAGAAAAGTCTTGGAATCACTCTTGGAAGCACAGTCAAGTAATCTGGGAACAAAAGAGATCCCTCCTTAGTGCTTTACTTTTTAGATTCATGACATATCCATATTGGAATAGCAGCAGCATGCTCTACAAAATGAATGCAGGTTATCTTGAAGGCTTACTACTCTCCTGACTCCCTCTTTGCATTAGGTTGCATCAGATCAGTGTGTTGCTATATTCAATGTTTCAATTCTAATACAATCTCAGACAAAGGCATTACATCAAGGAGATTAAACATTACTATCTGCAAGGAGATCTAACAGTCTCCCTGAACACAATAAATGAAGATTTTTCACTGCAAATATTTTTAGGAGCAAGAGCTCATTGTTACACTATCAAGAACAACAGGTTAGAATATCAGCTGCATTTTGCTCTTCTGTTTTGTCTTTTAGCTGTAATTAATAAGATCCTGCACTATTTATGCCAGCTTTGAACAGATGATTGAGCTCAGTGGCACTTGAGAGCCAAAATGCAGTTTTACTTCAGTTCCTACTTGAAGAATCAAATTGTTCAGCATACTAGGATATAATTGGTTCCAGTTGTAAGTTTCATTACGTATTCTCTGGATACAGGCAGCAGAGTCATTAGCAGATTAAAAAGGAAAAGAAGTGACTCCTGTAGCAATAATATTAGATCTTTATAAATCATTATGGAGAACTAGAATTTTATCAGTCATTTACCATATTATATATCCTTCCAGAGAGCCAATTTGGTAGACAGTAGTGGTTAAAGACACTAGGTAAAAACTGGGAGATTGTAAATTTTAGACTAGGGGGTCTCCAAACTTGGCAACTTTAAGACTTGTGGACTTCAACTCCCAGAAGTCCTGGCTGGAGAATTCTGGGAGTTGAAGTCCACAAGTCTTAAAGTTGTCAAGTTTGGGGACTTCTGTTCTAGACCCACGTTAGGCACAAAGCCAACTAGGTGACCTTGGGCCACTCACTTTCTTTCAGGTCTAGGAAACAGATCATGGCAACCACTTTGGAAATCTTAACAAGAAAACCACAGGAACTCCTCCAGGAGTCAAAGAAACCCCTTCAAGTGCTTTAAACAAATCAGTGCTGATATTTAGGACCATTAAACCTCAACATTGACCAGTTGGAACCACAGTTAAATCTATTTCATCAAATCCTGTACACATTTATTGAAAAATTAGGGTAATCTTGGAACTTTAATATGTTTGGATTTTAAGGCTATGGGGTCCATATTCACAGACATAGGCAGATTAAAAGAGGAGACACCAGATAATGCCATTCCCATAGGCAAGAAGTGTGTGTGGAGGGTAGCAATGTCTGCCAAGCCACTTACCCAGGGCAAGAAGGTGAATCCGGGATGAGAAGGCTGAGACTTTCAATTTTTGCATCCAATTGGCTCCAACCATCTTCCTGAAGGATAGCCCATAGGACATCGGAGAATGTAACAGTCTGGAATGTCAACATTTAAGGCCTACATAGACAAATACCTTATTTGGGATAAAGTGTGGAACAGGTCATGGACCAACAAAGGAAACTAGTCAGGAGCAAAAACAAAACAAAACAAAAAACATGATCAGAGATCTGCTGGCCGGCAAAAATACAGGTGAGTGCAAATAGACAATCATCTCTGAATTGTGAGAAAAGGTAACAGTAAAAACATGCAAAATATTTGCAACAGTAAGAAACTTTCCTGGGTAATTTGAATAATCATTAGGGACACAATGTTATTCTCTTAGGCATGTAAACAATAATGGCAGAACAGAATTTCTTTATCTTGAAATGTATGAAACTGTAAAAGAAAGAGACATAAATATTTCAGAGTTTGCCAATGGAGAGGATGTTTCCATCTCTTACCATGGGATATTTTGTGCAGCCACAATCAGTTAAAATATGTGTATACACAGAGTGAGAGGGAGGGAGGGAGGAAGAGAGAGAAAGAGAGAAAGAGAATAACATAGTACTAAGTCATATTTTGAGAGGGATATTTTAATTGTCCTAATAACAGTCCTCTAGAGGAGACTTAATCACTCTGTGTTTGGAATAAAAATAGGTTCAATAAAGTTGTATATTTTTCTCATGGCCCATAACTAGTTAAATTATCAACAGGGCAAAGGCAATTCAAGAAATTAGGGAAAGAGGCAATTCAGCCATAGAATATTAAACTTCATTCAAGGGCTTCATTCAGGCGAGAATGAAAAAGAAGAGAGGGTTCCAAATGTAAGCAGAACCATTGGCATTTAAAGGAAAATATTAGATTTGTTATGGCTTACAATAAATCAGAGCGAAGCTAGAAATTTATTGACTCATTTTCCCAAAACAGACCACATTGCAAAATCACTCCCTCCCTGTTCTTGCCAAAGTTGTTAAGTGAACCTGGCTTCCCCGTTGACTTTGCTTGCCAGAAAGTTGTAAAAAGTGATCAAATGACCCCAGGACATTGCAGCTGTCAAAAATATGAGTCAGTTGCCAAGCATCTGAATTTTGATCACGTGACCATGGGGATGCTGCAATGGCCATAAGTTTGAAAAATGGTCATGTCACTTTTTTTCATTGCCATTGTAACTTTGAATGGTCACTAAATTTACTGTTGTAAGTCAAGGACTACGGTACCTGTATTAGCCAACATTCTGGGGAGACTAGTTTTGTAAAATGAGTATACATCACATGGGCCTGGAGGAATTCTAAAGTTGGTGAAACTAAAATTGGTGAAAAGGTTTGGGCAATTAAAAAAATAAACTGATAATCTTTATTTTATAGGACTTACATTCACATTTATAGTTTCCCTATGTTATTATAAAACTGCATGAAACTGCTTTAAATTTTCAGTAATCATGATTAGAGAATTTCAGGGGCATTAAAAAATGGTATTCTGACTATGGGTGATACCTGGGCTGTGGATTGCCTCACCTTGATCTATCCTATCACTTTTTATCTTTTCTACAATTAGAGTAGCTTGTGTCAGATAAAAGCCACCTTTTATTATCAGCTCAATACTAGAAGTCTCACTAATTACATTTTTTTAGTTTTCATGACTTTGAAAATTAAAGCATCAATTTAATGTGATTGGGATGTGAAAAAACAACAACCCAGGAACATGAATCAGAAGTCTTGGGCATTGTAGCTGCTGACAACAACTATTTTGCAGTTTTTATAAACATGACTGATGTTTTGCTTTCGCTTAAGCTTAGTGTTGTTTTGTATGTCTTTGGGATGGTTTGTTTCTTTACTATGAATTAAAATTCCAAAAATAAATTGCTTGAGAAATAATTCTAAAAGATAGACTAGACCAGTGATGGCTAACCTTTTTGGCACCAAGTGCCCCAAATGCAACATGCGTGCCCTGCGCCCCATGCATGTGTACCCCCCACATCTCCAATGCATGAGTGTGTGACCCCCATGTGTGCGCTCCCCATGCAGGCACACATGACCCCCGCATGTGCCCTGCGCATGTGCAGCAGAGACCCAAAAACCAGCTGGTCAGCTGGAGGCATGAGTGCGTGTGCACGGTGGAACTGAGCTGGGATAACAGCTCACATGCCCAGAGAAAGGGCTCTGCGTGCCATCTCTGTCACGTGTGCCATAGGTTTGCCATCACAGGACTAGGCAAAAAATGTGCCCCTTATGTAATAATTTGTTGTACATTTTTCCACTCTAGGGAGCATATTAGAATTTGAATAGTATCCAGAAAGATTATCTTTTTTTCTCTCAACTCATATGTGGTTAGCCCCCTCCTCCTAGAAGAATGAAATATTTTGAGGAATATTAAAAAGGGCACACTATTATATTTCCCTAGATGAAAAATGGAGAAACATGTTTTTTTAGAGGCAGGAAGCAGCCCCAATCTCCCTGCTCCCAAACAGAAACTGAGGAGGCCACCTTTTAGAAATGCAGATTTGGTAATCCATTCAAGGCAGGATATTTTGAAACTCCCTGCAGCAAAGTCTGAACAAAGGCAGAATAGTAGGATTAGAAGTAGCCCCTCTCCCAAGATCCAAACAGGATGAAAGCCATTAAAACACAATAGGAATTGCCCAACTCACTTTCAGAACACAAGCCACTTCATTGCACCATCCCAGAGCAGTCCAAACTTCACCTGGGAGCTCAGATAAACAATAAACCAGAGGTAAACCAGATTAGCACCTAGGATTTGCATTTCCTCTTTTGCCTATAGAATCATCTGTGACTCCTACATAACCCTACATGACCCCATAGGAATCTGACAACAGCCAACTGAAGACATCTCCTTGCACAGGAACAGGAAGCTCAAATACAAAGCCCAAAAGAAGATACAAAAGCCACCCACTCTCAACTCCATTTTGTCAGCTGTCCAGAACCACAAGCACATGCTTCTGCTTCATCATTAAACCATCTTTCTGATCAGCCTCCATTGTTTCCAGTGTCTTTCTCCCAGCTTGGAACTGAACCAAATATGTGTCTTCCAACACATATTTACATCACTAAATATTGTTGCAAGAACTGAGAGCCTAATTGCCAGCAGTTGTGACTGCTTTGGGTGCCTTGTCAAAGAATCCCAGGCAGCCTGGTCATTCTCCCTACAAAGGTTGCTTAACTGGCAGTTTAGGAATATCACTGGGCAGATGGAAGTATCTTGATATGGGATTGGAAATACAGAATGGGCCAGGTCAGACTATTGATGGCCAACTAGGATGTAGCAACCCATTTTCCTTCTCTCAGTGTTTTGGTGGTGGTGGTGGTGGAGTATGTGGAAATGAGGAACAGGACACAGAGTCCTATACAGATGGAAGCTGTTTGTACATTAAAGCCCAATATAAGATTAGTGGAGAGTACTTACCTGAATTTTGTTCTCAAGGTCTTGCTTGAATTTTCTTCAGGTGGAAATTCCACATTGTTCCCAACCTGAGGATACCATTTCTGAACATTGACAGGATTTTGCATAATTGTATTTATTTTATTTCCTCCCTTATGAATTGTAACTGACTTGACTTATTCCCATTCTTATAGTGAAAAGGCTAGAATGATATCATAATAAATTATCATAATAATAACAATTTCCCCACATTTGTGCCAAAGAACAAGCCAAACACTCTATAAAGTTATAGTAGGAAGGAATCTAATCATGTCAGTCCCTGTTCTGACCCAAACCCTTTTCCAATAAGACAAACAATAACTAAAGGGAACAGAACCTTTTAATGAGTCTTACGAATCCCTGGTTAAAAGGCTGCTGCAAACTAATTAACTTTGATAAGCACAAACCTTGCCAAACTACGAGACTGCCAAGAATCACAGATAAGAGATATTTCACAACACAAGAGTCCAACTGAAGATACTGTAATGACCATGAGGCTGAGTTTCAGAGCATCTTTGCTTTCTACAAAGAACGCTTCTTCAAACCTGGCTTTTATCCTCTTGAAGGGGGGCCATTACCTTGCAGCCTTACTCACGAGTCACCTGTGCTGCTGTAATTATTTTTTCCTCCGAGCAATTCTTTGTGCACGTGAACTTGGCACAGGCTCCTCGGGAACCTCCTCATCACTGCTGCCATCCCCCACAATCTCTGAACGCAGCAGTCCACTCCCTAATGGTCCTGGCCCCTCATCTGAGTCCTCGCTCTCCTCAGCCATCTGCACCTGCTGCCAGTTAACCACAACAATCCCCAAAGGTTTTTTTTTAAACTTCCAACAGGACTGGTGACAGTCTGATCTCAAGAGGAATATTGCTATTAGCCACCCAGAGTTATGAATTTGAGATTGGTAGTCACATAAATCAAATCAAACAAACACATTACAAATTATGGACTAAGGATGCAGAGGTAGAATGGTAAAGGTTAGCTGCTTTTCTTGATTTTCATTTGAATTGAGAAGCTGATTGAAATAACTCTTGCTTAGACTTAGTTAAGGCTTTTTTCATGCTTGAATAACTTTCTTAAAAGTAATGAATGAAATTTGAGAAAAACCTTTTGCTAATCTATTTTCCAATCACCAGCAGATGTTTTAAGATGCTTATGGGGTTCCAAGTTCTAATGTACAGTCACTGAACCTTAAATGCTATAATGTTTTCTTTTAAACTTTACTTCTACAGTGTCCTAAATTACTATATAAGATTTTGGCTCAATGCTACTTGAGACCTAGAGTAGAGGTGGGAAAGCAGCAATTATATCTTGCTTTCATTTATCAGATGGCCTGGCTGGCTACACACACACACATACACACACACATGTTTTCCATCCTTTATCCCATCTTTAGTAAATGTTCTATTGAGATACATAAATTCATCTATGTATATGTATATAAATATATACATATAGATATAGTAAGAAAAATTCCATTTTCAGGGATGAATATTGTCACAAGAAGCAAAAATAGCTATGAATAATAAAATAATTTTGCATCTTGTTAAGGAAGGAAGAGTTGAGAATGATCAAGAGTTGAGAATGACCAAATGTAAAGGTGAGTGGCATACAGTAGGAAGTTATATCACAAAGAAGAAAAGATCAAGAATAAATGGATTAGATTGAATTTTACTCATTCCAATTAATGACCAGTGCATACATGCATACACACTTACATCAAGTGCATCAGTTTGGTATGAATAAAGAATAAAATAAATGATACAGCATTGCACATATTACAACTAAAGTTCTTGGATAATTTCTAGCTAAGTTTAAAAGGGTACATATAAATAACCTTATTATGTGATTTTATTGTAAAATTAAAATCAGTTGATAATGTAAATATAAACCATCCTATAAAGTATAAACAAAATATCTAATTATAGATCTCAAATATAATTGCTAACAAAAAATGGAAGAATAATTGCTAACAGAAGACGGAGTCTAATCTGCTGTTTTGCAAAACTTGGATATGTTATAGGTGACAGGATTTCTTATCTGATAGAAGAAAGTCAACAAAATATATTCAGAATATTGTGCATATCCTCTGGAATACGCAACAACAAAGGAAAGATGAAGCTTTTTTGGGTATCATTGTGAAATGGACAATGTAACAGTATGTGAAGGATAGATTACTACAAGGATAAGTTTGACTAGCAATTGGAAGTTTATTAGATTTCCCATATAGGAGTGCATCCTGAATCTGGCCCTAAAACAGAGCCTTAATTACGATAGAGTTCTAGATTATGGTTCTAGCTTGAAGAAAATGATCTTGCAATTGACAGAATGTGTTGGATGAATCATTAACACTCACTTTGTTCCTGTTAAATGTTTCTGAGTAGCCAGTATACGAATCACCCAGAAATTCCAGCTCTAGGCTAGATTGGGAAATTGAAAAAGATCCTGGAAAAAGGCAGTGGCAAATTGTAATTGCCAAGGAAACTACACAGATATCACTTTGAAGTTATTAGGAGCTAAGCTTAAAGGAGAAAGACTGATTAACACTGTATCAGTCAGAAAGTTAATAATGAATGGTTGCTGTCTCAGTAATGCAGAAAGTTTAATCTGATCATTATCTCACTGTACTACCTCTTGAAAGAAAAAAAAGGCTATACTACAGCTTGTCTTCTTACTGGCACAGAATAACATAATCTCCATCAAAGCAGATATGCTAAACATTACCTTTTTTTAAATTTACTTTTTTAAGAGATGGGTTTGGATATCAGCAGCGAGATAATGACCCTAGCAATAATGGAATGATTATAAATGGGAGATGGAATTGTATAATTCTGCAATAAACCTTTGTCTGGATATTCTTGAACAAAAACAGTCCAGGATTTTTTTTTAAAAAAGAATTAAGTGTAATATTCTAGGGAAAAATCAATCTACCTCACCATTTTATAGAAGCATATAAGAATAGTTTGTTTCCATTTTATTCTACTTGGGATGATCACCAACGGTTACATATAAAATAGGGTTAAACATCTGAAGAGACAGCACACACATGATAGAGATTCACAGGTAGAGTAATATGTAGGCCTACAGTAATTTCTCTTGTTTCTGTTTTGGGAGGGAGGTGATAATAGTTCATATACAGTGTACTATGTCTGAGTAAAGGCTTTAAAAAAAATCTTTGATCAAGAATATATACACCATATACAGCTAAAGGCTAATGATTCAACATATTTATTTGACATCAGTTTTCTCACCAAGCGAGAGGTCAGCAGCCCTGGACTCATGGCAATGCTTGAAGAACAGGTGGCAGCTATGACAAGGAAAGCACAGGATTCTGTTGTTGCCAGCTATGCCCATTCCTGGAAATGGAAACCTTTCAGCTGACCACTCATGTCCCAGTTAGCTCATGAATGGATTACAGTAACACACTTTACATGGTATGGTCCTTGAATAGCACCAAAAAACTACAGGTGATTGAAAGGGTAGTGGCTTCCTCGGTACTCTCTGAGCTTGGTTATTTTGTTTTCTTGCAGAAGTTTAATTAGACAAATTAAACTGTAGGTTTGAATGTTATTGGTTTATTTGAACTGTTCTTGTAAAATGTCAAATGGTATTGGTTTAAATAGTGTGGGAAGAAACCCTGCACTCCCATTGGCTCGCAACCACGGCTGCAGGCTATAAGAAGCAGCCGTAGCCAAGTCAACTCGGGTCCATTCGAGCTGTAGTCACTGAATAAACTCTTTGCTGGAACTCCTCGCGTCTGACTCTTCATGCAAACTTAACACAAATAGGTAAAACCATCAGTGCTAGAAGGGAGAGGAGTTTGCTCTCTGTTTATATACCAGTGGCTTGCCCTGCCAGTGTTGGTGAGAGTGTTCTTGGCACTTCCTTGATTAGTGACTGTATCTTAATATGCCAACTTGATATCATGCTCCATAGGTTGTATTGGTTGCTGGTTGCCTTTCAAGTATAATTCAAGATGCTGGTTGTCACTTATAAAGTCCCTCATGGCACAAGCTTAGTTATGTGCGAAAATGTCTTGTTTCCAATAGATTTTGTCAACCCTGTAAGATTGGGCAGAATGGGGATGCCCTAAAGCTATCCAATTAATTAACATCAACTAGTCCCGTGTTCTTCTTTTGTTGTACTTGTATTTTGGTCTGTGACCACAAGAAATTAAATGAAAATAACATCAACTAATGAGATCCCCAAGTGCCTTGGTGGCTCAGGCTGTTAATTGCCTGCACTTAAGTTCCAGCTGCCTACAACTGCTGTAGGCTCGAATCCCACCAGGCTCAAGGTTGACTCAGCCTTCCATCCTCTCGGGGTAGGTAAATTGAGGACCCAAGATTGTTGGGGGCAATTAGCTGACTTTGTAAAAATGCCGCTTAGTAATAAGCAGGCATATACAATGGAATGAAGGCTATTGCTGAGCACACTGGGTTGTATCCCAAAAATTGTAAGCCGCCCTGAGTCTCCGGAGAAGGGTGGCATATAAATGTAATTAAAAAAAAAGTGCATCTTCTTGTTTGTGGTGGTGCTTCTCTGGAATTGCATTCCCCCCCAGAGATTTGCCTGGATGTCATGCTACAAGGATTTATAAAATGTGTTGTGTTCCCAGGTCTGGGGTTAAGTTGTTTGTAGAGTTCCTGGCAATCTTTGTAAAGTACCATCAGCTGTGAGATGGTTTTTTTTCCCCAGGCACATATATTTACAATATTCTCCTTTTAATTTCTCTCTCTTTTAGATTAAGTACAGCAAGACATCTAGAGTCACTTTAGAATTAGGCATCCTTCTAATTAAATTGATATAAAATAAATACATGCATAAATGATCCTTTTTAAAAAACTGACTGTATTTTTGACTTGTTTTATATTGATTTTATAATATAGTTTTAATGTATTGTTAGCCCACACAGAGTTATCATTTATTTGTTAGCAGTCATATACAATGAACAGGTAACCCCCTGAATGTTAAAAGCAATGCAGAATGCAGAATTATTTCTGATTCTTTCACAGAAATCAGAAGTTTTACATTATAGTTTTTAAATATAGAGAACATTTTCAAATATTGATATAGAAAAGCAAATATCATCCACTCTTACCAGTAGTTATCATTTTTAAATCTCCCAACAGTGCCAGGATAAGTTGCAAAGAGAAGTCAATACATTCAGGAAGCTTATATCTATTCATAACGCAAAGAAAAACAAGACCGAGTATTTGCTATTAGTCTGGCAAATATGAAAATTCATATAACTGAGTGGAGTCGGAGTGAACTTTACTTATCTCCTAACATCCAAAAATATTAACAGACATTTGTGCAGATGAGAGAACTACCTGTACTTACATAAAGCTACCAAAATATGGCAGGCATCACTAGTTGCTCTTAAATCATTATTTAATGAAAGTAATTGTTCATTGGGACTTTTCTATATTTGTACTCTCTTGAACGTGTTGGCCTAATTAGAATGTGTGGCTTTCAAAAGAAAAGCTTATATGATTCATATAAAAATGCCATATAATAGCAAATCTGTCAGAAAGTAGAACTTTCTGGAGTTACTATGCAGTTTACAGATTAGTAGAGTTGGATGGGGTGATCAAACCTACCAATGACAGGGTGGCATTGAGCACCTCACTGTGATACTGTAGGACATGCCCCTAAGTATAAAAGGGCTGTCAACTGTCATTTTCAAAAAGAGAAAGAAAATGAGGAGATTCTGAGGGAGATTGGAGATACTGAGAAGATCCAAGACTCTGAGGAGATATTAGGATCTGACAGACTGAGGTCTGTGTATGAGAAGATATAGCAAAGAGATCTGAGAGAAAATCTATAACCTAAAGAGAAAGGGACTTTTTAAAGAGGTTAGCTATATCTAAGAAGAGGTTATGAGAGGAAGAACTGTGAATCTCTCATAGTGACTTCTAGTTCCTTGAAGGACGGTTTAAAAGGAACGAAAGAAGAAAAGACTCTGTAGATATTTAAGAATAATATATTTATTGATTATTCTGTTATAAATAAATCTGTTTTGATCTGACACAACTTGGCATTGCAATTTATTGAATGACTCTGTGAAATAGATATAGGTTTAAAGATCCAAACTCAATTAATATTATTTAACAAAATCCATGTCAACATAGGGGCCAATATTAGGACCCCAAAATTTGCCTAATAAAGAATATTGTACTGATCATGATGGTGCCAGTTCAGGGGCAACTTTAAGCATCATGCCAATAAGATACACATATCACGTCTCCTTTTCAACAAAGAAATTCAGTTTACAAAAATACAAAATATTGTACAGCTTCATAAAGCTCTTCCATGGAAATAATGGATATAGGAAACATATAATCAAGCATGTATAGAACACTAAGTCAGGTTTTATGGTGACATGTAAAGAGTTTTAAAATGTGCTGTTCCCTCTTGAAAGCAATTTTGATATTCTTGTAATCTGACAAATCCAACTGAGTTTTATTGGTGTTAAACCGAGGAATGTTGCATCAGGAAAGTGATCTATTTTAATTCTTCAATGAATTTATGTGAAAATATATAAGGCAGGAAACAAATTTAGTAAAGGAGACATTCCAATGGTAGAAGACAGGTGTTTATAAATTCAAGACATTTCTCATTGTTTTGAGAATGCTATGCTGAAATACTGGCTGACATTTTGGGGAATTACAATTGTTTAATGGGGGGGCATATAAATCCCTTAATAAATAAATACTGCTGGATGAGATGCCTTACAGTATGCTGAGAGGGATAATGTTGCAGAATGTATTGTAACAGAAATGACATAATGACAGCCATGAGGAAACTCATTGCTGGCAATTCAGAATCTGCCATTGTTGGGTCCTTAACTTTTTGTTTTGACCTACACACTCTTCACAAATTATATAAATGAGGAAACAGAAATATATTCCCCTGATCTTTGGGATGTCTGTGTCAAATTTCTTTTTGGCTGCTTAATGAACTATCTTCATCTTAAAAACAATGGATTTATAATTCAGTCACAAGTGCTTCATCCACTAAGTAATTTGAAAAACTTTCTTTGGATAACAAAGAAATTACTCCTTTAGAAATAGATCAAAGTATCTGCCTTTCTTCATCAATAAAAAGAACAATAGTTGTATGGATTCTCCTGCAAATGGCATTGGTGCATTTGTGTACATTTGTGTCATTATCAAATGTACTGATAAATACACATAGAATACTCTTTAGCTATAAATAATCCTGTAATATGGGAAGAAAATGATCTATCTGTAGAAGGAATCTATAGAAGGAATTTGTAGAACCCTTTCTTTCTGTACCATAGATTCTCCACAAGAGATCAATTCTTGTCATGGAGTTACCCATATGGCATCAGTGTCTGAGTGAATTTAGTTAATGCAAATTTAGGAATTAAGGTGAAAAACAACTCCAAATACTGAGTGGAGTGGTGAAAGAGGAAACCAACCCATACTGCTTATTAGGCTTTAGCAGGGAGTCCAGAGGTGAAGGACTGGATCAAACAGGAAAAAGTCTTGAACTTCTAGAAGGTGTACCTAGGAGTTTTATCAAGATTTACAAAATTCCTGGAAAGATCGAAATGGACTGAGAGGATCTGACCAATCATAAACCAGGCTCAGCCTAATGGATAGTGTATTCTAAAGTATATTCTTCCATTCAGAAGTGTCAGCATACCTTAAACTCTTGACAAATTGGAAGTGTGTAGTTGGTATGCCAGAGCTCTGGAAAAGATAGGAAAGATCCATCCTGAGGTATTTGAAAGAACCTGGATAATTTGGGTCTCCAACTAAACAGGTTATCTACTTCTGAGTTTACAAGAAGATTTTAGGTACAGTAGCATTATAAAAACCACCGTGTTACAAAAATAGTTAAATGGAAGCTTTTTCTATCCCTTGATATGCTTGCTTGCACATCCCTGATTTACTGAATAAAAAATATGGATACTCTGGCAGTTCTAGTTTTTCTTTCCTAAAAATGTATAAAACCAAGTTGAAAATTGTGTGCTGAAAGCTGCGGATGGTTCTAAAACTTTTAAAACAGTTAAAAAGAAGTTTTTAATGAGATATTTTTTTAAACCAAAGATAAACTATCACTGGAGTACATTTCTACAAATCCACTAGGAATCAAAATCTTATCTCATCTGGCAGCATATTCTGTGAATTTTCTCCTGTCCAGAGTAAGGATCTTCTGTGGAAACATGTATTGTAATTCTCAGAGACTTTCCCACTATTTCAAACATGAATTTAAATTAAAAGTTAGTCATATATGCTTGAATTCAGAGTCTGATAGCTGTAAAAGGAAAAGAAATTAATTGATAAGAAATCAGAGGTCCACTGATTTCATTTTGCCATCTTGCTCCATTACTTCCCCTTTGATTTAAGTATGAAAATATCTGAACATAAAATATCTGACTTGGTATATAGGCTCAGGAAATGGATATTTAAAGAGGAAATAATAATTAGTGAATTCATACTAGAAACTGTAGTATGCAATACCCGTGAATACCCATTCTGCTGGGCTCCATAGAAGACTAATCTGCCAGAGAACATGTAGCAAAGAGAATTTGCCTTCAGTACATAATAATATTATGGTTTGACTTACCATGATTTCATAAGCCAGACTACAGATAGTTTAAGATAATTAAAGAAGAGTAATTTAACTGCAGTCTATAATCAATGCTTGCTGCAGATTACTACTATTACCAAAGGCCAGAAGGTCCCCTGAACTAGCAGGGGATTGGGATTAATTAGTCATTACTTTCCCAAGAAATTGCAACAACTGCTGTTATATCTCTGCTGATTCAGCATTATTTTTCACACACTTTGGGTGATGGGTACTTGAGGACAAATATGTTTTCAATATAACATTTGTAAGGCAAGGGGAATATACAAAAGCAAACACTTTAGTTAATATGGACACTAAACAGTGACAAAATTTCATTGAATTTGTGTTACACTGTAGAATTTTTCAAAGCTCTTTTAAATACTAGTGACCTAATAAAATATGTACTTTAGTTTTCTGGTGTTTTGCAATAAGAAACCTAGCACCTGAATTCATTTCATATGTTGCTTCAATTTACAAGCATTAAAAAATTCAGAATAAACCAACTGCAGAACTCATTGTGAAGATTAATTGAATGATTTTTGACTATCTTCAAAAACTTTCAGCAACAAAGAGGACTGACTAATTGAACACTGCAGCAAAGATGGTAGTACATACTAATTTGTTTACAGTCCCAGATGAGAAAGATTCCAATTTATGTGGTGTAATTTTAGCAGAGTATAATAACAGCTACCCTTACTGTTAATTCTTGATGACTTATTAAAATAAGTTTGCTCATTCTTTCAAGAGATGTTTGTCATGTTTACAATCTGGATAATTTTTTCAGAGGTTTTTTTTTAAAGCTGTTCAGAAAAAAATGTACTTTGTATTAAGAATTTTACAGGACACTGATGAAATTCCCTTGCTGTTAAATGAGGTGGATATCTGTTCTTCAAATATTGTTAAAGTTTAATGACTTGATATATCCTAAATATTTTACAAAGGAATGATTGAACTAAATTCACTGGATACCAGGTGGTATTTCCATCCATCCCTTTTCCAAAATAAATTCAGAACTCAAAGGATTTCCATCTATAATTAAAACTTCTATCGTTCTATAAAATCCCCTGTTGTGCCATTCTTTATATTGAGCAAATATATGTTCATGGTTAAAAAGGATGGTTAGGAAATGTTACAAGAAATGATGGGGTATGTTTTCAATGTGTAAAAGAGTTTTTATATATGGATTTGAGATGATTGCTTTATTTATTTACTGTTAGTAAGGATAAATATTACTCTCATTGATAAGGAATGCTCGCTCAGTTTGTCCTTGGGAAACATTGTATTATATTTTTTACCCAAGGCAAAAGGACTTCACACTGGGTATGGGAATGTAGCCCTTAACCATTGGTGCTTCCTAAAGATATTGTGTTTTTACTGGGCCTGTAAAGTAAGCACATGATAGTAGGAAAAATGAGTTTGAGGTAAGGCGGAATTTATTTATTTATTAGATTTGTCAATTGCTTACAAGATAATAAGTATAAGGGTAAACATAGTTATGAATACATGAAATGAATATATATAAGAAAAATAAAAGAAACAATAGAAGAAACAATAAAAGAAACAATAGGACAGGGACGGTAGGCATGTTGGTGCGCTTATGCACACCCCCTACAGACCTCTTAGGAAAGGAGAAAGTCAATAGGAGAAAGTCTAAGGTTAAAGTTCTTGGGGTTTCATATGCAGTCAAACAGGTCTTACCAACCAACTGAATAATTTGACCCCTAGTATACTATTATGAACCCCCCCCCCTTTCATAATGCATAATTTATCTTTTGCTACAAGATAGCACCCTTTTCTGGGGTGGAGAAAATCATTTTTTAAAAATGTTCGGTCTATAATTTATCATCTGACAATCTGAATACTAAATCTATTTGTCCAGTCAAGGATTCTACTGCATCGCAGTTCTCGTACACATGGAATTGTATTTCAACAGGCCAAGGATAAGTTCCATGTTTTTATGTAAATATCCTTGCTGGTGGAGGCTGGTGGAAGTTAAATATCTTGAAGGCACATGCTTAGCTACTCTTCCATAATTTTTTTTTTCTATTTCAGATACCTGATGCTGCCCCACCCCCAGTTCTGTTGCCACTGCAGCTTCCAAATTCTAGCTATCTCTCAGCTGTCTTAAATTGAAAAGGGGTCATAATGAGCAGTAGGAAATTCATTCATTGTAGTGTTTAAACATGGGAGAAGGAGAGTCTAATTAGAATCAACTTCAATTCCTGGTTAGTTCTTATACATATGATTTTCTTGAAAACAATAACAAAAAAGTTTGCTGTTGTCTTCTAGATCCCTAACAAAATAAAAACTTTCAGCCTTGGGATTCAGCCCTAATTCTAATTAAGTCTAACTGCTCTCAGCTTTTTAAGTTCTACCAAGGTCATATGTCCAAATCCTTGTTTAACGATTTAATATTCACTAAGCAGCTTCTCAGATGAGCCTGACAGAGTGCCTTCCTTTACTCACTGGGTGGCTCTGAAGTTAAATGAACTGAATAATGGGAAGTAATACATATAATGACAAATTGACTCAACAGCTGTGACAATAAAAAATATGTTAAAAGTATCTGGTGCTTGCATATATCTGGTGGTGCTAGGTTAATTAGATCAAGCCTGTATATCATGGGATCCACTGAGCAAAATAACTTCATCTGTCATGTATCCTCAGACTACTAGGGGATTAACAAATGTCCTATTTTATTGTCTGACTAGAACAGCAAAAACAAGGCAATTACAGGCCAGATAATATATGTCTGTTAATCTGTTTCATTCACAGAGATTTTTCAGGCCCGAGGAAGATGTCTTTTCAAAATGTTTGTATCCCACATCACATCAATTCTTCATCTAGTCCAATCTTTTCTGGGCCCAGACATCCATCCTCACCATCTCCAATCTCTTTTTAAGGAATTTCTAAATCCTAAGTTTCTGTTGAAGTCTAGGACAACTCACCACAGCCAACTCATTGTGGGACAATTCAACTCTATTAATAGTTTCATTCAGTTATTTTTATTATTGGTGACCACAATTTCATCAAAATTATTGAAACTCTGGAATTGAATACAAATCCAGATTGTATATTTCTAGATTGACTTTATTTTATTATTATTGGCCATGGTCCTGTCAAAATTAATTTAAGTTTTTTATTTGTTGAATTGTCCCACGGTGAGTTGTCCTGTGATGAATTGGTTGAGGTGAGTGGGCCAAGTTGTCAAGCTGTTCCATTTTCCTTTGCAGAGACACAGGCTCAAAGGGCACAATGTGATTTGGAGCACCTACTGGAACCCTTTAAACCATATGTATCATTTTCTGTAGACACATACCAGCAATTGTGAAAAGTCAGGAAAAGATAAAGTGGCTTTAAGATGTTTTCAACAGGTATACTGACAGAAGCTCCAAAGGCATTTTGCCATTAAAAGCTACTTCTTGAACCCAAAGCCCTAAATTGTGGTATTGCTGAGTTATTAAGGAGGTGGCTCTTGATAAATTATACCTACATACATTAAGCAAGGGAGGGGAAATAGTGAATTCTGTGATAAAAATATTTCTGAATTAAATTCATAGCCATTTCCTTTTTCCTCACACAGTCTATCATCCCTTAATTTGGAAATATATGACATGCTTTTTTCTATACATCACAGAAGTAATAATTGTACCCTCTTTACCATTGTAAAATAAACCTTTTCAAAAATAAGATCTTGACAGGCCTTTAATATTAGATTTTTCATAATTGAGGAAATAAATAACTATGTATTTCATTAAAAAATGCTAAACCTGTAAACAGGTTATTCTATAAGCTATTACTCATTAAATACTTGATTCTAAGTTAAGAAGTCTTTATGTTTGCAAACTGCATTTTAGTTTTAGCAATTGTTTTCTATAGAATCCTGTATGCTTTCCATGAAGTAGTTTTTAATGTAAAAGGAAGTTTAAAGGAATAGCTAATTTGAGAAAGATAATAAAATGGATTATGGATCATTGTAATTGTTCTTTCCTATTGTAATATTAAGCTATTCTATACTTGCTTGTATTGGTAGAATTACCCTGACATTGTAATATATAGATCTTTTTATTTATTAAGCTGCAAGATCTAATTATTATAGCAACATACCTATGCCAGGCTCTCTTGGGAAGATTATTATTATTATTATTATTATTATTATTATTATTATTATTATTATTTATTGGACTTATATGCCGCCCTCTCTCCCTAGGGACTCAGGGCGGCTTACAGTAAAAAATAGAAATACAATTGATTAAAATACATTAAAACCAAGTAGCTAAGCCCAATAAAACTAAAAACCCAATTAAATTTAAAATATCAATAAAACCCCACCTCTTACCCTTCAGTCCAGGCCGTATTGTTGAAACAACCAGGTCTTTAGGTCACGGCGAAAGGAACGAAGGTCAGGGGCCAACCGGGAGCTCCAAGGGGAGTTGATTCCACAGGGTGGGTGCTCCTACAGAGAAGGCCCTACCCCTGGGCGCCGCCAACTGACATTGTCTGGCCGATGGCACCCCAAGGAGGCCCTGCCTGTGGGAGCGCACAGGGCGATTGGAAGTTGACGCTGGCAGGAGACGCTCCTGCAAGTACCCTGGACCCAAGCCATGAAGGGCTTTGTATGTTATCACTAACACCTTGAATCTCACCTGGAGGGCAACCGGCAGCCAATGCAGGTCGCATAGAAGGGGTGTAACATGGGAGTATCGGGATACTCCCATCACAACCCACGTGGCCGCATTCTGCACCAGCTGAAGCCTCCGGGTGGTCCGCAAGGGCAGTCCCATGTAAAGAGCTTTACAGTAGTCGATTTGGGAAGTTACGAGTGCGTGGGTAACCATCCGTAGGGCATCTCGGTCCAGATAGGGGTGCAATTGGTGCACCAGACAAATCTGGGCAAATGCCCCCCTGGTCACAGCTCCGCCCTGCTCCTCCAAACTGAACTCCAAATATGAACTGAAAGCATTTTATTTAGCTAAAAATTATACAGTTTTCATTTCTAACGTTCATATTATTATGGCATAAATAGCTACTTCTTTTTAGAAGGCAGAATTTTTCATGATATGACTGGCTTTGATGGCAAACATGGGTGATTAAACACCTAGCAGTTAGGAAGTAAAATGGGGTCACACAAAATTAAAGTATGGTTTATTCATATACAAAGCATGCAGAAAACCAGATATTTGCAAGCTAGTGGAAAAAGAGAAAGGTCTGAGAGAACCTTTTCATGATGTATAATATCCACTGTTCATGATGTACAAAACTACTGTTTCCTTCTTGAGCAGAATTATCCAGCACATGGACTCAAAATTTTAACCTGCATTTGCACGATCCTGATATGGGTTAAAAGAAAGAAAGAAAGAAAATAACTGCTTACTAGACCCAGGATTGCTGTGGATCAGAGTGTCCTGGGATTTGTGCAGATGTGTATCACAACTGAAGTGTTAAAGCGCTTTGAAAAGGATAGGCTCCCTGTCTCTTCAGAGCATCAGAGGTCAGCCTTGTTCATTGCTTTGCTTTGACGCAAATAGCTGTTGCACTGAGAGAAGCTACTTTGGATTAGTGGAATGTCAAGGTCTCTGTACCACCCAGATACCCTCAGAAGCACCATTGGTGCTTTATTGAACCATCACTGAAACAAAGCACTCCTTGAGGACCTACTCAGCCCTGTCCTTTATAGCAGCAGAGAAGCAGCTCATCAAGAAAACTGGAAGGCACTTCATCCCCCCTCTCATTTTGCAGTAGCCATTCCATCTGGCTTCAAGAAAGGCAAAGATTGAGATTGGTAGTAAGATTACTCCATCAGTTTGACAAAGCAAGGAGTCCCTTGGCTCCTCTTCTCTTGGCGTTTCCTTCTGTTCCTGTTAGTCATTGTGATAACCCTGTACTTTCAAAGTTGGTGCCTCTGCTCGTTTCTCACTTACCTTTCTCTCTCGCTGTACCTTTTCTTTGTTAGGAGGGGGGCTTTTGGATTTGCCAAACTGGGATTGTCTGGATTGTGTGTCAGATTTAGAAGCCATATTAAAACTGGAAACATCCACGCTGCCACACTCTTGTGCCTGGGAAATTAGAAGGGAGGATTTTCAGAGTGTTTGTAGTTAGACATAATAGCATTCTTCTTCTCAGTCAAGGTCATGTTATTCCTGCACCTGGGGGAGGAGTGGTTGAAGAGATGTCTCAAGTTGGGACAGATGGTGATTGGACTATGTGATGGATTGATGGGTTCAGGGGTTGGGTTTTGGATTTTGATTTACTGAGGGAAAACCCGGAACTCTCAGATTCGGGGTTTCCCAGATTTGCCAGTATGACCTTTCCAATAAAAACAAGCTTTGAGAAAATGCCTGTCTCGGAGTTGTTGATTGGGATCTGGTTTTGCTGGAACGCTGACATTGTGGTTGATTCGTGAAAGATATTTTGCTGGGAGAGGAGAGTGAAACGTGATTTGTATTTCATATTTACCAATAGAAAGATGAGGCATTTTCTCTTCCCCCCTTCCCCCTCCTGTAATCTCATGTGGTGATAAGGCTAAAAGAAGCTGCTGAAAACCAAGGAATTAGTATGAAGTAGAAATGGCCACTGAAGCAAAGCATCCTTGTGCTTCGGAAGATTAGCTGAATCAGTATTTTGGAAGGCCCTCTTTGCCTTGCAAATTTAATCCTTTTTCTATTGCCTAAGCAGGATTTTTCTTTTCTCATTCTTTTCCTGCTTAGTAATCTCTTTTCCTGACATCATCTGCACCAGTTAAATCTTCCTGTCTCCTCCCAGTGTGGTTTCTGCTTCTTCTTAAGCTATTTCTACCTTGTTTTCTTCTTTTTTTGTTGTTTCTGCTGAAAGGAGAGTATAGTATATGGATAGACTTGTATATTTATATGAGAAAGGATGATAGATATACAGAGGCTGGGATCAATTAATTTGGTAAATGTGATGCTTTATTTTACAAAAATTAACTTTAACTAGTTATTATTAATTAAATAATATAAATATATTCTTCCAGCTTTGGACTATTTTTGGAAAGGAGAAATCACCAAGATGAGTTTTGCTTGCTTAACAATGTGGGAAGCTGGGCATTGAACTTTTTATTTGTGCATATATATTTTTTCTGCTTATTCCTTGGGGTATGGGTCTATATGTACTGCGTGTATATATGTACTGTTTGTATGTGTGAGGAATCATTCCAATCTGTACAGTATAGAAAAGACACTTAAAAGTACCCTCTGCTTTATATCAATTTTCATATGAATTTTGATTGGATTACAAAAAACATGTTTTGAATCCTTAATGAAATTTTCTGAGACTAGGACTTCACGACTATTTTGTTAAAATTCAGTGTTACAACTCATCAAATTCTATAAGAATTGAAAGTCTTACATAAAACTGAAGGACAGATGTTCCTAAAATACTTATCCACAACTTTCTTTCCTATCATCTCTTACCTAATTGGAATCTATTTTATTATCCTGATTTCAGTGTTCTGGGTGAATACCAAACTATCACATCTCAGCAGCTTACAATAAAAACAATAAAATCAAATGCTAACACAATTAAAACAGCAAGTAAAACAAATAAAAATGAGTAACATGTGTAAATTGATAATTAACATTGACCATTAAATCAGCAGTTTAAAAGCTTGTTCAAAACTGTTATGTATGCAGGTTTAAAGTCATTGGTTTAGTTTGAACTGTTCTTGTAAAATGTAAGAAATGATTGGTTTAAAAGTGCGGAAAACCATGCAGTCTGATTGGCTGGCAACTGCGGCTGCTGGCTATAAGTAGCAGCCACAGCCCAGCCAAAGTGGGTTCGTTCTGAGCTGTAGTCACTAATAAACAAAGAGCTTGAAGCACTCTGCGTCTGTCTCTTCATGCAAACTTAACACTGGCGATGAAGGTGGGATCTCCCTGAAGAAGAAGGCAACGTGGAACAGAAGAAGAGAGAGATGGCTGCGCTGAACACCCCCAGCCCCGCTTGATCCGACGGCAGAAGACTGGGAGTCGTGCAGATCGTTTCCAAATGTATCTGGAAGGAAACGATCTTGCCGACATTTCGAAGCGGAAGAGGGCGGTCTTTCTTACGCACTGCGGTCCGGCAGTTTTCAAGATGGCGAAGGCATTGGCGGGAGCTGCAGACGTGAAGGTAATGGAATGGCCTGACTTAGAAAAGTTGTTAAGAGCCCATTACGCCCACAAGTATCGTGCCTCATTAAGAGACACGAGTTTTACCGTCGGGATCAAGGGGAAAGCAAAAACGTAAACGACTTCGTGGCAAGTTTAAGAGACATTGGGGTGCATGTGAATTTAACAATTTAGAAGAGGCCATGCGATCGATTTGTTCTGGGCCTTAAAGACAAGGTGCTTCAGAGCAAGTTATTACTAAGACCTAAGATCATGCTGAAGGAAGCAACAGAAAAGGCCTATTCAGCAGAAGCTACCAAGTCCTCAGCAGCAGCCATAAAGAAAATTAACAAGGCCACAAGCCATCCTGATGTGGAAAAGTCCACAACAACTCATTGTGAGCAAATAGATTCTGAGTCAGACTGTAGTGAGGTGGAGGAAGGAATTTACAGACTCAGAATGGAGCGGAAAAAGAAAGACCTGGGAAGTAAGAGGCAAGATTTCTACTGCAGAGGTTGTGGGGGAAGCCACCCCTGCACTGAATGCAAGTTCCTAGATACCATCTGCCTCCGTTGTGAAAAAAGAGGACACCTAGCAAGAGTCTGCAAATCATCCAGAACTCCACCCAACAGAAGGAAGTTTCCTGACAAAGAATTCAAGCCCAACAACCTCAGTGAGAAAATGGGGCAGCACAGAAGCAAAGGGGAAGAATGAAACTCATCAGACAGTAACTATTGGTCATTCTTCTATCAATAACAGAAAAGTGCATGTCAAGGTACTAATTGAAGGAAGGCCTTGCCAAATGGAAGTGGACTCAGGCTCATATTTATCTATGGTGTCATGGGACACTATTCACAGACTACTCCCAAACATTCAGAAGAAGCATTTCAAGAAGCAAGCACTGACTCTTAAAGACTACCAAGGGAACAAGATTCCAGTAGTTGGAACAAGAGAATTCAACGTGAAGTTCAAAGGCCACACCAAACGCTTGCCCTGACCATCGTGGACAAGGATCGCCCAAGCTTGCTGGGACTTGAGTGGTTCAATCCACTAGGCATCGAGGTGACTGGCATCAATCACGTGAGCAACACTGAATGGGAGGAGGCCTTGAAGTCTGAGTTTCCAGAGGTCTTCAGCGATGGATTGGGCAAGTATATGGGGACCCCTATCACTTTTAATCTAGATCCCAAGGTGCCCCAATTAAAGCCCAGAAGGTCCCATTTGCCTTAAAGGAAAAATTGATGCACAATTAGATAAACTAATAGCTCAAGGAGTTTTAGAGCCCACTGACCACTCCAGGTGGGAGACACCCATAGTCACACCAGTCAAGACTGATGGGTCAGTGAGAATCTGTGGAGACTATAAGGGGACATTGAACCATGCGCTTCAACAGAGCATATCCAGTTCCAGTGGTGCATCATTTACTACATTCACTTGGCAGGGGTACAGTCTTTGCCAAATTGGATCTGGCCCAGGCATATCAACAATTAACAGTTGATGATGCCACTGCAGAGGCCCAAACCATTGTGACTCATAGAGGTGCTTTCAAATGTAAAAGGTTACAGTTTGGAGTAAGCGTGGCACCAGGCATCTTCCAAAGCCTTATGGAAAGGATGCTCCAAGGACTGCCAGGGGTAGTACCTTACTTTGATGATGTGTTAATCTCTGCTGAAAATGACACTCAGTTACAAGAGAGACTCAGAGAAGTCCTTACCAGATTCAAAAACGCGGGGTTAAAAGTCAAGGAAGAAAAATGCACTCTTAGAACTGACAAGGTTGAGTTCTTGGGCTATATGATTGACAAGCATGGTATCCACCCCACAGATGCCAAGGTTCAGGCAATCAAAGAAGCCCCTAGACCAAAATGTAAAACAGATTTACAAGCCTTCCTTGGACTCATTAACTTTTATCACATGTTCCTACCTCAGAAGGCAACCATTGCAGAACCACTGCACAGATTATTAGACAAAAAGTCTGGGTGGGTCTGGGGCAGAAAAGAACAATCTGCATTTAACAATATTAAAAGACTAATCACGTCTGATGCTGTACTGATACAGTTCTCTGAGAATTTGCCTGTTGTACTGACTTGTGATGCATCCCCTTTTGGAGTGGGTTATTTTTTGAGCCACAGGCTTCCCAGTGGAAGGGAAGCTCCTATTGCATTTTACTCTTGCACCTTGACCAAAGCAGAGAGGAACTACAGCCATCTGGACAAGGAAGCCTTGGCAATTGTTGCAGCTGTCAAGAAATTCCATGAGTATTTATATGGGAGAACATTTACCATTGTCACAGATCACAAACCTCTGTTAGGCATTGTGGCAGGAGACAAACCTACACCCACTATCCTGTCACCAAGAATGCTGAGGTGGACTGAATTTCTTGCTGCTTATTCATACAAACTCATCCACAGGCCTGGCAAAGACATTGGGCATGCTGATGCTTTGAGTCGCTGCCCACTTCCTTCTCACACTGAGGACTTTGCTCCTGAGACTTACACCTTTTTTTCTAGAAACTGTTGCCAAGCTTCCAGTACACGCTGCTGAAATTGCCAGAGAGACTGCCAAAGACACTTTATTGGCTCCTGTTATAGGCTGGATTAAGAAAGGTTGGCCTCTTCAAGATCTACCTCAACTTGCCCAACCTTTTAAATCCAGGCAAACTGAATTATCTGTATTAAGAGGATGTATTTTGTGGGGTAACAGGGTGGTTATTCTGCAAAACTGCAAAAGAGGTTTTGGAAATGTTACATGAGGGTCATCCAGGTATTGTCAGAATGAAGGGATTGGCCAGGAGTTATGTATGGTGGCCAGGTATTGACAAAATGGTTGAAAACTGGGTTGCATCTTGTCCCAACTGTCAGGTAGTCAGGCCTGCCCCACCTCTCACCCCCACAGGAATGGGAATGTCCTAGGGGCCCATGGTCCAGGATTCACATTGATTTTGCTGGCCCTACCAGAGGGCACACTTTCCTTATGCATATTCCAAATGGCTAGAGGTCATCCCTATGGCATCCACCACAACTGATGCTGTCATCAAACAGCTAAAAGCTTTTTGTAACTCACGGGTTACCTGATGTACTTGTTTCTGACAATGGTCATCAATTTACATCCAACCTTTTTGAATCATATCTAGCACAGCAGGGTATCAGACATGCCCTGACAGCCCCTGGGCACCCTTCGGCTAATGGCCGGGCTGAACGCATGGTACATTTTACCAAGGAAAAACTTCAGCAATTGGGTCCTGGGGACATCACTGAGAAAGTTGAAAAACTTCTCAGTGTCCAGCATATCACTCCTAACCCATCAACTAACTTATCCCAGCAGAGTTGTTGATGGGTAGGAAACTCAGGTCTTCCCTTGACCACCTTCATTCCCCGCACCCACCCACTAGATTCCACTAGCAAAGTTCGCACGTTCACTGTGGGTGATTCTGTTTATGCTAAGAACCTTATGGGTGAACCTTTATGGATTCCTGCTGAGATAACCCAAATCACAGGCCCTCGATCTTACAGGGTACAAACAGAGGATGGTGTCCTCTGGAGCAGGCACATTGATCAGCTTAGATCCAGATTATCTCAGGAACATCGCAATTGTTCCTCTCTAGTTCCCATACCTAATACCTCTTCTAGGGGGGGGAAGGGGAGGATCATGAGTGTAATGAACAAGCAAGAATCAACCCCATGTGTAACGAGCTAACATGACAGGAACCATCCCAAAACCTGTCACAATACCAACAACCATTTTCACAAATGGAAGATTGCACATCATTACCTGATTTAGGTGCCGACATTGGGTTGGATGGATTGGGAGGAGAGACCAGGTTGTAGTAACCAAACAGGTTCTACCATTACTACAAGTCCTAGTAAGGAAATGTCAGCAGACACATTTCCTCTCACAAGGTGAGAACCTTAAAACATCTGAACCACGAGGTCTCCAACGACATAAGAGCCCCACCTATTTAAAAAGAATACATTAGATAGGCTGGGGTTTGAGTATGGACTGAACCTAGTGGGGAGGGGTGTTATGTATGCAGGTTTAAAGTCATTGGTTTAGTTTGAATTGTTCTTGTAAAATGTAAGAAATGATTGGTTTAAAAAGTGCGAGAAAACCCTACACTCTGATTGGCTGGCAACTGCGGCTGCTGGCTAGAAGTAGCAGCCATAGCCCAGCCAAAGTGGGTTCGTTCTGAGCTGTAGTCACTAATAAACAAAGAGCTTGAAGCACTCCGCGTCTCTCTCTTCATGGAAACTTAACAAAAACCTCTTTTCAAAATGAATGACAAGGCTCAGCCCCTCATCTCTGTAGGAGACACATTACAAAGAGCTAGGGAGCTGCCAGAGAAGACTTGATCCCAAGTAGCTCCCAGTTGAATTCTTGCTAATTGTAAATGAACCTTATTGGATGACTGCAGTAAGTATATATTCATACAGAAAGGGGTAGCACTTCAAGGTCACGAAATGTTAATACCACTTTATAATGCCTTGGTAAGAGGCATTTTACTTGGAATATTGTTTCCAGTTTTGGTCACCACCATATAAAAAGGACACTGAAGCTGTAGAGAGACTGCAGAGAAGAGCAATAACAAAGACAATTAGGGGACTGAAGGCTAAAATATATGAAGAACAATTGGGTATGCCACAAAGAAGAGGGGGTCAGCCTATTCTCCAAAGCACCTGAAGGCAGGACCAGAAGCAATGGGTGGAAGCCAATCAAAGAGAGAACCAACCTAGAACTAAAGAGAAATTTCCTTACAGTTAGAACAATTAATCAGTGGAATGACTTGCCTCCAGAAGTTGTGGGTGCTACATCACTGGTGGTTGTAAGAGGAGATTGGACAACCATTTGTCTGAAATAGCATAGGGTTGGACTAGAAGACCTCCAACTCCCTCCCAAATCTGTTGTTCTGAGTATTTTCTCAAGTAGACTTGCCCAAGCCATATAATGTGAAGCAATAGCACTATATAATTTTGTCCAAGAATAATTTAGCAGTTGCTGTAATCCTTTAATAATTCTAAAGAGATTTCATCTTTTGAGATTCAAGGTGTTGGTATTAACATTCAAAGTCCTTTACGACTTGGGTCCGGGGTACTTGCGGGAGCATCTCCTGCCAATATCGAATACCGACGCCTGTCGCATGCACAGATGGGGACTCCTTGGGGTGCCATCGGCTACACAATGTCGGCTGGCGGTGCCTCAGGGAAGGGCCTACTCTGTTGCAGCCCCTGCCTTGTGGAACCAACTTCCTTTGAGCTCCGTTTGGCTCCCAATCTTTGCTCTTTCCGCTGCGATTTGAAGACCTGGTTGTTTGAACAGGCTGGGCTGGACTGACCTCCTGGGGGGGGGGGGTTAAATTTATTTTAATTGTTTTACTGATTGGGCTTGTTTGGTTTAATTTCTTTTTAAATATTTATTGTTGTCTTTATTGTGAGTCAGCCTGAGTCCTTCGGAGAGGGGGCATACAAGTCCAATTATAAATAAATAAATAAATAAATAAATAAATAAATAAATAAATAAATAAATCTTTTTGTGTTCTTTTTATATCACTTTGGCTACTAAGTTTTTTGTCAGTTGAAATGTCCAAATTACATGTAAAGGCAGTCCAATATGGAGCACATTATGGAACTTAAGTCTGGAGATTATTAGCATCAACACCACTGTGGTGTTTCATCCACATTTTCTTCCAGATAGTGATGGAATTGGTCTATCAGGCAAAGCTGTTAAAAGGTGTCCCTGGCTCTTGCCTCAATTCGGAAATGAGAGAGAGTTTTGAGTTCAGCTGCACTCCCAAAATGCATACCTGTTACCTTTGGAATAGTGTAACCTTATCCAAGGCCAGTAGAACTGTTATTTATTTGAAATTATGGGCTTCACATCAAGCATTTCCATCTAATCTGAGTTCAGTTTATTATTTGTCATTCAGCCCATACTGATTGCAAACTAATATTTGAATGAATGAATGAATTCTTTATTGGCCAAGTGTGATTAGACACACAAGGAATTTGTCTTGGTGCATATGCTCTCAGTGTACATAAAAAGAAAGGATACATTTGTCAAGAATCATAAGGTACAATACTTAATAATAGTCATAGGGTACAATAAGCAATCAAATCATACTAGGAAACAATCGATATAACTCGTAAGGATACAAGCAACAATGTTATAGTCATACAGTCACAAATGGGAGGAGATGGGTAATAGGAACAATGAGAAGATTAATAGTAATAGTAATTTAGGGATACACCATTATCTCTAGAGATAGCAAAATGAAGTATCATCAGCACACTGATAGCATTCAGTTCCATATCTTCTGATTGTCTTCCCTAGTGAGTATAATGTGAATACTTAAAAGCATTAGACTGAATAGAGTCTCAAGAGGCACCATTTAATTGTTCCTATTTCAATCAGAAGCTGTCTCCAAGCTATATGAGCTCAAATCAACTTGCAAAATAGGAACAGAACTGGACCACTAAAAATTTCAGAAGGTTATACAGAAGACCTTGAAAGATGATGAGAAATTTTAAAGTCTAAGAAAATAGAACTCTTTTGTTTATTCCCAAGCAGAATTAATCCATTTGGTTAGCCAAAGTAGTCTTAGTATGTAAGTCATTTTGAAGCTGATTTGAAATTGTTAAAAATAATCTGTTTGCTAGCCAGGTTGGTGTGATGATAAATGTACCAGGCTACAAACAGGAGACAATGACATTAGGTGTGAAGCCAGTTGGGTGACCTTGGGTCAGTCACACTCTTTCAGACCTAGGAAGAATGCACTTCTAAAAATCCTGCCAGGAAAACTGCAGAGTCTAGTCCAGGTTGTTCTTAAGAATTAACAAAGGTATTGCCACAGGTCAAAATCTGACAAAAGTGCAAATAACACATAGAATGGCTTAGAAAGTGGCCAATTATTCTTCATCTCTGAGGAATCCAGGGCAGTTTCTCTAAAACAGGGGCATCAAATTTGATTTCATTGAGGGCCACATCAGGTTTGTGTTTGACCTTTGAGGAGTTGTGTGTGTGTGACCATCGCCATGATGGGCATGGCCAGCTTGACATCACTCATGTCGGGGGCACCTGTGGTGCCAAGTGCTAAGGCCGGACTTCCCTGAGACCCTCCCTCATTTTCATTATAATCTTCCTTCCTTCCTTCCTTCCTTCCTTCCTTCCTTCCTTCCTTCCTTCCTTCCTTCCTTCCTTCCTTCCTTCCTTTTCTTCTTTTTCTTCCTTTCTTCCTTTCTTCCTTCCTTTCCTTATTTTCCTTCCTTGATCTCTTCCCATCTTTCCTTTTTGTTTTTCTTTGTCTTTTCTCTTTCTCTTGCTCAAATGCAAAAGGAGAAACATTTCTTGTTTTGTTTTGTTTTAATTTGTTTTGATAGCCCTCTGCCAGTGAAAATGAAGCTGAAGGGGCGTGCATGGGTCTCCAGAGCTCCATTTTTGCTGGCTGAGACCCCATAGGTGAACCCTTTGCTGTTTACAGGCCAGCCCCATGGACCAAGTCTAAGCACCCCATGGGCCAGACTTGGCCTGCGGGCCTTGAGTTTGACACCCCTGCTCTAGAAGGTGACTAATAATTACCTTAGGAGGCATTGTTCCTTCCACCAAAGAGACATTTATGATGTTATCTTAGATGTCTTTGATACTATCTAGCTGGAAACTAAAAGCCAAGTTGGATAGCGTTCCAATGATGTCTTGAAACCTACTATGTCAATCAGCCTTCCCATACCTCCTGATATCACACCTGTCTACTGGTCTGCTCAAATAACATGGTTAATTACTGTTAACTCCCACGGCTGATTCTATATGCAAACCAGCCATAATATAAGAAAGGTTTTAGTAACAACAACAACAACTCCCTCCTCCAAAATATGACTGTTCTGTACTAAAACTCTGGGGAGAAGATTTTTAAAAATAAATCAGCCTTCCAGTAAACCAATCAATCAGTAGTATATAAACTTGTGAAGAAAATAGCATGCAAACAAAATTTGCACCATATCAAAATTTGGCATGAACTTTCAAATGGACCTCGTGCTGTGTGATTTCGGTTAGGCTCTTCCCCCCCTGTGTTCTATCCATCCAGCTTACTTTTAAAATCCTGCAGTTCATCCATGTTACCATTTTTGAAAAACTGAATTTATTTATTAAATTTGTATACCACCTGACTCTCAGTGACTTATAAGGTATCTTTTGAAAAGGTGGGTTTGAACAGTCTCATTGACTACAGGTTTAGAACCACTTTTGAAAGCTGACAAAGCTGTTAAGAAGGAAATGGCTCTTAAGTCTCTAATTCTCTTGTCTTGTAATGATCTCTTGACTTGTTAATACTGGGTCTGCCACTTCCCATTAATACAATAATTGCTGTATCAAGTTTCATAGACACAGAACTCCTTACTCCTCCAGATACTGACCTATTATAATACATAATTTAACAGGCTGGTTTTTAAATTATATCCTTTAAAAAGATGTAACTATATACACAAAGAATTCCCACAGCCAAGTGGAAAGCTCCCTGAAGTTCTTAATGACTTACCACTCATTTCTCCTGAAATGGTGCCTAGCTCTCATTTTGGCTGCTTCTCAATGCCCCACCTCTCACCAAAAGGCTAAATTGGGACCACAGCTACTTTCCAAAATACTCTATGCTTTCACCCAATCCCAATATAAAACAGCTGTCCAACTGGAAGCAAGGTCAATCTCTTCTGTAGCAGACCAACAGTGGCCTATATCTTTGTTCACCCTCATAGTTTGATGTTGATGATTTGGATGTTGCGATCACAGGGCATGTCAACAACCAAGCCAGACTTGCCTCTCACAAGAAAACCAAGGGCTGGATACCAATCACTCTCAGAGAAACTAATTCAACTGATTTTTTTTTTGCTTCCAGGCAACAGAGTCTTTATTTCAAATCCAGCAAGCTAAGATGTATTTCGAGATATTTTGGCTAATTCCTATGATGGTCCCTGCCCAAAATGACCTTTTTCTTGTCTTCCCAGAGATTTTTTTTTTTACATTTCTCGGACTAATGTTAAAGTAATTTCTGAATCATTTGTCAGAAATGAACTGAATTATCCATATTTTTCTACAAATACAAGTGTTTCTAAAAGTGAAGTTCTTAGCTGTTTAGCATGTAAATGTATTGACAAGTCAGGGCTTAATCTAAATTGTAATCAATCAAAATGGCAAAGCAATAAATTGTTTCCAGAAGATTCCAAGAAATATCAGGTCATCACATGCACTAAGATTAATCGCAGGACATAAATATGATAGTTGAATAGTAACAATAATTCACTGAAAATAAAATTTCATTATTGCATTTATTATCCATATAAAGCATATGGGAAAACTTCTTTAATTAATGTCAATGTTACTGCAGTGGTGTAAACATTCCTGTCACATAATTTTTTGAGACCCTCTATGGAGCTCAACTTACAGAAAAAGGTAAAGGACAATCTGTTCTACTGAAGCTGCCAACCAGCTGGCCAAGATTTAGCTCATGTGGCAAATGTTTCATTTGTGAATGTCAGTACAGATTCCAAACTCACGAAAACCCTCCTGACTATTGAGCTGAATGTGTCTTGGCACAACATAAACCAAGTGATTGCTGATTTTGGAACAAAATAATGGCATGAAATGCTAATGGCAATTTGAGGGTGCATAAAAGAGTGCCCAGAAAACTGGCATAAACCTCCAAATCAAAAATAATTTTTCTCTAGGTGTCTAGAAATTCAAAGAGTTCCATTTTCAAGCAGTTGATTCTGAAAGTACAACTTTGGTATTTACTCAATGTGCAGCTTAAAGATGGATGGATCTAATACTGCTTTTCAAAAATTGGAATAATTTATAATACAACAATTCAATTTCTTAAAATGACAAGGCATTCTGTGACCTTTTATTAAAAAAAGGGGATTGTCTTAACTTGAAACTTATACTATCATGAGATAGAGAAAAGGATGTGTGTTTACTGATGTTTGTGCAATTTATTGCCAATAGATTCATAGAATGCTTATCACACATTATGTGAAATGCAGCATACTTTGATTGTTATATATGTACGTATATATGTAAGTATATATGTGTAAGTATATGCATGTATATATATGTATATGTATATCTAAATATATACTCTGTGCATGCATGTGTGTTTTCATGTGTATATAGATATACATCTATTTGTTTTCATAGATTTTCATGGGTACAGGTATGCAGGTCTTGGCATGTTCAGGTCTTTTCCCATGTAATGAGAGATGGCAATTCACTTACACAAGCATTCCTTGTGACAATACATGCAGTTCATTTGAACTAAAAATGTTAATACTTGAAGAAAACAACACCAATTCTTTTTTATATCATTTTACCCATGGATCAAATACTTACAATTTAATTATAGGATAAAAATAGCCCAGATACATTAGAAAAACATTTTCTGGGTGTAGGAGGAGGGGAATGGCTGTGAAGATTTCATTAGAAAGAGCAATAACACACATACAGCTTCACAATGCTTTGCAGCCCTCTCTAAGTGATTTACAGAGTCAGCATGTTGCCCCTGAACAATCTGGGTCAGTGGTGGCTAACCTTTTTGAGCTCCTGTGCCAAAATTGTGTGCACTTGCGCTCGTGTGCTAGCACCCAGAAGGCAATACGTGGTCCTCCATGCCCCCTGCGCATGCGCATGCAGTCCCCCCTCCCTCCCGCCACCTTACTTGCACTGCACCTCCCAGCTGATTTTTGGCCCATTTGAGGCCATTTTTGGCCTCCCAGAGGGTCGATGAAAGCTTCTGTAGCCTCTGCAGCCCAAAAAATAGACCCGTTTTGTCACTTCCGGTATTTCTGGAAATACAGGAAGTGATGAAATGGGCCTATTTTTCAGATGCTTTCCTCAAGCCTCTGGGAGGCTGAAAAAGGTCTCTAACAGGCCAAAAATCAGCTGGGCGGTGCGCACACTCACAGTGAGGTAAGTTTTCCTGTGGCTCGAGTGCCGGCACAAATAGCTCTGCGTGCCACTTGTGGCACGCGTGCCATAGGTTCACCATCACGGCTCTGGGTCCTCACTTTACCGATCTTGGAAGGATGGAAGGTTGGGTCAACCTTGAGTCTGGTGAGATTCAAACTGCCGAACTGCAGTAGTCAGTCAGCAGAATTAGTTTGCAATACTGCATTCTAACCACTGTGTCATCGCAGTTCTTAATAACAAAACTTGTTACACGTAGATCCCACTAAAATCTATTAGAAATCATGGCTTTCTTATCTTCCATATCATCTTTATTTCAAAGGCACCTATGGTCAATCTATACACTATGTAAGATCCACTCTCTTGACTATTATATATCTCAGTCAAAAATCCTTCTGGATTCTTAATATATTTTTTTAAAATATGGATGTTAAAACATCACAGCTGGTGGTAGCAATTAAACAAAGTGGGTCTGGACAGAAATTGAATGGGGGACACCAGAGAATTCCAGAACTTAGGGTAGACTAAGACATCAAAGGACAAAACTCCCTTTCCAAAAGAATGGAGCAGTACTATTTGGAATAGCCACTTCCAGGAAAACTGAAATATTTGTATTCTGTCTGGGCTTTGGTCCACATGGGTTGTGATCTGCACCCAGACCAGTAACGAGTCAGGCAGAGCTAGTTTCAGATAGAAAAACATAAAAATAATAGCCCTTGGTGGCAGTGTATGGCTATGGGAAAGTAAGGGAAGGGAAGCACTAAGATAATTTGAGGGAAGACTGGAAGAATTATTTGAATTTATCATGCTCAATGATCCAAGGCAACTGATTATATATACAGTATAGTCAGTGACCAGCAAATTCAACAGCTGACCTCATGAAAGAATAAAAATCAGAATGTGGAAAGGTATAACACAGGGAAGAAAGTATTACTATTACCTAGAAAGTACAATTAACTGCCTAAAGTCTGATATATTTCAAAGTTATCAACCAGAACACATATGACATTTGCTGCAGTACAGGATGTCAGAATATTAAAAGTAGAACTTAAGTGCTAAAAACACCTGTTGCTGTATTACACTTGTCGCTTTGGGAAGTCCCAGGGTTATGAGGCTGTTACCTGACTAACCATTCTGATGTGAGTCGTTTTCAATTCTGCTGACAATCCATTACTCCAGAACTAAAATTATGATATTTTCAAATAGACCAAGTGTCAACTCATAAAACATTTTGTATACATGTTTTATAGTTGACAACAGAAAGAAAGGGCGGGATTTCAAAGAGCAGGCAGCAGTGTAGAATCGAAAGTACATTCCATTCATATTTTCTTCAAAGACTTCTGCCGCACAAAAATCTAATTGGAGAACATGATTGATGACTCTTGGCTATGGATGTTTTTCGTTGGATGATACACCCAGAGGGGTGGGGGTGGGGGGGGAAAGCAGGATCAAGGGTGACAATGAATTACGTATCTCAGAGTTGGCTACACCCAGGTAAATGCCAGATGTAGAATGTTAACTTCAAATAAATCTTTTTTAGTTTTGGGAGTGTGGCTCGAGGCTCATGATTTAATTGGAGTAACTGCTGGAATCCTGACACCGAGACATTGTAAACATCGATGGCAGATAAATAATCATAGTATAAACCAAGTTTCTTTAGGTATCTCAACATAATATTCCAACAATCAGGTATTGGGTGGAAACAAATCTATCTCTGATAAGGGCATAGCACAAGTAGTTCGTTTATTGACTATTCAAAGTTACAACGGCACTGAAAAATGTGACTAATTCCAGTTTTTCACAGTTATGACCTTTGAAGCATCCCCACGATCATGTGATCAAAATTCAAGTGCTTGGCAACTGGTACATATTTATGACAATTGCTGTGTCCCAAGGTCACAGGATCCCCTTTTGCCACCTTCTGACAAGTAAAGTCAATGAAGAAGCCAGATTCACTTAACAATCAGGTTACTAACTTATCAACTGTAGTGATTCACTTAACAACGATGGCAAGAAAGGTTGTAAAGATAAAGATTCCCCTCGCACATACAGTATGTGCTAGTCGTTTCTGGCTCCAGGAGGTGGTGCTCATCTCCATTACAAATCCAAAGAGCTAGTCCTGTCTGAAGACGTCTCCGTGGTCATGTGGCCAGCATGACTAAATGCCAAAGGCACACAAAACACTGTTACCTTCCCACCAAAGTGGTCCCTATTTTTCTACTTGTATTTTTACATGCTTTCAAACTGCTAGGTTGGCAGAAGTGGGACAAGTAACGGGAGCTCACTTTGTTACGTGGTGTTAGGGATTCGAACCATTGAACTGCCGACCTTTCTGATCGCAAGCTCAGCATCTTAGCCACTGAGCCACTGCATCCCTTAGAAAGGTCATAAAATGGGGCAAAACTCACTTAACAAATATATCACTTAACAATAGAATTTTGGGCTCAATTGTGGTCGTAAGTTGAGGACTACCTTCAGAGGAAGTCCAGGCAGGATACTTGTATTTAAGCATGGTGGCAACTAAGGATAAAGAAATGAAGGTGCTGGGAAGATTGTTGGATGAGCTGGCACAGATGCCCCACATATGGATGGAGGAAGAAATACACCAGCCTTGTCCTACATCCCTTCTAAGATTCAGTTTTGTATTTTGTTGGAATCAACCATGATGTTCTAGGTTTGGGTTCAGACAAATGTTTGAGCCACCATTTGTTTGTTCTGTTTTGAAACAAAATACCTTTCTTCTTTCACTCACACCTCTAATCAGTTGCTGTTGAAGCCAGTTTGTGATTTATGAAAGCCAATTGGAGGAATGATAACACTTATCTATCATAGCCTTGAGTTAATTGTGATTCCCTTAATTATCACAATATATTGCATCACTAGTATAATAAAACTGATGTCTCCAGTTTGATTCTGAAATGATCTAATACCTGGACTTGTGAGATCTTTTATAACTGTTCATAACAGTTCTTGACAATACTGCAGCAGGTAGTTTGCATAAAGGGATAGCTTTTCTTTGTTTGAAAAATATTCACACAAAATCCATTTAACCTCAATGGGATGTCAGAAAGTTCATGTTGCAGCTTGAAGATATATGCATTATTTCTAAATAAGTAATGAGCAAGCTGTGCAATTATTACTGATTTTCCAAATGAAGTTTTCCTTGTGCAATAGCATTCAAAGATATTTTTGAGAGGTAATCCAGATGACATCTTTTATTTGTATCTATTGTTCCATCTTTTTAGGGGAAGGCAGAATAGTTGCAAAATTGTTGATTTGTCATTTTGGAAAAGGTCTGTATTAATCCTGAAATATTGATGAGCTAAAACTGCTTCCATTACATTTCTCATAATCTCTTTGATGATATAAGCATACAGATTCTCATTAAACATGTGCAAACAATGTAAAATATTTATTGCTTTATTATTATTAATGGGACTTGTATGCCGCCCCATCTCTGAAGACTCAGGGCGGCTCACAACTAAAAACAGCAACAACAATAAATAGTTAAGAAAAAATTAAACTAAACAAGCCCCAAGAGAATACAAATACAAAATAAAAGAATAAAAGAATAAAACCACCCCACCCAAGAGGGTCACAACCCGGATTGGTAAAACAACCAGGTCTTCAAATCATGACGGAAGGTGCGGAGGTCAGGGGCCAGGCGGAGCTCCAAGGGAAATTGGTTCCAGAGGTCAGGGGCCGATAGAATAGGCTTGTCATGGGGACCGCCAGCCGACATTGGCCAGCCAACGGGACCCCAAGGAATCCTTGCCTATGTGCTCGCACAGGGCGGTTAGTATTCGATGTCGGCAGGAGTCGCTCCCTTAAATATTGAGGACCCATGTCATGTAGGACTTTGTATGTTAAAATAAAACCTTGAATCTCACCCAGAGTGCAACCGGCAACCAATGCAGGCAGTGCAGGAGGGGGTAACATGGGAGAATTGGAAACTCCCATCACCACCTGCGCCACCACATTCTGCACCAGCTGCAATCTCCGGATGGTATGCAAGGGCAGTCCTAAATAGAGAGCGTTGCAGTAGTCGAGTCTAGAGGTAACAAGGGCGTGAGTAACCATGCGCAGGGCGTCCCGGTCCAGGAAAGGGTGTAGTTGGCGAACTAGGCGGAGCTGGGCAAAGGGCCCCTTGGTGATGGCCCCCACCTGCTCCTCCAACCGGAGCCGTATGTCCAGGAGGACCCCCAGATTGCGCATATGTCCAGGAGGACCCCCAGATTCCACTATTTATTAATAGTGTCCATTCATTAAGAGAGTTTTTTTTTAAAAAGGCTTCATATCTTTGCCATGGTGAAAAAGCAACAGATGTTCATAGTATACACACATTCATTATTTTCATAAATGCCTGATCATGTTTTTGCAACCCAAAACTGGGTTTTGGGACAGAGGAACTTCTGCTATTGCATGTCCAGCACCAGTTTAATTGTTAATTCAGTGTAATGAATGTGTGAAAAGTGTTGAAACTTATGGTTTGGAAACTAGACCTAAAATCCTGTTTGCCAATATGCACATATAAACATATACACATCATTTATCATCTTTCACCTAATGTCGGATATTCCTCAAGGCAAAACAAATCATTACTTTATAATGTTTACAATACATTAAAAAAAACTATTGGAAAACATAAAGGAGTAAAATGTGTCTTCAGAATGAAAAACAGTAAAGTCCTAGTCTATTCATGGTACTGTAGACCATTGTTTATGGGGCTGAATGGTAAATGTCCTTTACACTGTATCTGTGTTAGCTGCTTTGCATATGATACTCATCTGTAATTTGCACAAATATGTTTCTGAACAAAGTAATCCCTCTCACCTAGTAATAGATGTCCCTCCTTTGGTTTTAAAAATGCACATTTAAAAAAACTTATCGTTGTTAGGAGCACAAGTTTCTAATGACACTTTTGAAAGTAATCAACATCCAGATGGAAGGTTGGTGAAATCTGAAAGCTTAGATATTTCCAGGTTACTAATTTTTATAGGTGCTTAATTGGACAAATTGGAAAGAATTGATATCTTCTCATTTTTTTTATTGTTAGGGAAAATAACTCCTGTTCAAGCTGCACTGCTGATTAGAAGACCCCATTTCAATCTCATCTAGTTGATCCCTAAGTCAAAGGCAAAATAACGGAAGAAGCAGTGTAACTCATTCATACATAAATGCAGAATCGGAACAGAAACTGTAGTAATACTGAAAAATGTATAACTGACGCTTAGATATTTTCAGGCACCTTAAATGCTGAACATCTAAGTTTTCAGCATCATTTTAAAAATCATTTCTTTGAAACTCTGGCAAGCTGTGAGACATAAAGGAGCAATAAAGCATTTGAGACTTATCAAATTCTTATTAAGAGTTCCAAACATCTTTCCTTGTGTGTCACTCTAAAAACAAATAAATTAGATTCATACCTGCAGGGGATGCTGTGCTGGTAATAGTTGGGAAGAAAGTGGCAAAATAACACAATTTCATTTTGCCTTAGAGTCGGAAACAATGAGAAATTCGACTGACTACTTCTAGACAGAAAAAGGTTACTCTAAATAAATAATTAATGACATAATCTAAAATAGACGTGAATGCTATGTTATATGAGTTTAAATGAATTCATTTCTAATTTACAATCTGTAAAGAGTTGTTTAGCTCTAGTTTTCTTGTTTCAATTGTCTCCTCAAGACCCATCTTCGCTGTGTGATTCTGAGGCAAAAGAAAGAAAGAAAGAAAGAAAGAAAGAAAGAAAGAAAGAAAGAAAGAAAGAAAGAAAGGAGAGAAAACTTTCAGATGATGCATCTCGTTACAGGCTTATTTAATAAATGGACCATTTGTACATCATCCAAATATTTTTGAAAAATGTGACTCCTATCTTAATGAGAGAGAGAGAGAGAGAGAGAGAGAGAGAGATCTGACAGTTTTCACCTCAGTTTGGAAGAGTTTGTATTCTAAATCCTCATCCTGGGATTAAAACTAATTAGAGAAAGATTGTGTTATGTATGTAGGTTTGAATGTTATTGGTTTATTTGAACTGTTCTTGTAAATGTCAAATGGTATTGGTTTAAATAGTGGGAAGAAACCCTGCACTCCCATTGGCTGGCATAGTGCAGGCTATAAGAGGCAGCCGTGCCAAGCCTGGACGGGTCTATCGAGCTGTAGTCACTTAATAAACTTTGCTGCTCTCGCCTGACTCTTCATGCAAACTTAACACTGGCAACGAGGGTGGGATTTCCCTGAAGAGAGGACAACGCGAAGAACAAGCAACTGAGCGAGATGGCTGCACTGAACACCCCCAGCACCATTCGATCCGCGGCAGAAGACTGGGAATCGTGCGCGGATCGCTTCCACATGTATCTGGAAGGGAACGATCTCGCCGGCATCCCCGAGAGATGGAAGAGGGTGGTCTTGCTCACACACTGCGGTCCGCAGTCTTCAAAATGGCGGCGTTGGGAGCAGCAGAGCTGAAGGTAATGGAATGGCCCGATTTAGAGAAACTTTTAAGAGCCCATTACGCCCCACAAGTATCGTGCCTCATTAAGAGACACGAATTTTACCGTCGGGATCAAGGGGATAGCGAGAATGTTAATGACTTCGTGGCAAGTTTAAGGGACATTGGGGGTGCTTGTGACTTTACCAACTTAGAAGAGGCCATGCGTGATCGGTTTGTTTTAGGCCTAAAAGATAAGGTCTTACAAAGCAAACTATTAATGAAACCTAAGATCACGCTTAAAGAGGCCATTGAAGAAGCTGTCTCAGCGAAGCCACCAAGTCCTCAGCAGCGCCATGAAAAGATTAACAAGGCCTCAAGCCAGGCCTCAAGCCATTCTGATGGGGAAAATCCACAACTGCCCATTAACAAATAGACTCTGATTCTGATGGCAGTGAGGCAGAGGAGGGATTTTAGACTCAGAATGGAGAAGAAGAGAAAAGACTCTGGGAAAAGCAGGCAAGGATTCTATTGCAGAGGTTGTGGGGGCCACCCCACTGAATGCAAGTTCTTTGACTCCATTTGCCTACGCTAGAGAAATGGGGTCACATAGCCAGAGTCTGCAAATCATCCAGAACTCCACCGTTTAGGAAAAAATTTCCTGATAAAGACTTTAAGCCCAATAATTTCCTTGAAAAGATGGGGCTAAATTTAGAAGCAAATGGCAAGAATGAAACTCACCAAACAATCACTATTGGTCATTCTTCACCCTTAAAAAGCAGAAAAGTACACGTGAAGGTGTTTATTGAAGGAAGGCCTTGCCAAATGGAAGTGGACTCAGGCTCTTATTTATCTATGGTGTCATGGGACACTATCCACAGACTCTTTCCCAAAATTCAGAAGAAGCATTTCCAGAAGCAAGCACTGACTCTCAAAGACTACCAAGGGAACAAGATTCCAGTAGTTGGAGCAAGAGATTTCAACGGCAGTTTAAAGGCCACACCAAACGCTTGCCCTGACCATCGTGGACAAGGATCGCCCAAGTTTGCTGGGACTTGAGTGGTTCAAGCCACTAGGCATCGAGGTGACTGGCATCCATCACGTGAGCAGCTCTGACTGGGAGGAGTCCTTGAAGTCTGAGTTTCCAGAGGTCTTCAGCTAAGGACTGGGCAAGTATATGGGGACCCCTATCACTTTCAACCTAGATCCCAAGGTGCCCCCAATTCATTTAAAGCCCAGGAGGGTTCCATTTGCTTTAAAGGAAAAATTGATGCACAATTAGATAAGCTCATTGCTCAAGGGGTTTTAGAGCCTGACCACTCCAGATGGGAAACACCCATAGTCACACCAGTCAAGGCTGATGGGTCAGTGAGAATCTGTGGTGACTATAAGGGGACACTTAACCATGCGCTGCAGCAGAGCGCCCAGTACCAGTTGTGCATCATCTGCTCCATTCCCTGGCAGGGGTACAGTATTTGCCAAACTGGACTTGGCTCAGGCATATCAACAATTAACAGTTGATGATGCCACTGCAGAGGCACAAACAATTGTGACTCATAGAGGTGCCTTCAAATGTAAAAGATTACAATTTGAGTAAGCTGTGGCACCTGGCATTTTTCAAAGCCTTATGGAAAATGTGCAAGGACTGCCAGGAGTAGTGCCTATTTTGATGTGTGTAATCTCTGCTGAAAATGACACTCAGCTTCAAGAGAGACTCAGAGAAGTCCTTACCAGATTCAGAAAAGTGGGTTTAAAGTCAAGGAAGACAAATGTACACTCAAAACAGACAGAGTTGAGTTCCTGGGGTATATGATTGACAAGAATGGCATCCACCCTACTGATGCCAAGGTTAAAGCAATCAAGGAAGCCCCTAAACCTAGATGCAAGACAGATTTGCAAGCCTTCCTTGGACTTATTAACTTTACCACATGTTTCTACCTCACAAAGCATCTATTGCTGAGCCTTTACATCGCCTGCTTGATAAGAAAGCTGTTTGGATCTGGGGGAGGAAGGAACAGTCAGCATTTAACAGTATTAAGAGACTAATCACGCCTGATGCTGTGTTGATACAGTTCTCTGAGAATTTGCCTGTTGTTCTGACTTGTGATGCATCCCCTTTGGAGAGGGGGGTTTGAGTCACAGGCTTCCCAAGGGGAAGCCCCATTGCATTTTACTCGACTTTGTCCAAAGCAGAGAGGAATTATAGCCAACTGGACAAGGAGGCATTAGCAGTTGCAGCTGTTAAGAAATTTCATGAATATCTGTATGGCAGGTCATTCACCATTGTTACAGATCACAAACCTTTATTAGGCATTGTGGCAGGAGACAAACCTACACCTAATATCCTGTCACCAAGAATGCTGAGATGGACTGAATTTTGCAGCCTATTCATACAAACTGATTCACAGGCCTGGCAAGGACATTGACATGCTGATGCACTGAGTCGTTGCCCACTACCTTGCCACAAGGAGGACTTTGAACTTGAAACTCACACCTTTTTCCTGAGACGCTGCTAAGCTTCCAGTCCATGCTGCTGAGATTGCCAGAGAGACTGCCAAAGATGCTGTGTTGGCACCTGTTATGGGCTGGATTAAGAAAGGTTGGCCTCTTCAAGATCTACCTCACCTTGCCCAACCTTTTAAGTCCAGGCAAACTGAATTATCTGTATTAAGAGGATGTATTTTGTGGGTAACAGGGTGGTTATTCCTGCAAACTGCAAAAGGAGGTTTTGAAATGTTACATGAGGGTCATCCTGGGATTGTAAGGATGAAAGGTTTGGCCAGGAGTTATGTATGGTGGCCAGGTATTGACAAAATGGTTGAAAACTGGGTAGCATCTTGTCCCAATTGCCAGGTAGTCAGGCCTGCCCCACCTCAATACCTCACAGGACAATGGGAATGTCCTAGGGGCCCATGGTCTAGAATCCACATTGATTTTGCAGGCCCTACAAGAGGGCACACTTTTCTAGTTATAGTAGATGCATATTCCAAATGGCTAGAGGTAATTCCCATGACATCACTACAACTGAGGCTGTCATCAAGCAGCTCAGAAAATTGTTTGTAACCCATGGGTTACCAGATGTCCTTGTTTCTGACAATGGCCCTCAATTCACATCTAACATTTTTAACTCTTTCTAGCTCAACAGGGTATCAGACATGCCCTCACTGCCCCTGGGCACCTCTCGCCAATGGTCGGGCAAACGATGGTACGCTTTTACCAAGAGAAGTCAGCAGCTGGGTCCTGGGATATCATCACTGAGAAGCTTGAAAAACTTCTTAGTGTTC
>CM019151.1:125831627-126100457 GCA_009733165.1 Naja naja | reverse complement strand
TTTTGTTTTAATTTGTTTTGATAGCCCTCTGCCAGTGAAATGAAGCTTAGTGGGCGCAGGCATGGTCTCCAGAGCTCCATTTTTGCTGGCTGAGACCCCATAGGTGAACCCCTACAGGCAGCCCCATGGACCAAGTCTAAGCACCCCATGGGCCAGACTTGGCTCAAGGCTCTTGAGGTTTGATTGACACCCCTGCTCTAGAAGGTGACTAATAATTACCTTAGGAGGCATTGTTCCTTCCACCAAAGAGACATTTATGATGTTATCTTAGATGTCTTTGATACTATCTAGCTGGAAACTAAAGCCAAGTTGATATGCCCAATGATGTCTTGAAACCTACTATGTCAATCAGCCTTCCCATACCTCCTGATATCACACCTGTCTACTGGTCTGCTCAAATAACATGGTTAATTACTGTTAACTCCCACGCTGATTCTATATGCAAACCAGCCATAATATAAGAAAGGTTTTAGTAACAACAACAACAACTCCTCCTCCAAAATATGACTGTTCTGTACTAAAACTCTGGGGAGAAGATTTTTAAAATAAATCAGCCTTCCAGTAAAACCAATCAATCAGTAGTATATAAACTTCAGAAGAAAATAGCATGCAAACAAAATTTGCACCATATCAAAATTTGGCATGAACTTTCAAATGGACCTCGCTGTGTGATTTCGTTAGGCTCTTCCCCTGTGTTCTATCCATCCAGCTTACTTTTAAAATCCTGCAGTTCATCCATGTTTTATTTTTGAAAACTGAATTTATTTATTAAATTTGTATACCACCTGACTCTCAGTGACTTATAAGGTATCTTTTGAAAAGGTGGGTTTGAACAGTCTGATTGACTACAGGTTTAGAACCACTTTTGAAAGCTGACAAAGCTGTTAAGAAGGAAATGGCTCTTAAGTCTCTAATTCTCTTGTCTTGTAATGATCTCTTGACTTGTTAATACTGGGTCTGCCACTTCCATTAATACAATAATTGCTGTATCAAGTTTCATAGACACAGAACTCCTTACTCCTCCAGATACTGACCTATTATAATACATAATTTAACAGGCTGGTTTTTAAATTATATCTTTTAAAAAGATGTAACTATATACACAAAGAATTTCCACAGCCAAGTGGAAAGCTCCCTGAAGTTCTTAATGACTTACCACTCATTTCTCCTGAAATGGTGCCTAGCTCTCATTTTGGCTGCTTCTCAATGCCCCACCTCTCACCAAAAGGCTAAATTGGGACCACAGCTACTTTCCAAAATACTCTATGCTTTCACCCAATCCCAATATAAAACAGCTGTCCAACTGGAAGCAAGGTCAATCTCTTCAGAGCAGACCAACAGTGGCCTATATCTTTGTTCACCCTCATAGTTTGATGTTGATGATTTGGATGTTGCGATCACAGGGCATGTCAACAACCAAGCCAGACTTGCCTCTCACAAGAAAACCAAGGGCTGGATACCAATCACTCTCAGAGAAACTAACTGATTTTTTTTTTGCTTCCAGGCAACAGAGTCTTTATTTCAAATCCAGCAAGCTAAGATGTATTTGAGATATTTTGGCTACCTATGATGGTCCCTGCCCAAAATGACCTTTTCTTGTCTTCCAGAGATTTTTTTACATTTCGGACTAATGTTAAAGTAATTTCTGAATCATTTGTCAGAAATGAACTGAATTATCCATATTTTTCTACAAATACAAGTGTTTCTAAAAGTGAAGTTCTTAGCTGTTTAGCATGTAAATGTATTGACAAGTCAGGGCTTAATCTAAATTGTAATCAATCAAAATGGCAAAGCAATAAATTGTTTCCAGAAGATTCCAAGAAATATCAGGTCATCACATGCACTAAGATTAATCAGGACATAAATATGATAGTTGAATAGTAACAATAATTCACTGAAAATAAAATTTCATTATTGCATTTATTATCCATAAAGCATATGAAAAACTCTTTAATTAATGTCAATGTTACTGCAGTGGTGTAAACATTCCTGTCACATAATTTTTGAGACCTCTATGGAGCTCAACTTACAGAAAAAGGTAAAGGACAATCTGTTCTACTGAAGCTGCCAACCAGCTGGCCAAGATTTAGCTCATTGGCAAATGTTTTGTGAATGTCAGTACAGATTCAAACTCACGAAAACCCTCCTGACTATTGAGCTGAATGTGTCTTGGCACAACATAAACCAAGTGATTGCTGATTTTGGAACAAAATAATGGCATGAAATGCTAATGGCAATTTGAGGGTGCATAAAAGTGCCCAGAAAACTGGCATAAACCTCCAAATCAAAAATAATTTTTCTCTAGGTGTCTAGAAATTCAAAGAGTTCCATTTTCAAGCAGTTGATTCTGAAAGTACAACTTTGGTATTTACTCAATGTGCAGCTTAAAGATGGATGGATCTAATACTGCTTTTCAAAAATTGGAATAATTTATAATACAACAATTCAATTTCTTAAAATGACAAGGCATTCTGTGACCTTTTATTAAAAAAAGGGGATTGGTTTAACTTGAAACTTATACTATCATGAGATAGAAAAGGATGTGTGTTTACTGATGTTTGTGCAATTTATTGCCAATAGATTCATAGAATGCTTATCACACATTATGTGAAATGCAGCATACTTTGATTGTTATATAATGCGTATATATGTAAGTATATATGTGTAAGTATATGCATGTATATATATGTATATGTATATCTAAATATATACTCTGTGCATGCATGTGTGTTTTCATGTGTATATAGATATACATCTATTTGTTTTCATAGATTTTCATGGGTACAGGTATGCAGGTCTTGGCATGTTCAGGTCTTTTCCCATGTAATGAGAGATGGCAATTCACTTACACAAGCATTCCTTGTGACAATACATGCAGTTCATTTGAACTAAAAATGTTAATACTTGAAGAAAACAACACCAATTCTTTTTTATATCATTTTACCCATGGATCAAATACTTACAATTTAATTATAGGATAAAAATAGCCCAGATACATTAGAAAAACATTTTCTGGGTGTAGGAGGAGGGGAATGGCTGTGAAGATTTCATTAGAAAGAGCAATAACACACATACAGCTTCACAATGCTTTGCAGCCCTCTCTAAGTGATTTACAGAGTCAGCATGTTGCCCCTGAACAATCTGGGTCAGTGGTGGCTAACCTTTTTGAGCTCCTGTGCCAAAAATTGTGTGCGCACTTGCGCTCGTATGCTAGCACCCAGAAGGCAATACGTGGTCCTCCATGCCCCTGCATGCATGCAGTCCCCCCCTCCCTCCCCAGCTGATTTTGGCTGATTTGAGGCCATTTTTGGCCTCCCAGAGGGTCGATGAAAGCTTCTGTAGCCTCTGCAGCCCAAAAAATAGACCCGTTTTGTCACTTCGGTATTTCTGGAAATACAGGAAGTGATGAAATGGGCCTATTTTTCAGATGCAGAAGCTTTCCTCAAGCCTCTGGGAGGCTGAAAAAGGTCTCTAACAGGCCAAAAATCAGCTGGGCGGTCGCACTCACAGTGAGGTAAGTTTTCCTGTGGCTCGAGTGCGGCACAAATGGCTCTGCGTGCACTTGTAGCACTGCCATATAGGTTCGCCATCACGGCTCTGGGTCCTCACTTTACCGATCTTGGAAGGATGGAAGGTTGGGTCAACCTTGAGTCTGGTGAGATTCAAACTGCCGAACTGCAGTAGTCAGTCAGTCAGCAATTAGTTTGCAATACTGCATTCTAACCACTGTGTCATCGCAGTTCTTAATAACAAAACTTGTTACGCGAGATCCCACTAAAATCTATTAGAAATCATGGCTTTCTTATCTTCCATATCATCTTTATTTCAAAGGCACCTATGGTCAATCTATACACTATGTAAGATCCACTCTCTTGACTATTATATATCTCAGTCAAAAATCCTTCTGGATTCTTAATATATTTTTTTAAAATATGGATGTTAAAACATCACAGCTGGTGGTAGCAATTAAACAAAGTGGGTCTGGACAGAAATTGAATGGGGGACACCAGAGAATTCCAGAACTTAGGGTAGACTAAGACATCAAAGGACAAAAACTCCCCTTTCCAAAAAGAATGGAGCAGTACTATTTGGAATAGCCACTTCCAGGAAAACTGAAATATTTGTATTCTGTCTGGGCTTTGGTCCACATGGGTTGTGATCTGCACCCAGACCAGTAACGAGTCAGGCAGAGCTAGTTTCAGATAGAAAAACATAAAAAATAATAGCCCTTGGTGGCAGTGTATGGCTATGGGAAAGTAAGGGAAGGGAAGCACTAAGATAATTTGAGGGAAGACTGGAAGAATTATTTGAATTTATCATGCTCAATGATCCAAGGCAACTGATTATATATACAGTATAGTCAGTGACCAGCAAATTCAACAGCTGACCTCATGAAAGAATAAAAATCAGAATGTGGGAAGGTATAACACAGGGAAGAAAGTATTACTATTACCTAGAAAGTACAATTAACTGCCTAAAGTCTGATATATTTCAAAGTTATCAACCAGAACACATATGACATTTGCTGCAGTACAGGATGCCAGAATATTAAAAGTAGAACTTAAGTGCTAAAAACACCTGTTGCTGTATTACACTTGTCGCTTTGGGAAGTCTCAGGGCTATGAGGCTGTTACCTGACTAACCATTCTGATGTGAGTCGTTTTCAATTCTGCTGACAATCCATTACTCCAGAACTAAAATTATGATATTTTCAAATAGACCAAGTGTCAACTCATAAAACATTTTGTATACATGTTTTATAGTTGACAACAGAAAGAAAGGGGCGGGGATTTCAAAGAGCAGGCAGCAGTGTAGAATCGAAAGTACATTCCATTCATATTTTCTTCAAAGACTTCTGCTGCACAAAAATCTAATTGGAGAACATGATTGATGACTCTTGGCTATGGATGTTTTTCGTTGGATGATACACCCAGAGGGGTGGGGGGGGGGAAAGCAGGATCAAGGGTGACAATGAATTACGTATCTCAGAGTTGGCTACACCCAGGTAAATGCCAGATGTAGAATATTAACTTCAAATAAATCTTTTTTAGTTTTGAGAGTGTGGCTTGAGGCTCATGATTTAATTGGAGTAACTGCTGGAATCCTGACACCGAGACATTGTAAACATCGATGGCAGATAAATAATCATAGTATAAACCAAGTTTCTTTAGGTATCTCAACATAATATTCCAACAATCAGGTATTGGGTGGAAACAAATCTATCTCTGATAAGGGCATAGCACAAGTAGTTCGTTTATTGACTATTCAAAGTTACAACGGCACTGAAAAATGTGACTAATTCCAGTTTTTCACAGTTATGACCTTTGAAGCATCCCTACGATCATGTGATCAAAATTCAAGTGCTTGGCAACTGGTACATATTTATGACAATTGCTGTGTCCCAAGGTCACATGATCCCCTTTTGCCACCTTCTGACAAGTAAAGTCAATGAAGAAGCCAGATTCACTTAACAATCAGGTTACTAACTTATCAACTGTAGTGATTCACTTAACAACGATGGCAAGAAAGGTTGTAAAGATAAAGATTCCACTCGCACATACAGTATGTGCTAGTCGTTTCTGGCTCCAGGAGGTGGTGCTCATCTCCATTACAAATCCAAAGAGCTAGTCCTGTCTGAAGACGTCTCCGTGGTCATGTGGCCAGCATGACTAAACGCCAAAGGCACACAAAACACTGTTACCTTCCCACCAAAGTGGTCCCTATTTTTCTACTTGTATTTTTACATGCTTTTGAACTGCTAGGTTGGCAGAAGTAGGACAAGTAACGGGAGCTCACTTTGTTACGTGGTGCTAGGGATTCGAACCATCGAACTGCCGACCTTTCTGATCGCAAGCTCAGCATCTTAGCCACTGAGCCACTGCATCCCTTAGAAAGGTCATAAAATGGGGCAAAACTCACTTAACAAATATATCACTTAACAATAGAATTTTGGGCTCAATTGTGGTCGTAAGTTGAGGACTACCTTCAGAGGAAGTCCAGGCAGGATACTTGTATTTAAGCATGGTGGCAACTAAGGATAAAGAAATGAAGGTGCTGGGAAGATTGTTGGATGAGCTGGCACAGATGCCCCACATATGGATGGAGGAAGAAATACACCAGCCTTGTCCTACATCCCTTCTAAGATTCAGTTTTGTATTTTGTTGGAATCAACCATGATGTTCTAGGTTTGGGTTCAGACAAATGTTTGAGCCACCATTTGTTTGTTCTGTTTTGAAACAAAATACCTTTCTTCTTTCACTCACACCTCTAATCAGTTGCTGTTGAAGCCAGTTTGTGATTTATGAAAGCCAATTGGAGGAATGATAACACTTATCTATCATAGCCTTGAGTTAATTGTGATTCCCTTAATTATAACAATATATTGCATCACTAGTATAATAAAACTGATGTCTCCAGTTTGATTCTGAAATGATCTAATACCTGGACTTGTGAGATCTTTTATAACTGTTCATAACAGTTCTTGACAATACTGCAGCAGGTAGTTTGCATAAAGGGATAGCTTTTCTTTGTTTGAAAAATATTCACACAAAATCCATTTAACCTCAAAGGATGTCAGAAAGTTCATGTTGCAGCTTGAAGATATATGCATTATTTCTAAATAAGTAATGAGCAAGCTGTGCAATTATTACTGATTTTCCAAATGAAGTTTTCCTTGTGCAATAGCATTCAAAGATATTTTGAGAGGTAATCCAGATGACATCTTTTATTTGTATCTATTGTTCCATCTTTTTAAGGGAAGGCAGAATAGTTGCAAAATTGTTGATTTGTCATTTTGGAAAAGGTCTGTATTAATCCTGAAATATTGATGAGCTAAAACTGCTTCCATTACATTTCTCATAATCTCTTTGATGATATAAGCATACAGATTCTCATTAAACATGTGCAAACAATGTAAAATATTTATTGCTTTATTATTATTAATGGGACTTGTATGCCCCCATCTCCAAGACTCAGGCTGCTCACAACTAAAAACAGCAACAACAATAAATAGTTAAGAAAAATTAAACTAAACAAGCCCCAAGAGAATACAAATACAAAATAAAAGAATAAAAGAATAAAACCACCCCACCCAAGAGGGTCACAACCCGGATTGGTCAAACAACCAGGTCTTCAAATCATGACGGAAGGTGCGGAGGTCAGGGGCCAGGAGGAGCTCCAAGGGAAGTTGGTTCCAGAGGTCAGGGGCCGCGATAGAATAGGCTTGTCATCGGGGGACCGCCAGCCGGGCATTGGCCAGCTGACGGACCCCAAGGAGTCCTGCCTATGTGCTCAGGCGTTAGTATTCGATGTCGGCAGGAGTCGCTCCCTTAAATATTGAGGACCCATGTCATGTAGGACTTTGTATGTTAAAATTAAAACCTTGAATCTCACCTGGAGTGCAACCGGCAACCAATGCAGGCAGTGCAGGAGGGGGGTAACATGGGAGAATTGGAAACTCCCATCACCACCTGTGCCGCCGCATTCTGCACCAGCTGCAATCTCCGGATGGTATGCAAGGGCAGTCCTAAATAGAGAGCGTTGCAGTAGTCGAGTCTAGAGGTAACAAGGGCGTGAGTAACCATGCAGGGCGTCCCGGTCCAGGAAAGGGCGTAGTTGGCGAACTAGGAGGAGCTGGGCAAAGGTTCCCCTGGCGACGGCCCCCACCTGCTCCTCCAACCGGAGCAGATGTCCAGGAGGACCCCAGATTCCATATGTCCAGGAGGACCCCAGATTCCACTATTTATTAATAGTGTCCATTCATTAAGAGAGTTTTTTTTTTAAAAAAAGGCTTCATATCTTTGCCATGGTGAAAAAGCAACAGATGTTCATAGTATTCATTATTTTCATAAATGCCTGATCATGTTTTTGCAACCCAAAACTGGGTTTTGGGACAGAGGAACTTCTGCTATTGCATGTCCAGCACCAGTTTAATTGTTAATTCAGTGTAATGAATGTGTGAAAAGTGTTGAAACTTATGGTTTGGAAACTAGATCTAAAATCCTGTTTACCAATATGCACATATAAACATATACACATCATTTATCATCTTTCACCGCAATGTCGGATATTCCTCAAGGCAAAACAAATCATTACTTTATAATGTTTACAATACATTAAAAAAAAACTATTGGAAAACATAAAGGAGTAAAATGTGTCTTCAGAATGAAAACAGTAAAGTCCTAGTCTATTCATGGTACTGTAGACCATTGTTTATGGGGCTGAATGGTAAATGTCCTTTACACTGTATCTGTGTTAGCTGCTTTGCATATGATACTCATCTGTAATTTGCACAAATATGTTTCTGAACAAAGTAATCCCTCTCACCTAGTAATAGATGTCCCTCCTGTGGTTTTAAAAATGCACATTTAAAAAAACTTATCGTTGTTAGGAGCACAAGTTTCTAATGACACTTTTGAAAGTAATCAACATCCAGATGGAAGGTTGGTGAAATCTGAAAGCTTAGATATTTCCAGGTTACTAATTTTATAGGTGCTTAATTGGACAAATTGGAAAGAATTGATATCTTCTCGTTTTTTTTTATTGTTAGGGAAAATAACTCCTGTTCAAGCTGCACTGCTGATTAGAAGACCCCATTTCAATCTCATCTAGTTGATCCCTAAGTCAAAGGCAAAATAACGGAAGAAGCAGTGTAACTCATTCATACATAAATGCAGAATCGAACAGAAACTGTAGTAATACTGAAAAATGTATAACTGACGCTTAGATATTTTCAGGCACCTTAAATGCCGAACATCTAAGTTTTCAGCATCATTTTAAAAATCATTTCTTTGAAACTCTGGCAAGCTGTGAGACATAAAGGAGCAATAAAGCATTTGAGACTTATCAAATTCTTATTAAGAGTTCCAAACATCTTTCCTTGTGTGTCACTCTCTTAAAAAACAAATAAATTAGATTCATACCTGCAGGGGATGCTGTGCTGGTAATAGTTGGGAAGAAAGTGGCAAAATAACACAATTTCATTTTGCCTTAGAGTCGGAAACAATGAGAAATTCGACTGACTACTTCTAGACAGAAAAAGGTTACTCTAAATAAATAATTAATGACATAATCTAAAATAGACGTGAACGCTATGTTATATGAGTTTAAATGAATTCATTTCTAATTTACAATATGTAAAGAGTTGTTTAGCTCTAGTTTTCTTGTTTCAATTGTCTCCTCAAGACCCACCTTTGCTGTGTGATTCTGAGGCAAAAGAAAGAAAGAAAGAAAGAAAGAAAGAAAGAAAGAAAGAAAGAAAGAAAAGAGAGAAAACTTTCAGATGATGCATCTCGTTACAGGCTTATTTAATAAATGGACCATTTGTACATCATCCAAATATTTTTGAAAAATGTGACTCCTATCTTAATGAGAGAGAGAGAGAGAGAGGGAGAGAGAGAGGGAGATCTGACAGTTTTCTACCTCAGTTTGGAAGAGTTTGTATTCTAAATCCTCATCCTGGGATTAAAACTAATTAGAGAAAGATTGTATGAATCTTGCTTCCTTGAGTGTGTTCTCCCATAAAAGGAGCTTTATACTTTGGCAGAGACCCAGAGTTCAGATACCCTGGTATCTGATTTCCCATTGAACTAAACAGAATTGTGATTGCTTTGTTGCCTGAATGGTTAATTGTGTGTTATTTAAATAACCACAGTAAAGCAATAACTACAACATGATTTTATGTAGTAAAAATAAGCCTATAGAACACTGCCAATCCATAACTGAAGCCAAAACTCAGATGCAAAGTCTAAGCATAAGATTTGTCTGCTTATTTCTTTTCTTTGCATTTACAGTATCTCTTGTTTCAAAGTTTAGACCAGTGGTTCTTAACTCCATGATACGCCCAATGGGCGATTTTGTTTTGCAGGGGGGCGATGCAACGAAAAGGGGTGACATGGAGGCGAAGGAATGGAAGGGGGACGATATGGGGGCGATGGAGCAAGATATATTGGGGGAGAGAGAGAGAGAGAGATCTATATTGGTAGGTAGGTAGGTAGATAGGTAGGGAGACAAAAAGACAGACAGGTAGGTAGATAGGAAGGAAAGTAGGCAGGCAAAGAGACAGACATTTTGGATGGATGGATAGATGGATGGATGGACGGATGGATGGACGGATGGATGGATGGACGGATGGACAGACAGAAAGAATCAGAGGCGGCAGCACTTTGGGAAGCGGTGGTGGCAGCTTTTCCCAACATGCTGCCGCAGAGTACACTGGTTCAGGTGTGGTACAACAGTCAATGGGGTGAACCTGCAGGGCTGGCACCTCAAACACCCCCCTCAGCCCCTCTGCTGGCCCCCTTGGGATGCTAAGAGGTGGCGAGCAGTTATGTTGGGGAGGGGATGACAACTTCCTCAATGGCTCAAGGGGGCGATTCTTTCAAAAAGGTTAAGAACCACTGGTTTAGACTATAAACTTCAGGGAAGGAAATCTCTCTTTTTACTCTGTGAAAAGTCTTATACCAGATAGGATTGATACATTAAGAACCCTAATTCTAACTCCTCTATGCTAGAGATTGGGTTTCTGTGTTCAATCAACTGGGTTCCATATTGCACATGCGAGCTTGAAGAGAAAGTGAGAATATAGTACAACAAAGTTCCTTCTGTCAACTTGGAACCATGATGGCCAAATGTGTGTGGAAAAAAGTCCTATATATATAAATTGTAGTTGTACCTTTTAAGATAAGGGCTAACAAACTTTTTTTTTTTGCTTTGGACAATCTCCTTTACCTCTGCATTCTTCCCAGAGGCCACAAAAAACATAATCAGAAATTTCATGATGTCACTGAAGCCCTGAACCAGAAAAACATTAAGTCTCAATCCTACTCATTTCAAAATGGGCCGAAATAAGCACTAGATATATGTGCAGGTAGATTGCACTCTTATATTTTTAGAACAATGTTCTTCTAGGCTAGCAGGTGCATTGATGTCAGGGAGATGTGGCTGGCACTTATAATCCTACTACTATTTTACTAGATGTGTGAAGATATTTACCTAAAACTTTTTATCACATTGCCATTCCTCATCTTGCAGCAAAGGTTGCCCTTTGTAATTATATTCTTCCCCATGAAATGAAATAAAGCCAATACTGTAAGTGTACAATCCAATTCGGGTCTCCTCCAAATGCTCACTGTAATGTGCTTTCCTCAGTCTGTGAGGCAACGCAGAAGTATGCGGGCATAATTTGCTCTAACCTGGAAGCCAATTTGTTAAGTGAGTAATGCTGCTTTTATAGATTTAATAAAAGGCACTGATTGTGTTAAGTTTGCATGAAGAGTCAGATGCGAAGAGCTTCAGTGAAGAGTTTATTAAGTGACTACAGCTTGAATGGACCCAACTTGGCTGGGCTACAGCTGCTACTTATAGCCAGCAGCCGTAGTTGCCAGCCAATCAGAGTGCAGGGTTTTCCCGCACTTTTTAAACCAATCCTATTTGACATTTTACAAGAACAATTCAAACTAAACCAATAACATTCAAACCTACATACATAACACCCCTCCCCACTAGGTTCAGTCCATACCAAACCCCAACCTATCTAATGTATTCTTTTAAATAGGTGGGGCTCTTGCGTGCTTGAGACCTTCGTGGTTCAGAAGTTTTACATTCTCACCCAGTGAGAGAGGAAATGTGTCTTCTGACATTTCCCTTCTGGGACTCCTGTGAAAGAAGACCCTGTTTGATTGTTAGAATCTGGTCTCTCTCCCAACCCATCTCCAGCCCAATGTCAGCACCCAAGTCAGGTAGTGATGTACAATCTTCCACTTCTAAGGATGGATTTGGCATTGTGACAGGTTTTGGGATGGTTCCTGTCGTAATGGCTCGTTACACATGGGGTGGATTCTTGCTTGCTGATTTTCCTCCTGTTCCTCCCTTCCCCTAGAATTGACATCAGGTGAGGGAACTAGAGAGGAACAAGTGCGATGTTCCTGAGAGAACCTGGATCTAAGTTGATCAATGTGCCTGCTCCAGAGGAGTCCATCCTCTGTTTGCACCCTGTAAGAACGAGGGCCTGTGATTTGAGTTATCTCAGCAGGAATCCACAAAGGTTCACCCATAAGGTTCTTAGCATAAACAGAATCGCCCACACTGAATGTGCGAACTTTGGAAGTGGAATCTAGTGGTGCGTTGGGTGCGTAAGTGGGATGAAGTCGGTCAAAGGAAGACCTAAGTTTCCTACCCATCAACAACTCTGATGGGTTAGGAGTGATGTGCTGAACACTAAGAAGTTTTTCAACTTTCTCAGTGATGTCCCCAGGACCCAGTTGCTGAAGCTTCTCCTTGGTAAACGTACATGCGTTCAGCCCGCCGTTAGCTGAAGGGTGCCCAGGGGCAGTGAAGGCATGTCTGATACCCTGTTGTGCTAAATAGGATTCAAAAAGGTTGGATGTAAATTGAGGGCCATTGTCAGAGACAAGAACATCAGGTAACCGTGGGTTACAAAAGTTTTTGAGCTGCTTGATGACAGCATCAGTTGTGGTGGATGCCATAGGAATTACCTCTAGCCATTTGGAATATGCATCTACTATAATAAGAAAGGTATGCCCTCTGGTAGGGCCTGCAAAATCAATGTGAATCCTAGACCATGGGCCCCTAGGACATTCCCATTCCTGTGTGGGGACGCGAGGTGGGGCAGGCCTGACTACCTGACAGTTGGGACAAGATGCAACCCAGTTTTCAACCATTTTGTCAATACCTGGCCACCATACATAACTCCTGGATAATCCCTTCATCCCTACAATACCAGGATGACCTCATGTAACATTTCCAAAACCTCTTTTTGCAGTTTTGCAGGAATAACCACCCTATTACCCCACAAAATATATCCTCTTAATACAGATAATTCAGTTTGCCTGGACTTAAAAGGTTGAGCCAGGTGAGGTAGATCTTGAAGAGGCCAACCTTTCTTAATCCAGCCTATAACAGGAGCCAACACATTGTCTTTGGCAGTCTCTCTGGCAATTTCAGCAGCATGCACTGGAAGCTTGGCAGCAGTTTCTAGGAAAAAGGTGTGTGTTTCAGGTTCAAAGTCCTCCTTGTGGCAAGGAAGTGGGCAACGACTCAGTGCATCAGCATGTCCAATGTCCTTGCCAGGCTTGTGGATAAGTTTGTAAGAATAAGCAGCAAGAAATTCAGTCCACCTCAGCATTCTTGGTGACAGGATAGTAGGTGTAGGTTTATGTCCTGCCACAATGCCTAACAAAGGTTTGTGATCTGTAACAATGGTAAATGTTCTCCCATACAGATATTCATGAAATTTCTTAACAGCTGCAACAATTGCCAATGCTTCCTTGTCCAATTGGCTGTAATTCCTCTCTGCTTTGGTCAAAGTGCGAGTAAAATGCAATAGGGGCTTCTCTCCCTGGGAAGCCTGTGGCTCAACCCCCCCCTCCAAAAGGGATGCATCACAAGTCAGTACAACAGGCAAATTCTCAGAGAACTGTATCAGTACAGCATCAGACGTGATTAGTCTCTTAATACTGTTAAATGCTGATTTTCCTTCCTCCCCAGATGCAAACAGATTTTTATCAAGTAATCTGTGCAATGGTTCAGCAATGGTTGCCTTCTGAGGTAGGAACATGTGATAAAAGTTAAGGAGTCCAAGGAAGGCTTGCAAATCTGTATTGCATTTAGGTCTAGGAGCTTCTTTGATTGCTTGAACCTTGGCATCGGTAGGGTGGATGCCATGCTTGTCAATTATATAGCCCAGGAACTCAACCTTGTCAGTTTTAAGAGTGCATTTTTCTTCCTTGACTTTTAACCCGGCTTCCATGAATCTGGTAAGGACTTCTCTGAGTCTTTCTTGTAACTGAGTGTCATTTTCAGCAGAGATTAACACATCATCAAAGTAAGGCACTACCCCTGGCAGTCCTTGGAGCATCCTTTCCTTAAGGCTTTGATGCCTGGTGCCACGCTTACTCCAAATTGTAACCTTTTACATTTGAAGGCACCTCTATGAGTCACAATGGTTTGGGCCTCTGCAGTGGCATCATCAACTGTTAGTTGTTGATATGCCTGGGCCAGATCCAATTTGGCAAAGACTGTACCCCTGCCAAGTGAATGTAACAGATGATGCACCACTGGAACTGGGTATGCGCTCTGCTGCAGCGCATAGTTCAGTGTCCCCTTATAGTCTCCACAGATTCTTACTGACCCATCAGTCTTGACTGGTGTGACTATGGGTGTCTCCCATCTGGAGTGGTCAGTGGGCTCTAAAAACCCTTGAGCTATTAATTTGTCTATTTGTGCATCAATTTTTTCCTTTAAAGCAAATGGGACCCTTCTGGGCTTTAAACGAATTGGGGGCACCCTGGGATCTAGGTTGAAAGTGATAGGGGTCCCCATATACTTGCCCAATCCTTCGCTGAAGACCTCTGGAAACTCAGACTTCAAGGCCTCTTCCCATTCAAAGTTGCTCACGTGATTGATGCCAGTCACCTCGATGCCTAGTGGATTGAACCACTCAAGTCCCAGCAAGCTTGGGCGATCCTTGTCCACGATGGTCAGGGGCAAACGTTTGGTGTGGCCTTTGAACTTCACGTTGAATTCTCTTGTTCCAACTACTGGAATCTTGTTCCCTTGGTAGTCTTTAAGTCAGTGCTTGCTTCTGGAAATGTTTCTTCTGAATGTTGGGAAGTAGCCTGTGAATAGTGTCCCATGACACCATCGATAAATAGGAGCCTGAGTCCACTTCCATTTGGCAAGACCTTCCTTCAATGAGTACCTTCACATGTACTTTTCTGCTTCTTAAGGGTGAAGAATGACCAATGGTGACTGATGAGTTTCATTCTCCCATTTGCTTCTGAGTTGCCCCATTTTCTCACTGAAATTGTTGGGCTTGAATTCTTTCTCAGGAAATTTCTTCCTACTAGGTGGAGTTCTGGATGATTTGCAGACTCTTGCTAGGTGACCTCTTTTCTCACAACGTAGGCAGATGGTGTCTAAACTTGCATTCAGTGCGGGATGGCCCCCCAGCCTCTGCAATAAAAGTCTTGCCTCTTTCTTCCAAGGTCTTTCCTTTTCTTCTCCATTCTGAGTCTATAAATTCCTTCCTCCACCTCACTACAGTCTGAGTCAGAATCTATTTGCTCGAATGGGTTGTTGTGGACTTTTCCACATCAGAATGGCTTGAGGCCTTGTTAATTTTCTTCATGGCTGCCGCTGAGGACTTAGTGGCTTCTGCTGAGGAGGCCTCTTCTATGGCCTCCTTTAACGTGATCTTAGGTTTTAATAACAATTTGCTCTGAAGCACCTTGTCTTTGAGGCCTAGGACAAACCGATCGCACATGGTCTCCTCCAAGCTGTTAAACTCTCATGCACCCCCAATGTCTCTTAAGCTTGCCATGAAGTCATTAACGTTTTCGCTTTCCCCTTGATCCTGATGGTAAAACTCGTGTCTCTTAATGAGGCACGATACTTGCGGGGTGTAATGGGCTCTTAAAAGCTTTTCTAAATCAGGCCATTCCATTACCTTCACGTCTGCAGCTTCCGCCAATGCCTTCGCCATCTTGAAGGCTGCTGGACCGCAGTGCGTAAGAAAGACCGCCCTCTTCTGTTTCTCGGAGATGTCGGCGAGGTCGTTTCCTTCCAAATACATTTGGAAGCGATCCGCATACGATTCCCAGTCTTCTGCCGCCAGATTGAATGGGGTTGGGGAGGTGTTCAGCGCAGCCATCTCGCTCTTCTGCTTGTCTTCCGCGTCGTCTTCTCTTCAGGGGAATCCCACCTTCATTGCCAGTGTTAAGTTTGCATGAAGAGTCAGACATGAAGAGCTTCAGTGAAGAGTTTATTAAGTGACTACAGCTCAAATGGACCCAACTTGGCTGGACTACGGCTGCTACTTATAGCCAGCAGCCGTAGTTGCCAGCCAATCAGAGTGCAGGGTTTTCCCACACTTTTTAAACCAATCATATTTGACATTTTACAAGAACAATTCAAACTAAACCAATAACATTCAAACCTACATACATAACAGATTGGAATTTGCATTTCCCTTCTCACCAACTCTTTGAGGGAGATGTGCAATACAGAAATGTGAAAAAATACAATAAAGCATGCCCACAGCCACTTGGCAGGCAAGGAAAGCAACTAATAAGTGTTTTCCTTAATAACGTGGCATGACAGAATTGGGTAATGGGAATCTGTATATCATCCTTTCTTCAGTGGAAGCTAATATTGCTCTGCTCAGTTCTGCCATCAGATTGAAAAAAAAGTCATGCACCAACTTTCAAGCTTTCCATGTGATATGTTGGTGGTATGAGTGTTTCCAGATAGTGGGCTGTTACTTGGGCTAGTTTGAAATTTCTTTATTTGGGATAGAAAAAGACATGCATCCAAAAATTTCTTAGTTTCACAGATTAACAGAGTTGGAAGCGATCTTGTAGGTTATCTACTCCAACCCACTGCCCAAGCAGGAGACCCTGCTTATACCATTTTTGACAGGTGGCAGTCCAGTCTCTTCTTGAAAGCTTCCAGTGGTGAAGCTCCCACAACTTCTGAATACAAGCTGTTCCATTGGTTTATTGTTCTCACTATCAGAAAATTTCTCCTTATTTCCAGGTTGAATCTCTCCTCAGTTTCCATCCATTATGCCTTGTCTGGCCTTCGGGTGCTTTGGAAAATAGCTTGACTCCCTCCTCTTTGTGGCACACTGCTATCATGTCTCCCTGGTCAGTCTCTTCCTGCAACTGTTCATTGCATGTTTTAGCCTCCAGTCCCCTAATCAGCTTGGTTGCTCTTCTTTGCACTCTTTCTAGAGTCTAAATAGTATAATGGAAAGTTTTAAGACAAAATGAGAGTAAATACAGGAAGGGTGGCAGCTGAATTCTCTTTTGCATGCCCTTTTTTGGACCAGTTGCTATGATGATTAACAGTGAGGCTGCTATGTAGACTTCTCAAGATTCTGTTGGTATAGCTGCTCACAGCCAGAGCTAATGCTCCTCATCCTCCTCTGGGATATAACGGTAGTGGAAGGGAGCATTGGAGGGAGAGCAAGTGTGCAAAATGTGGTTGATGACCATGGAGAAGGGCTAAGCATGAACAGCAGTATAACAGCTGGCATAGAAAACTGTTTTTTATTAAAAGGGGGTTTACTACTACCATCACAGCGCCACTGAGCATGTTTTGAAAAAAAGTCTAGCACTGTATCCCAAGACTAATGAACATATATTAATAATAAGCCTGCAAAAGGCTTGACTTGCACTTTAGAAAGTATCAGCCAGACGCTGCACACATCTCTGTCTCTAGACTCTAAGGCATGTAAATTGCAGCCCCAAATGTACAATCTAAGCTGGGCAGATTCCAGTCTTTAATTGCATCTTCCTTTTCAAAGTGCCAGTTATCACACAGAAAGCAAAACAGGAATTTGAACAAGATGTTAAAGTCAATTTTGGACCAGCTAATTATAAAATTGGGGAATGAGATGAAGGTCATGGGGACAATCTTTAAAGTAAGCTAAGGAAAAGCATACATGTAGATAACTCCTTTGTCGGTGAACTCCAAAGAACGCCAGTCAACTGTTCTTTCTCTTCTAGCTTTGATATCTCTAGACAATAGGAGATAATATTCAGAGGGCATGTCCAAAGCAGCTATTTTGGCTATGTTAAAAAGGAAATCTCTCTCTCTTTCTCTCCTTACCTACCTATTTGTCTACTTACCTATTTATCCTTCCTATGGTATCATCTTAAAGAAACGTTTGAGGCATAAATTGCTCTATATCATGGTGAATGTACAGGTATCTATTACATATCTCAAGATATTCCAATAGTATATGGATCCCCTCTCCAAACAGCCGCCCCCGTGGCTGTTATTATTATTATTTTTGGCACAAATAATAAAAGACTTAGCTACTTTCCTCAGCAAATTAACAACTATGTTAGATGAAATGGAATTTTAGAAATGCTATTTTGCCTCAGACAAATTGCAACCTCTCCCTTGGGATCAATTTAAGCCTCAATTTTAAAGTTTTTCTCTTTAACTTCTTTGATAAAGAACCTCATTCTCATTGGTCAGGACAGATCTATCTGTGCTTTTTAAAAATTATTTTATTACATGTAAGAAAAATAAAAGAAACAATAGGAGGAAAGGGGGTGAGGTCAATAGTAGACAGTCTAAGGTTAAAGTTTTGGGGGTTTGGGGAAGAAACCACAGAGTCAGGTAGAGTATTCTAGACATTGACCACTCTGTTGCTGAAGTCGTATTTCCTGCAATCAAGTTTGGTGCGGTTAACCTAAAGTTTGTATCTATTGTGTGCTTTTGTATTGTTATGATTGAAGCTGAAGTATTCATTGACTGGAAAGACATAGCAATGTATGATTTTATATACTATACTTAGATCAGACCGAAGACGGCATAGTTCTAGGTTTTCTAGGTCTAGAACCTCAAGTCTGGTGACATAAGGTATTCTGCAATGAGTAGAGGAGTGGAGAACTCTTCTTGTGAAATATTTCTGGACTTTCTCGACTGTATTAATATCTGATATGTAATGCGGGTTCCAGACTGATAAGCTGTATTCAAGTATTGGTCTAGCAAATATTTTGTATGCTCTAGTTAGTAGTGTGATATTATCAGAGAAAAAGCTATGCAGGATTAGGTTAACAACTCTTAATGCCTTTTTGGCTATGTAGTTACAGTGGGCTCTAGCACTTAGATCATTAGAGATGAGTATTCCAAGGTCCTTGACGGAGTTTGGATCATCAACAAGGTCTTGACTATTCAGCTTGTATTTTATTTTCTGATTTTTTTTGCCAATATGTAAGACAGAACATTTATTTGTTGAAATAAATCTAGTTGCTTGTTGTGCTGCTTTTGGGGGGTGGTCTACCAAATAAACTGTTATGTTTTCAAATCCCTACTTCACATGCCTAAATGCATCATTGCATCACACCTTCCATGCCAAGTTCTCTTTTTTTAAGTTAATATATTCATACAGAGTGATTTGCATACTCATTTTCCCCTTTTCACATGGCTGATGCTGCTTCCTTGCTGACTGCAATCTGATATTTTGACTAAAGACTCTGGCTATTGAAATGGATGCTAATGGAATGGTTCTATTGATTTGGAACATCAGAAGTGCTGATATTTGTGCTGAGCTAAATGAACTTTGCTTATTTATTAAAATATGTAGAAAATTGCTGCATGATCTCTAGGACATAACTCAGCAACTGGGTTAGAAAAAGCTGTATTAAAATAACTAAGTCTCTCCACATCTTCTTCTTCCTAGCATGTTCACACAAATGCAGGGTCTGCTTTTTGGATTGTCAAGCCTTTCTCTGCTACCATTTTCAAAGGCTTGGAGGAAACCTTTTGCCAGGGAGTAAAAATTCTTCCAAAACATTCCTGCTAATTAGAGGTGATAGACCGTGTTGTTCTTTGCTGTCAATGATGATAAAAATGAAACCCGGAAAGTAATCTAAAAACATTTTTATTTATAAAATAAGAAAACCTAATGGAGCTACATGTTTGCAACCTAATCTCCACCAAGGCATATAGAAAAGAACAAAGGGAAATATAATGGAAGTTACAAAGGAAGTGAAGTAAAGACTTTGTACACATGCGCAGTGAATCAAAACATTACAAAACTTTCTTATCTTATTACTATGGAGACAAGATAACACAGTGCTGGCTAGCAGACACCTGCTTGTTATAATATGAGCTTAGAAGCTTGAACCGACAAACCAAAAAAAATGCAGTGACATGGATAATTGAATGCCACTTTGCATGGTTATCTATGTCTCCAGGGTGCAGGCCCACAGCTTGCATATCTTTGTTGATAGTGTCTTGCCATCTCTGTTTTGGGCACCCGCGAAATCACCGGCCATTGACTTCTAGGTGGTAGGCAGCAACCGTGGAAGGTGCTGCTCTCAGGACCTGTCCATACCAGCAGAACCTGCCTTCTCTCATCTTCTGTATAATTGGTGCCACACCAGAATGTTGTTGAATGGTGTCATTTGTGATGTGGTTAAGAAGGGAGATGCCCGATATCCAATGGAGCATTCACATTTCCATGGCATGGAGATAGTTTTCAGTCCCTGTTGTTGCTGCCCAGCATTCAGTGCCATACAGGGCAACCAGGTAGATGATTGTCTTATAATCTTAGATTTAAGACGGGTTGGCATTCGTGTGTCACATAACACACCAGTGAGTTCTCACCAATGCATTCAGGCTGCATTCACCCTTGCTCACATCTTGCCATTGATGTTGCCATTGGGATCCCAGATACCTAAAAAACCCCAAGTCTCTCCACATGATACAGTAATTATAATATATCTTTGATATTAAAAGGTTACATAACCAGAAGACATTCACGAAGTTCTGTCTGTTTCTTCCCATCACAAAGTAACATTCATCATGGAATTAACAGAAAAATATGTATTGTAATCATAAAAGTCACCGAAGCTAGTGGATACTTCTGTTTAAAACAGCTGTGTGAAAGTGTCATTTCAAGAGCTAATGATCTTTATTTCTGAATTGTTATCCAAGATTTCATTAAAACATATATTTATTCTGCTGTAAAATATTACATTTGGCTTGTATCTCTTACTCTAATCTTTATAAATCAGTCCTTATAGAGATCAGGGTTTGAAAAGGAAAGTTAATTCTTTTACCTGTGTTTTTTCTGCTGTATTTCTTGCTTTAAGAATAATTTAATAGAAGTAATTTGACTGAACTAATCTTGTCAATATTTTAAATAAAAAACATACTATAAAATATATATGGGGAAAATGTGTTTGAACAATGATTCAAAGGTATCTATGCTTGACAATCAAAACTTAGCAATCAAATATTATGTAAAGTCATGGCTGTTGGTATTCTCAGAAACAAATTGTTTAAAGTTCTAAAAAAGTTTCTTAACTTATGGCTTGGAAAAAGAATCACAAAAAAACTTACAAATGATGCATAAAAAGTTGCATTATTTGAGATAATGATCAGAAATGTTTTTTTTCCTGTAAATGCAATTTAAAACCGAAATGAATCAAATTTTAATCTTACATAGAGGAAAAAAAACTTCAACTTTAAACCAGAATGGCTTATTTTTTATTAAACATAATGAAGATTAAAACAATAAGGAAAATTTGGGATCAGGAAGATTTACTAAACTTAATTAGTACAAAATGCAAGTAAAAACACCCAATTTCTCTCCCCTTTATATATCAAGGTATTGGACTAAATGAACCCAAAGGACTCTGATTCCATTCTGTTAATGCAGAACGATAGCTCAATATTGTATCCATATTACTTTTTCCCCCCTTTTAATGGCCTACCTGTAATCCCTTGCATTGGGGTGAAGTTAGGGCAACTGAATGGAGCTGAGCATTTACCGGCCATATGCCTTTCCTGATGCCTATGCGGAGTTCACAGCAGATATTTTCTCTTTGTGCCCAGAAAGAAAAACAATACCTAGGATCAAACTCACAGCCTCCTGATTGTGAGACAAGAGCTTCACCTCTAGGCCACCATGCCACCCACTGTATCTGTATTATGTTTAAGGGGATGTAATTATGTTTAGTATTTTGACCAAATGCAACAGTTCTGCTGAATTCAGTGGATTGCAGTTTGGATTTGAGAAACCTAAGGTTACCCCCCAAGGGACTATAAATGAGTCATACTTTGTCTTGACTTGTTATTCCAAATGATCTTTTTAAAATATGTGAAGTAGATGTTAAATTGAAGCCTTAATTTAAGAACTGAAAAATATGGACATATACAGAGAAGGTATTCAGCAGGTTCTGACCAGTTCTGGAGAACCGGTAGTGGAAATTTTGAGTAGTTCGGAGAACTGGTAGCAGAAATTTTGAGTAGTTCAGAATACCCCTTCTGACTGGCCCTGCCCCCATCTATTCTCTGCCTCCTGAGTCGCAGCTGATCAGCTGGGTTTCTTTTGTTGCCCTGCACAAGAAGACAGAGCTGGAAAGCAGATTAGTGGGGTGGGGAAGAAATGGGATTTTGCAGTATCCTTCCCCTGCCACTCCCACCAGGCCACGCCACATCCAGCAGGCCATGCCCACAGACCAGTACTAAAAAATTTGAATCCTCACCACTGGACATATACTGTATTTTGTGAATGGTAGGCAGAACAGCATGGGATTGATACAAACAATCCGCAAAATAGTCTGATGTATAAAGCATAACTGTGCAGTAAGCAGAGATTATTGAAAGAGAAAAGACTAGGTCAAATATTTAAAATTTTCTTGCTTATTATATGCAGTAATAGAAATATTACTGTATGCATTGAATATAAGTTTAGATCTTGCCTTAAGGCAAAATAATGTTATGAGCTATTTTATGCACTGGTATTAAACAATCTCTTGGACCACAAATATCTAGAAGCCTCTAGACATTGTCCAAAACAACCAAGTTTAACTACTTGTTGAAATTGAATGTGTACATATACATACACATACATGCAATTTCAAACAGTTAATTATATATATTGATTCAGCTTTATCATAATTGTTACTTATTGTGTACATGTACCTTATATGCTTGTAATGCATTCCTTGGCAAATGGACTTGTTTTTTTGCTATATTTTTCCATCGTGGGTGATGTTTTTTAGATTACCAACTTAGAAAACTAGATGTATTCATATACCTTCAAACAGAAGTTTTCGAATTGAGAGAATGGCAATACATTTCTGTAGACAGTTCATTAATTTCTATTTTAACACAGAGAATTTAAACCATTAAACACCATGATTTATAGAATATATCCTTTTATGAGATCATCCATCACCTTACATAACAAAGATTGAGATTCTGTCAAGAAAAAAAAACCCTGTAAATTTGGTAAGAAGTTGAATATAACTTTTCATTACTACTTAGTTCAGAGATGAGTAACTTGCAGTCCTAAGCTATTTGGTTCTCAGTTACCTTCAGACACCCTCAGAAATTAAACAGCTGATGGTGGGAACTACTGAAAAGTAAATGCACCATTTTGATGTGAAAATGGATAAAAATGGCAGTTGAAAAATATTAAAACAAGCATATAACAAGTAAAAGAAACACAATAAAAGTCATCAAATTTCCCCTCAGTATTGTACCCTGACTCAAATATAGTGCAATCCCACTATTTGGAAACTCCCAATCTCTTCCAAAAGTTATGTGGAGTCACCAAAAGATTCTAATTAAACCATTTTCTTGCTAAATTAAGTGCTGCTAATTTGTTAAATACAATAAATACAAATTGCAGGTCAACATATTTTCCAAAGCACAGTTATCTACCCCTCTCCAGATTCTGGAAAGATGACACATACCCTAAGCATTAAACAACTGGAGGAGACTTTCTTAGACTGAAATAGGCCTTTTTCTGTTTCAAAAGACTCCATAAAATTGATCACTCATGCATGGTCCATAAATGATACTGCATTAATGCTTCATGGCAATATAATGGCAATAAGAGTGGCTTTGATCTAGCCAATATTACAATATTGAAAAACATCCAGGTTTCAGTGATAAAGGCCTTCGTAGCATAGGACTAAGTAATTTCTGCCCTTCTGTATGATCAAGCAGAATGAATCCTATTGATTAAACAATATCCTCTGTGGGATTCAAAAAGAGTACATTTTCTGTTTCAGTACCTGGCTCCCAGCTTAAGAAAGGGGGAGCCAAGTACTCCAATAGAAAATACACTCTTGTTTAAGAAATCCCTGAAACCCACCTGATTCCCCAGGCCTTGGGTTATGATGGGTGTTGAGCCTCACATAGGATTTTATCTGTTAGCAGGAATTGCTTTTTTCTGGACAGAATATGGTTATTGTTCTTGTTTTTAATGTTTTTACTACTTTTAATATTGCATGCTGCCAGGAGTAGTAAGGAGTATGGATAACCTTTTTTTAAAAAATAAATAAGCAAACAAAATAAATTAAGTGCCTTCCTTTTCCATTTTTAATTATGAGCTTGCATTTTATTTGCATCTTTTGCTCTTTACTTCCTTGAGAATTCATTTGTTACTGTGTGAAAAACCAGGTTAAACATTCAAGCTACAAATAAATATTTAAAGATGCTAGGTCACCACTGTCTGGCATCTGCTAAGCCAAAAAACAAATGAAAATAGCAGCACAAAAACACAATGAGGTGAAGGCAATATATTCAGCTGCTTACCAATATGAAAATAAAATGAACACGGGACTGTGTTAGCCACACTAAGCTCTCTGGGTAAGGTAGGAAGGGAAGCAAAATATGAATAAATAAACTTGACACTTTTAAAAAGTCTATCTCAGAACAATTTATTTATGGAAAACTGCCTCCTTGCTTTAGCTATGTACTGGTAATCTAAAGGAATAAAAAATTGACTAAATAAATGTTAGTATATGCAATTAAATTTATAGAAGCAATTTGTCCATGCATGATTCCTCCAAATAATAATACAGTAGACTGAATGAGGAAACAAGACACATATGTTGTAAAGAAAAGAAAAGAAATCTTGCAAAGTGGAGTTTATTGAAGTGGGTATTAAAGCAATGAATACAGTCTACTGCTCCACCTGTATTTTGGTTACAAAAATCTGGAAAAATAATGACCAATTAATTATCGTTCTTGTGACATACAAATTTTGGTGTCAATGATAGTTGAGTCACTGTGCCTAATGACAGAGCTTGGTGTAACCTGAAAGACTGATTGTAATGTAGGTGACACAGACGTGTCCCTTATTTATAAAGTTTGATATGAGCCAGAATAAACATAGAACTAGCACTTGTTCCTTTATCTTGAAATATAGCCTTAATGAAAACCAAAGGCTATGACATTTTATCCATGATATGAATGTTGTAATGTTGAGTTATAGCTGGCAAACATGTTTATTTCCTGGCAAAACAGGTAAAACAATACAGGTGAACATTTTTTCCTTTTGTTTTGTTTTTTTAATTCAGAATCCATTAATAAAATTTCTGCAATTAATAAATCATTGGTTTTCTAAACAAAACAAAACAATAAAAGAACATCCATTAACTTAGATTTAAAGGCAGCACACTTACACTAAATGGATCACGTGTGAAAAGCAGAAGCTAAAACATATTAGGTTGCATACATGGCCACTTGCTGGCTATCTCTATGCATTGGCATTCTAATGTCTTGAATACCTTCATTCTTTGTTGCTATTGGTCTGAATCTGACTGAACTGGAAGCCATTGCACAAGCTGCAATCCTATTTTGTGCTAATAATTAATGACCTGCTATCAGAAAGCTAAACAGTTAGGATAATATGGATACGGCCCACAGTTGGCTGTACAATTTCCCCTATTTGTAAAATATTGACTTTGCTGAATAAATCAAGGCAGTTGTAAGATTTAAAACAGGACAAAGAGAGCACTATGAGAGAGCAAGACAGGACTATAGGCTTTTGCCTCCATCATGAGTGATTGTCATTTTAGAGCCGTTCAGTGTGGAGATGAGGACAACAACTGAATTACCATATTCTGGAAGGTCAAACAAATACAAATCTAAAGGATAAAATGCACAACTGGTTGGAAGAGAGAAAAAGAGGTCAATTTTTTTTGTTACTGAGTTTAAATCCCAGTATCTACTTATTGATTATCTACAAAGACTTGCAAGTTTTATGACATAAGTGTATCTGAAAGTCCTCCTTATTAGTTTCAATAAAATGTGTCCTATGAATAAATAAGTACTCTTTCAATATTTCATTATAAAACAGCCTGCCATTGCTCAAGTTTGGGATTTTGAATAAGACAGTAAAATACTTTATGAAGTTAACAAATTACCAGTCAAGTTTAAATAAACAAGCATACAGATAAATGAATGAGAAGATGTGTCATGGTTTTCTTTGTGCAGGATTCAAAGGAAATATATTGAGGCAACCAGATTGGTGTTCTGGATAAGAAAGACGAACTGAAACCAGCAAAAGTGAGCTGCTTGAATTGAGATAGACAAAAGGAAAGGTAAGTGTTACCTCCAGGGGTGGGCTTCAAAAATTTTAGCAACGGGTTCTCTGCCCAGTTGCTGGGTGGGTGTGGCCATGGTGGGCATGGCCTAGTTGGCCTCCTGCACCATGGCAGGGGATATTTTTGCCCTCCCCAGGTGCTGGAGGCTTTCCTTGAGCATCTGGGAGGATAAAAACATCCTTCCTGGGCTCCAGAGGCTCTCTGGAAGCCAATAACGAGTCCGTTTCCAGCCTTCCTATACTTCTGGGAGGCCTGTTTTTTGCCCTTCCAGAGCCTCCATGTGGGCCCTGCACTTACCTGCATCCAAAATGGGCTGCATGGGGACTCCTGGGAAGGGCAGGGTGGGGTGGGTGGGGCCATCTAGAAATGGGATTTGGGGTTCTCTGAACTGTGCAGAATCTTAGTTAGAGGGCCTCCCAAACCCCTGCGAACCCCCAGCAGCCCATCCCTGGTTACCTCTATTTTATTCTTGTAATTTCATGATCCCTATTCTCTAGAATAAGGTGCCTTTTTGTGTGTGGATTCTCTGTTTTCTTTTCCTATGCTTTCTTGAGCTATCAAATTCCTCTAAGACCAAAGTAGCTACTTGTACAGCTATGGGAGTTAATTCTTGAGTCAAATGAAAAGGTCTTGGAATTTCAGTTGATTTCTCTGAAACAACAAAATGTCTAGAACAGGCTCCACTTACCTGCTTATCTCATTCTTCCAAGAATAAACAACAATGCAGAACATTGTTATTTTGGAAATTGTGGTGCAACTGAATGTATTCGTTTATCGCACCACTCTATATTCCTGTCTCTGCATGCTTGGCTTCATTAGCCCAGGCTAATCCATGATGATCTATATTCATCACAAAATATTAATATGTATATATATTCAGTAGTCTGACTTCATGAGCGGCATTGAGCGTGGCAGAAGTCAAGCACACCTAAACAAAAGAAGCACAGTTTACAGAGAACGCTATTACGAAATAGTGTTCCCTTATCTTGATATATATATATATGCACTTGACACCAAAATTAGGAACTTGAAGACATTTGCCAGAAAAGAAAGTTGAATTTCTATAGACAGCAGCCTAGAAGGTTAAATAAAGTTAATTAAAAGCAAATGGAAGATGGAGTACTGAGCTCAATGTGGATTAGCTTCATCGGTGATCTTGCAAAGGCTAACTAATGTTTGATAGAACATGTTAGCAATCAGCCAACTGGAATTCATCAGTTCAATGGCATAAACCGAAATCCATGATGATTTCAGCATTTGTCACTAGGCTTCTGGGCTATGTCACTGGGTATAGAATTCAATAGTTTGTTTTCTTTATGCCTCTCTATACTGAGTAGTTTTTGGTTACCAATAACTGGCTGTTGAAGATTTCCAACCACAATATCTAGTTTTCCTGGAGTGTTCCTAGCCTTTTTTTTAGTCCATTGTGAAGTATGGAATGGATAGTTCCTCAAGCATTCCGATTGTTATTAGGGAAAGCAGGCTAATTATATGCACATTGCAGCAAGCTTCAACTTATCCTTCACCTATTACCGGAATCATTTTCTACTATATTCTTAAACATTGAAAGGAAATTACCATCATAAGTGAACACAGCTAAAAAGATTAGGAATAAATTTTTTTGTTTAAAAAAAAAATCTAGGTTATCCTATTTTATGACGCATGCCTTAGGATTTGCATAGGAAGAAAATGAGAGTCTGCTTTCTGAGTCTTTATAACTGCAATCACTGGAAAAGCAGAACAAGTCACTGAAACATGTATTGATGGGTCGCTTGATGATAGCATTAGTATACAACGATACTTTCAGAACAAAGGCATAAGTGCTGATTTCTCAAAATGTGGGGTGGAACAAAGGTTCCAAGAAACTTGGAGGAGATTGCAGAATTTTTAAAAACCTGGTCAGGCAAATAAAGCAGGAACATTCTCTAGACTCAGTCCAGGCATTGCTCCTACTTTGCCTATGAAGCATGTGGCAAGTAATTGTAGTATTTGAGGGCTCCTCTGATATAAAGATTAAAAATATTGTTATGTTGTGTGCTTGTGCTTTTAATAAAGCTAAAAAAGTAAAGCTAAGAAATCATTAGTTTTGCTCATAGTGAGGACAGTTGCATTTATCGTTTTAGAGCAGGGGTGTCACTACTTGTGGCCCACAGGCTGGATGCGTCATGTGCTGGCCAGGCCCACCCCTGGTTTAGCGAAGGGGAGAAAACTCACAATACATCAGGTGATAACAATGTGATGCCGTGAGTTTGACACCCCTGCATTAGCAGATCACAGTACCAAAATGTTTGTGAAGTTTCAGTGTAGTACATATAATGACTGGGAATATTAATTCATTCATTTCCCCCCTTTATTGAACATTATATGTATACACACACACACACACACATATATATGTGTGTGTACATATGTATGTGTGTGCCTGTCTGTCTGTCTGTGTGTTATTTATGTGTACAATTTTGAGAGCAAGCAAGTGTCAGAGTGCCCACAGGAAAAAAATGACAATACAGGTTATCTTTGTATGCTAATCTTGTTCCTTCAAACTTTTAATTTTTACTTAGCTCTTTTTGGAAGTGTATATGTGCCATTTGATTATTTCCATTGCACAAAGAAAGGTACTTTCAGGGCAGTTAAGCAGTATGGATGGCTTAACCCTGATTTTTAGATACTAGTTCCTTCTAGTCTCCATTCGTGCTGATGATAGTGCTACTTAGATACCACTGGACAATCGTTCTGGCAATTTAGATGTTACTAAGGATTAAATCCCTCAGAATAGTGTCCACACAAGTTAATTCTGTGTAGGATTGCACTCTTTGTATTTGAAGGATAACAAACACGGGAATATTGGTATTAAAACCATGATTTGTCAGCCAAGCTCAATTATGCTAAAATCCTTGACATTTCAGTTTCTTGTTGGTAGAAATTTAAGTGTCAAGGGAAATAAGATTCTTAGTTCTGGCCATTGAGTATTCAAACTTGGATTAAGTTCAACTATCTTGTCAGCTTACTGTTTTGTTCCACTCTGCCTGATCATGAGAGGTAGAAATTGGCTCTTGGAAAAGGATAAAATAAAACTGTTTTCTTCTAGTCAGTGTGGAAAAATGGGAACTACTCATGAAGTATTGAAATTAATTTATATGAGAACCTTGTAGGCTGTGATTGCTTAAGAATATTGATTTTTTAAATTATGTTGCAGGGTAATGTGGTAGTTAGTAGAATTTACTCTAGAAGCTATACTTGATGTAACCCCAAGATAAGTATTTGTTCCTAACCTCAGTGATGTCAAATCAAGAAATGGGGAGTCACTGTAGAGGCCATAGGGAATGGCCTTGAAGAACAGGAGGAAGATAATGAGAAGACTTAAATCCATTCTAAGAAACTAAAAAGAGGAGCCTAAGATTATATCTATTCTAGTAAAAGTAGTTTTAGACCTATATGGCATTGGTTTATTAATCTGGTCTACCCTAAAGTGCTGCCATTGTGAATTTAACTCTTTTATCTCTAGTGGCAGAGTAGTGTCACTACTAGAGTAGTGGCTCTAATGCAGTATTGCAGGCTAACTCTGCCCACAGTCTGGAGTTCGATCATGACAGGCTCAAGGTCAACTCAGCCCACCATTGTACTGAGGTCAGTAAAATGAGAAACCAGAATGTTGGGGGCAATATGCTGAATCTGTAAACCACTCAGGGAATGCCATAAAGCACTATGGGATGGTATATAAGTGCTATTGCTAATCATATATGGGGTGTGATAACTGAGGCAAATGTATAAGATGTTGAGATTACATTGCAATACACTTTTTCTTACATGCTACCTTACTGTTGTCCCATCCCATACAGCACATTCATCTTGGAGTAAATCACACCAAAAACAATGGGAACAGAGAAGACTTACATAGCTTCATTTGAAGTTACTGCTAGCATCAATCAAATAAGAGCTGTGGTGGCGCAGTGGTTAGAATGCAGTATTGCAGGCTAACTCTGCTCACATTGTCAGGAATTTGATTCCCTCAATTCTGACCAGCTCAAGGTTGACTCAGCTTTCCATCCTTCCAAGGTCGGTAAAATGAGGGCCCAGATTGTTGGGGGCAATATGATGACTCTGTAAGCCACTTAAAGAGGACTCTAAGGTGGTTAAGACCTCGAAGTGCTATTGTTATCAACCATCTTTCTAATGATGCCAAAATTAGAAAGGCATATATTAATGCTGAAAGATGTATAATCTTGACTCAATATTAGAGAAATATTTCTTAGATGTAGGCAGTTGACAAAATATATAATACATTAATATTTATACATTTTAATAAGTTTTATGAAAAATAATCTGATTATTAATATTTTCATTTTAATATTTTTCATTTTGGTTCCTCTCTATATTTCTATTGTAAATAGGAAAAAATTAAAAGCATTATACAGGAATATATACACTACATAAGTGTCATATTAATTGATAATCACTGTTCATGGCAAATGTTAGGAATGATAGTCACCTAACAGTTGGGTTAGCAGTATATAAACCAAGATAGTAAATTGATATTGTAGCTTTAAGAGAATGCCAATTGTGATTGGCTGAAGTTTCTGCCAATGGCCATAAGATGGAGCCAGAAACCTGGTTCATTCTCCACTCTGCTTCACTCTACTCCATTCTCTGTTTGTATTTTGTACGACGTTTTTTTTGCTGTTGAATTACTCGTCATTCTTCTGATATTGTTGTGAGTTTTTTGCTACTGTTTGCAAACTCCATTTACTGAACTTTGTGTATGATACTGGTAAGGAAAAGGACTTTGTTTTTTGGATTATCAGCTGACTTATTGCTTTGACTACTGACTGCATTCACTGTGTTTGACTTGGACCAGTGGTTCTTAACCTTTTTGAAAGAATCGCCCCCTTGAGCAATTGAGGCAGTTGTCATCGCCTCCCTCCAACATAACCGCCCCCTGCCACCTCTTAGCATTCCCAAGGGGGCCAGCAGAGGGGTGGTAAGAGGTGGCAAGGGGGTGTTTGAGGCACCGGGTCCACCCCATTGACTGTTGTACTGCACCTGAACCAGTGCCTCGAATGAGGCAGCATGTTGGGAAAAGCTGCCACCACCGCTTTCCCAAAGTGCTGCCGCTCTCGCATTCTTTCTGTCTGTCCATCTGTCCATCCATCCATCCATCCATCCATCCATCCATCCATCCATCCAAAATGTCTGTCTCTTTGCCTGCCTGCCTTCCTGCCTATCTATCTATCCTACCTACCTGTCTGTCTTTTTGTCTACCTACCTACCTACCTACCTACCTACCAATATAGATCTCTCTCTTTCTCTCTCCCAATATATCTCGCTCCATTGCCCCCATATCACCCCCCTCCATTCCTTCACCCCCACGTCATCCCTTTTCATTCCATCGCCCCTCAGCAAAACAAAATCGCCCCTTGGGGGGCGATATCACCCAGGTTAAGAACCACTGACTTGGACTGTTTTTTGGATTCTGCTTAAACATTTACTGGAAGTAAAACCTACATTTCAGTATTCAGTATATCTTTGTGTCACGTGTGTGTTATTCATAATCTCTTTCACTACGTTTCCCTGAGCGCACTCATTCTCCTAACAGGGATATTTCTTAACAGCAATTCAATTAATTATTTTGAATTTCTTTAAGAAAAGTAATGCAAAATAAATAAATAATTACCCAAGTAAAATGCAACCAATAGCTGCACAAGCTAGAAAAAATCTACATTAAACAAGCAAGGATATATTTAAGTAGACAGATAAAGAAATATTATGGTCTTTCTTTCATTTCTGTACATACCATGGCAATAGAATGAGCTGCTAGTAATAAATGAACTGTCCACAAAGTTATGTGTTTTGCAACTGTAGGTCTCTTGTGGTATAGGAAACAATGTAATAAATTTGCATAAATCATGGCCTGGGGAATGTTACACAACCAATGTGGGATTGCCAAGCCATTCAGTGATGCTATAATGAACTAATGAAGAAAAGCTTAGTGTGCATATACAGTTCTAGCCAGATAAAATTAAGGTGGAAAAGAAAAGAGCTCTAGGTAAGCAAATTCTTCATTATGTGTGTGTGTGTGTGTGTGTGTGTGTATAAATGCATACACACATATATATACACAAAGGTGACTTTAGTGGCCTGGTGATCAAGATGCTCGCCTCCCACTCGGAAGGTTGAGAGTTTTGATCCTGGGCAGTAATAGATGTTTCTCTATTTGCGTGCAAAGAGAAAGTATCTGCTGTGAACTCCACATAGGTGTCAGGAAGGGCATCTGGTCAGTAAACACTCAGCTCCATTCAATCACCCCGACTCCACCCTGATAAAAAAGGGATAACAGGGTTGTAAAAGAAAAAAAAATTAAACAAATTTATATGGCTGCTCAATTCACATAAAGATGACTTAAGGTCGCTTACAAAATTACAATGTTACTGTGAGTAATAAGACTTATATGTTATTTCAGAACAATTATATTAAGGCATAGAATGAAATCAAGAAGATATGTTAAAATGGGAGAGATTACAATTGTTACTGGGGAGAATCTCTGTGATAAAAATTAATGTACCTCCTAGAATTATGGTTTTGAATAATACATGAAAAAACTATTTTACAACATTTTAAGCAATGCAGAAAGATATATCTAGATTTGTTTGGCAAAGGAAAAAGTCAAAGATTAAATACTAAGTCTGCCAGGATGCAGAGGAATGAGGAAGATTAAGATTTCCTGATCTGAAGTTGTATTTTGCAGCTAGCTGTTTGATTTGGATGAAAGACTAGGTGCTGTTGAGAAATAAAATAATTTAAGAATTAAAGGAAAACCATGTGAAGTTTGATGCCATGGTTTTCCTATAGTACAATAAAGCTAAGGTCAATGTACTTAAAAATCACTATATTAGAACACCATATTGAAAACATGGAATAGATATAAACCCAGACTGCACCTGAAAATACTTATATGGGTCTTAGTACAAAAAATATTTTATAGGAAATTAATAGCAGATAAAGAGAAATGGTTAACTTATTGAGAATTGTTTGAATAAGAACATGGAGAATATAAGATAAAACCAAGAGAGAAACTGGCTGCAAAGGGATTTAGTTTTCAATGATTTTCCTATGCAAAATTAAGAGAAAGATTTATGGTAGACAACAAAAAAATTGAAATTGAGCAGAAGACAGAATTTTAAGTTGAGCTATGTACAAATGATGAACTGTTTGTATATGATTCCAGAAAAAGCTATCTTGAATATATTTCAAATTTATGCTGGAAATGTGGGCAATATAAAGAGTAATTTTATCATACCTGGTGGACTTGTAAAAAAGACAGAAAATTTTGGGTTCAACTACAGTGATACAAAGAAATTTAAAGAGTAATATTCACTGAAAGATTAATTTTATATATGATCCATATGGAGACACTTCTATATGCACAAAAATAGAAATACCACAATGGAAGAATGGTTTGGTGAATAGAATGGGACTAGCACAGATGGCAAAATTGGCTTCTTTGTTTAGAGAAAGATCAATGAATGTGAACTTAGTGTTCTTTAAAAATGTTGGCCTTTGCTGTGGTCATCCTCTCTGCTTTCTCAGAGAAATTTCCCGTTTCCCATTATTTATTTATTTATTTATTTATTTATTTATTTATTTATTTATTTATTAGACTTGTATGCTGCCCTCTCTCCCTAGGGACTCAGGGCGGCTCACAATATAAAATCACAATACAAGAAATAAGTTAATTAAAAATAATTAAATTACAAGCCCAATAAATCTAAAAACCGGTAAAATTTAATTAAAATTCCCTTAAAAAACCCACCCAACCTCATTTCAGTCCAGGCTGGCCTGCTGAAACAGCCAAGTCTTCAGGTTGCGATGGAAGGAGCAGAGGCCCGGGGCCAAGGGTAGCTGATTCCACAGGGTGGGTGCTCCCACAGAGAAGGCCCTACCCCTGGGCACCGCCAGCTGACATTGTCTGGCCGATGGCACCCCAAGGAGGCCCTGCCTGTGGGAGCATACGGGGCGATCAGAATGCGATGCTGGCAGGAGACATTACCGCAAGTACCCCGGACCCAATCCATGTAGGACTTTGTATATTAACATCAACAGCTTGAATCTCACCCGGAGGACCATTGGCAACCAATGCAGCTCACGCAGGAGGGGTGTAATATGGGAGTATCAGGATACTCCCATCACAACCCGCACGGCCGCATTCTGCACCAGCTGTAGCCTCCAAGTGGTCCGCAAGGGCAGTCCCATGTAGAGCGCATTGCAGTAGTCGATTCGGGAAGTGACAAGTGCATGGGTGACCGTCCGTAGGGCATCTCGGTCCAGATAAGGGTTTTCCCTAGAAACTAGTTTTTATGGATAAAGCTAGTCTTAGATTTATGTTATATGGGTTTGCCTGCTTGAGTTACTTTTGGAATAAAAAATAAATCTATTAACATTAGGTGAAATTAGGGTTTCAAATGATCTATGCTTAGACTTAGTAGTAGCTTTAGCATTGGGATAAGCATTTTATAATAATCTTACATTCAGGTTATGGTAGGAACTGTCTGCCAGGATAATGCTTAGGGTAGAAAATTGCTATTTGCAGTAGGACGAATATAAACTTAGGGCAGGCTTCCTTGAGATCTGTGATTCACTTTGGCATAGAAGTAGCTTATTAATAAACTAACAAATGTTTTTTGGTGTAGCTAACTGTTCTTGGTCTCTTCCAGTATACTTCTATCTCCCTGTCATTGATTGGGCCTTGGAGAGCGTTATCAATTTAAATTGGTGTTGACTTTCTGGGCTATACATACAAGTATCATCCCATTATTTGAAGAACCTGATTGGAATTCATGTTTCTGTGTTCAATAGTGTAATCAGTTTTCCCTTGTGTTAAAATTGCACCTCACTTTTTAGGATTTCTTTGCTGTTTAGTTCTTCCTTTCTGGAATTGAATTCTTCTTGAGTTATTTGGAGTTCTATCTCAAAAGTTTTTTAAAAAAGCCTTAAAAAAATTACACTTGTATGTATTTAAAATACTTTTCAGTGGACATTTATCAAACTAGAAAAAAACTTTTTTCTCATTTTTTGGTATAATTGTGTATTAAAGTTGTGCTAGTATCAGGAATTATTTATACTGATTGCTGCACTATATTAGGAAATGGTTTACATCGATTATTATTTTATTTTATTGTGATATTGATTTATATTCTATATAATTTTGACTTATCTGTTAAGTTTTCATGAAGAGTCAGACGCGAAGAGCTTCAGTGAAGAGTTTATTAGTGACTACAGCTCGAATGGACCCATCTTGGCTGGGCTACGGCTGCTACTTATAGCCAGCAGCCACAGTTGCCAGCCAATCAGAGTGCAGGGTTTTCCTGCACTTTTCAAACCAATCATATTTGACATTTACAAGAACAATTCAAACTAAACCAATGACATTCAAACCTACATACATAACACCCCTCCCCACTAGGTTCAGTCCATACCAAACCCCAACCTATCTAATGTATTCCTTTACATAGGTGGGGCTCTTACGTGTGTTGAGACCTTGTGGTTCAGAAGTTTTAACATTCTCACCCAGTGAGAGAGAAATGTGTCTGCTGACATTTCCCACTGGGACTTCCTGTGAAAGAAGACCCTGTTTGATTGTTAGAATCTGGTCTCTCCTCCCAACCCATCTCCAGCCCAATGTCAGCACCCAAGTCAGGTAGTGATGTACAATCTTCCACTTCTAAGGATGGATTTTGGCATTGTGACAGGTTTTGGAATGGTTTCTGTCATAATGGCTCGTTACACATGGAATGGATTCTTGCTTGCTGATTATCCTCCTGCTCCTCCCCTTCCCCTCTAGAATTGACATCAGGTGAGGGAACTAGAGAGGAACAAGTGCGATGTTCCTGAGAAAACCTGGATCTAAGTTGATCAATGTGCCTGCTCCAGAGGAGTCCATCCTCTGTTTGCACCCTGTAAGAATGAGGGCCTGTGATTTGAGTTATCTCAGCAGGAATCCACAAAGGTTCACCCATAAGGTTCTTAGCATAAACAGAATCACCCACACTGAATGTGTGAACTTTGGAAGTGGAATCTAGTGGTGCGTTGGGTGCGTAAGTGGGATGAAGGCGGTCAAGGGAAGACCTAAGTTTCCTACACATCAACAACTCTGCTGGGGATAAGTTATTAGATGGGTTAGGAGTGATGTGCTGAACACTAAGAAGTTTTTCAACTTTCTCAGTGATGACCCCAGGACCCAGTTGCTGAAGTTCTCCTTGGTAAAACATACCATGCGTTCAGCCAGGCCGTTAGCCGAAGGGTGCCCAGGGGCAGTGAGGGCATGTCTGATACCCTGTTGTGCTAAATAGGATTCAAAAAGGTTGGATGTAAATTGAGGGCCATTGTCAGAGACAAGAACATCAGGTAACCTGTGGGTTACAAAAGTTTTGAGCTGCTTGATGACAGCATCAGTTGTGGTGGATGCCATAGGATTACCTCTAGCCATTTGGAATATGCATCTACTATAATAAGAAAGGTGTGCCCTCTGGTAGGGCCTCGAAATCAATGTGAATCCTAGACCATGGGCCCCTAGGACATTCCCATTCCTGTTTGGGGGAGAGGTGGGCAGGCCTGACTACCTGACAGTTGGGACAAGATGCAACCCAGTTTTCAACCATTTTGTCAATACCTGGCCACCATACATAACTCCTGGCCAATCCCTTCATCCTTACAATACCAGGATGACCCTCATGTAACATTTCCAAAACCTCTTTTGCAGTTTTGCAGGAATAACCACCCTGTTACCCACAAAATACATCCTCTTAATACAGATAATTCAGTTTGCCTGGACTTAAAAGGTTGGGCCAGGTGAGGTAGATCTTGAAGAGGCCAACCTTTCTTAATCCAGCCTATAACAGGAGCCAATAAAGTGTCCTTGGCAGTCTCTCTGGCAATTTCAGCAGCATGCACTGGAAGCTTGGCAACAGTTTCTAGGAAAAAGGTGTGTGTTTCAGGTTCAAAGTCCTCCTTGTGGCAAGGAAGTGGGCACGACTCAGTGCATCAGCATGTCCAATGTCCTTGCCAGGCTTGTGGATAAGTTTGGAAAAATAAGCAGCAAGAAATTCAGTCCACCTCAGCATTCTTGGTGACAGGATAGTAGGTGTAGGTTTAACTCCTGACACAATGCCTAACAAAGGTTTGTGATCTGTAACAATGGTAAATGTTCCCCCATACAAATATTCATGAAATTTCTTGACAGCTGCAACAATTGCCAATGCTTCCTTGTCCAATTGGGTGTAATTCTTCTCTGCTTTGGTCAAAGTGCGAGAGTAAAATGCAATAGGGGCTTCTCTCCCGCTGGGAAGCCTGTGGCTCAAACCCACCCCCACTCCAAAAGGAGAGAACTGTATCAGTACAGCAGAGAACTGTATCAGTACAGCATCAGACGTGATTAGTCTTTTAATACTGTTAAATGCTGATTGTTCCTTCCTCCCCCAGACCCAAACAGACTTTTTGTCAAGTAATCTGTGCAATAGTTCTGCAATGGTTGCATTCTGAGGTAGGAATATGTGATAAAAGTTAATGAGTCCAAGGAAGGCTTGCAAATCTGTTTTGCATTTAGGTCTAGGGGCTTCTTTGATTGCTTGAACCTTGGCATCGGTAGGGTGGATGCCATGCTTGTCAATCATATAGCCCAGGAACTCAACCTTGTCAGTTTTAAGAGTGCACTTTTCTTCCTTGACTTTTAACCCCTTTCCTGAATCTGGTAAGGACTTCTCTGAGTCTTTCTTGTAACTGAGTGTCATTTTCATCAGAGATTAACACATCATCAAAGTAAGGCACTACCCCTGGCAGTCCTTGGAGCATCCTTTCCATAAGGCTTTGAAAGATGCCTGGTGCCACGCTTACTCCAAATTGTAACCTTTTACATTTGAAGGCACCTCTATGAGTCACAATGGTTTGGGCCTCTGCAGTGGCATCATCAACTGTTAGTTGTTGATATGCCTGGGCCAGATCCAATTTGGCAAAGACTGTACCCCTGCCAAGTGAATGTAATAGATGATGCACCACTGGAACTGGGTATGCGCTCTGCTGCAGCATGGTTCAGTGTCCCCTTATAGTCCCACAGATTCTTACTGACCCATCAGTCTTGACAGGTGTGACTATGGGTGTCTCCCATCTGGAGTGGTCAGTGGGCTCTAAAACTCCTTGAGCTATTAGTTTATCTAATTGTGCATCAATTTTTCCTTTAAGGCAAATGGGACCCTTCTGGGCTTTAAACAATTGGGGGGCACCTTGGGATCTAGGTTGAAAGTGATAGGGGTCCCCATATACTTGCCCAATCCTTTGCTGAAGACCTCTGGAAACTCAGACTTCAAGGCCTCCTCCCATTCAGAGTTGCTCACGTGATTGATGCCAGTCACCTCATGCCTAGTGGATTGAACCACTCAAGTCCCAGCAAGCTTGGGCGATCCTTGTCCACGATGGTCAGGGGCAAACGTTTGGTGTGGCCTTTGAACTTCACGTTGAATTCTCTTGTTCCAACTACTGGAATCTTGTTCCCTTGGTAGTCTTTAAGAGTCAGTGCTTGCTTCTGGAAATGTTTCTTCTGAATGTTGGGAAGTAGCCTGTGAATAGTGTCCCATGACACCATAGATAAATAGGAGCCTGAGTCCACTTCCATTTGGCAAGGCCTTCCTTCAATGAGTACCTTCACATGTACTTTTCTGCTTCTTAAGGGTGAAGAATGACCAATGGTGACTGTTTGATGAGTTTCATTCTTCCCATTTGCTTCTGAGTTGCCCCATTTTCTCACTGAAGTTGTTGGGCTTGAAATCTTTGTCAGGAAACTTTCTTCTGTGTGGTGGAGTTCTGGATGATTTGCAGACTCTTGCTAAATGACCTCTTTTTGCAATTCTTGCCTTTTTCCCCAGGTCTTTCTTTTCTTTTCCATTCTGAGTCTATAAATTCCTTCCTCCACCTCACTGCAGTCTGATTCAGAATCTATTTTCATAATGAGTTGTTGTGGACTTTTCCACATCAGAATGGCTTGAGGCCTTGTTAATTTTCTTCGTGGCTGCCGCTGAGGACTTAGTGGCTTCTGCTGAGGAGGCCTCTTCTATGGCTTCCTTCAACGTGATCTTAGGTTTTAATAACAATTTGCTCTGAAGCACCTTGTCTTTGAGGCCTAGAACAAATCGATCGCGCATGGCCTCCTTAAGTTGTTAAACTCACATGCACCCCCAATGTCTCTTAAACTTGCCACGAAGTTGTTAACATTTTGCTTTCCCTTGATCCCGATGGTAAAACTTGTCTCTTAATGAGGCACGATACTTGTGGGGCATAATGGGCTCTTAAAAGCTTTTCTAAATCAGGCCATTCCATTACCTTCACGTCTGCAGCTCCCGCCAATGCCTTCACCATCTTGAAGACTGCCGGACCGCAGTGCGTAAGAAAGACCGCCCTCTTCCGCTTCTCGGAGATGTCGGCGAGGTCTTTTCCTTCCAAATACATTTGGAAGCGATCCGCATACGATTCCCAGTCTTCTGCCGCCAGATCGAATGGAGCTGGGGGGTGTTCAGCGCAACCATCTCGCTCTTCTGCTTGTCTTCCGCCGTCTTCTCTTCAGGGGAATCCCACCCTCGTCAGTGTTAAGTTTGCATGAAGAGTCAGACGCGAAGAGCTTCAGTGAAGAGTTTATTAGTGACTACAGCTCAAATGGACCCATCTTGGCTGGGCTATGGCTGCTACTTATAGCCAGCAGCCACAGTTGCCAGCCAATCAGAGTGCAGGGTTTTCCCGCACTTTTCAAACCAATCATATTTGACATTTTACAAGAACAATTCAAACTAAACCAATAACATTCAAACCTACATACATAACATTATCTATATTTCATTTAGTTGTAAGTGAACACAATATTTGTCTAAGATTATTAAAAAAAGAAATTCTAGAAAAATTGTAAGAAGCTCAGGGAAAGAAAAATATTTTATTTTTTAATTCTGCTGAAAATATCAATCTCTGGACTCGTGGGAGGTTTTGGAAATTATTCCTTGATGAGCAAAGGGCTCCAATTTAATTAAGCAAGTTCTAAAAATTAATCTTTTAAGTAGTTTTTTGATTGGTTTCATAAAAGACTTATAATAGTAATTTTAATTTGTTTATAAGATATTTAATTTTAATTTTTATATTGTAAACTGTGAAAAGATTTTGGTAATCATTGGTATAAGTTAAATGTTTAAAAAGTTAGCAGGAATAAATAATGGCTTTCATAACACTTCTAAAAGCAATTCCCTTTTTTCAAGGATATAGCAATACAACATATTTTTGAATCTTGACTTCAAGTGTGAAATACATTAGCTATTTGTCATGTTTGAGTTGTTCAAGGTAAATGTTTCTACACAACCTGTCCATAAAAAGGATTTTGGGGGAAACTTTAATGAGCAAGATTTAACTATTTTAACATAATATTATTTTACTGACTTTATTATTGATTTTAAGCAGAGGTGGTATTCAGCAGGTTCTGACAAGTTCTGGAGAACCGGTAGTGGAAATTTTGAGTAAATTTTGAAGATCCGGCAAATACCACCTCTGACTGGAGATTTTACAGTATCCTTCCCTGCCACGCCCACCAAGCCATGCCCACAGAACTGGTAATAAAAATATTTGAATCCCACCACTGATTTTAAGAGCTTCATGCTCTTATTATCAGTCTCTGAAATATTTACTTTGTATATTTGTCTCAGCCTGCTCTCCATGTCCTCATTGCCACCTTGATTTAATTGAAACCAGGAGTGGTCACACTATATTTTGGGTCAGATATCTGAATTTCATCATTTAAGTTTAACATAGATTTGTTTGTTAACTTTGGATACTGCCCTGATTCTCCTGATTCCTTTATGCCACCACTCTAATTACAATCATTCAGTTTTCTATTTTTATTATATAAGCACTTTTAAGATCATCCCCATCCAAAAGAGAAGAACAATTATTTCCCATGATCTAGACTTGATCCTGCTAATGCACTCTAAGGTAGGGGTCACCAACCTTTTGGACCTCAGGGACCACCAAACTCATAATTTTAAATCCCATGGACCACTAATATGAATTTTGACTGACGGTGGCTTGCTGATGTTGCTGGGGAAATTGGTCCTATATTCCAGAGCTGCAGTAGTCACAGAAGTGGCCCTTTGGTCATCCCAGAGAAGACTGCTCCTCCACCTGGGTGCACTGGCCTGCCATGGACAGGAGAAGCTGCTCCTGGATGACCAAAGGGCTGGTCTTGTGACTACTGCAGCTCTGGAATATGGGACCAACTTTCCCACCAACGTCACAAGCTACCCCGGGGTGGCAGATTTCCCTCCCATGGCAGTGGTCTTACCTTCCAGTTCCAGCTTGTGTGGCTCTACTCAAGGTAAGGTTTGTGCTTGGCCGAAGGAAGGGGGTCAGTGGGTGGGTGGGCCATGTGGGCGGCACAGCCTTGTGTTCCCGTGCAGTCTGGATTAATTGCTTTGGAGGGAGTGCTTTGGGGGGGAGGAACATTTCTCTGTGGACCACCAAAATTTTCTTGTGGACCACCAATGGTCCCCGGCCCACCAATTGGCAACCACTGCTCTCAAATAGTATTTTAGCAGTTGCATCATATGCTAGTTTATGTTTAAGTTGTGATTGACAATAACACCCAGATCCTTTCCCACCCAGCTGCCAATGCAGCTTCCCCTATATTATCCTTATGCTTCTACCCCACAAGGTGGAGAAAATAGGTTTTACCCCAATCAGCCCTTTGAGTAAGCTTTAATGTGCATATATACTACTCGATTTCAGAGCCTGTCCTCATTCTAGAATAAAGGAAGGATTTTATGGCATGATTTTATGGCAAAATTTATGGCAAAAGTTCTTTTTCGCCGTTTTCTCTCTCTCTCTGATGGTCTGGCAACTGGCTTTTCTCTGGCTGGCAGATTCCCTCTTCTGTTCTGTCATCTGCTGGCATTCTTCAGCTTTTTTCTGCATTAGTGGTTGTCCTCCATACTCTTCAGTCTATTCTGATCTTCAGCACACTTTAAAAAATCTTGGTCTGTTCTGCAACATGGACTCCAGACTCCTATGAAAATAATGAGCCTTCAGAGGTATAAACATTATCCAGTTTCTTTTGTGACCGATTGCCATTTTTTTTCTTTCCTAAAAGTAACCATCTTTTTTTAGGAACCCATGGTATCTAACCTATTCTATTTTAGTTGCAAGCTATTTTCCAATTCTCCAGTTATTTTTCTAGAGTTCTATATAGTGGTGGGATTCAAATTTTTTTACTACCGGCTCTGTGGGCATGGCTTGGTGGGCGTGGCAGGGGAGGGATACTGAAAAATCTCCAGGCAGAGGTAGTATTTGCCGGTTCTCTGAACTACTCAAAATTTCCACTACCAGTTCTCCAGAACTGGTCAGAACCTGCTGAATACCACCTCTGGTTCTATATGACATTTTAAACAATATTCTGCTTCAAACCAGTTCAATTCAGTTGCTGCTCCTTCTTCTGTTCATTTGGGAATCTAAAGAAGCACCTGGTCTCAGCATCTTATTATTGGAAAATTGGCCTCAACATGTGGAACATGAGAATTGGATGTGTCATGAGCTTACAAGGAAACATAGTGGCTCTGGTGCATCACGTATCCCATTTCCTTTCTTGGAAATGATTACTGGAGCAAAACATAAGATAACTATATGTCATATTGATTACCCTAAATGGTAGAATATAGGAAAACTATATATGCATGCAAACATAGACACACATACAGAAGTATACACACGCAGATATACACACATAGGCACATATATTATTTCTATAGATAGTTAGATTTAGGAAATCTGCTTTATATATATATATAGAGCTAGCAGTAATTCCACTAGCTATTGCAATGTAGGCAAGGTGCCAGTCAGTCACTTAGGAAAAATAAACTTGGGTTTGTCAAATGTTCTGAAAAGATTCATGCAAATTGCAATTCCACCATCATAGCATTGCAGTAATGTTGCTGCATTTATTATAAATCAGGACACAGCCAAAAGAATTTGGCCACCAGCCGGCCCAGAATGATAGATGTCTTTTCACACCCACAGCGTTTTTGCCATTCATACCAGCTGGGGAATATTGTTCGAAAAAGAATGATAGCTTCAGTGTGAGCCCATGATCTAATATTAGGAATTAATTACAAAAAAGAAAGCATTGACATAAGACAAAACCAAAACATTACATAGAATCTTAACATGCTTTTGATGCAAGTAACTTTCAGATGTGGCTCTAAGTTTAAAACTAGGAACTGCTGCAATGTTATGGATTTCTATCACATTGAAGAGAGCGTTCATTAAAGAGGTGCAAACATCCTTTCTGTCTTTCTCACAAAACTGGTACAATTTTGTGCAGCAAAGAAAAAAAAGACAAATACTCCCATGATGGTGGTATTTATTACAAATAGTGTTTAATCAATGGGAGTGTTCACCAAAAGCCACAAACCTAGGTCTGATAGTTTAAAAACAACAACAACATTCCTATCATAGAATTCAAATCAACCTAACCATACAAAAAGTTGAATCTATATTTATATCTCTATATATTGGTTTTTTCAACAGTTAAATGATATATTAAAAATATATTTGGCTGAGCTTCAAACAGAATGAAGTTAAAGTGGTGAATAATTATTCATAAAGTGAATTAATGATTACATCTGTGGTGGGCTTTCCAGAGTATAATCTATGCCAGGGGTGGGCAAACTTTTTGACTCAAGGGCCACAATGGGTTCTTAAACTGGACCGGAGGTCCGGAACAAAAGCATGGATGGAGTGTTTGTGTGAACTAATAATATAAATTCAAAGTTAGATTACTACACGTAGCCTTCTGGGAGAGCAAGAGAACCCTCCGCTCTTTCAGCTCTGTGGGCCGGATAGAACAGCCGAACGGGCCGGATCCAGCCCCTGGGCCTAGTTTGCCCACAGCTGATCTATGCTCAGACTGTATCCATCTTTTTTTCTGTTGATTTTAGGTTAATTCATTCAATGCTGGGCATTCAGATCATGTTTTTCTTCTGCCTCCTTCTTTTTTCAAGTGGTCTCATATCTCAGCAAGTGAAATAAGTCACTGAAGGAAAAATGGAAGAAAGTGGAAGACACAATACAATTTGGTAAAACACTGCCAAACAAGATTGGTAAAAATGCTGCCAAACAACATTTGGGAGCTTAAACCCAGTCCTAGCAGGACTTCAATAATGATTATTTTAATTAGGCATCAAGTTTATCTGAAGCTGAAAGTGAGATGTATTAATGGCTCTCCTAGATTCAAGGTAGTCTATTTATGAAGCCAGACAAAGTACAAAAAGATCATTATCTCACATTGCAATTTCTGAATCATTAGTAACTAATTTGTATGGATAATTACTTTGATGTGTACAGTAACAAACTTGAAATATTGTTTGTTCTTCTATTAAAGGAGTGTGTTCATTCTTATTTCCATTGAACCAGATAAATTCGTGTATGTACAGAATAAGGAATCACCCAGAACTTGAAAACTTTGAGATTTGCTTGCATTTTTGTATCTACATCTTACTGTTTATAGAAATGAAAGAAACTTATCTGTATCAGGGCAGACCAATCATCTGTTTAGCTCAGTATTCACTGTCTGACTGCAATGACTCTCTAGAGTCATTTACATGTTGTCTTTCCATTGTCTTATTTCTAACCAGGAAAGATAATAAACTCAGGGGAGCTTGCAAGGACAGATGGAAGGGAATGGGTATGTTTAGTTTAGAGAGGAAAGGATTTGTAGGTGTGAAACCAATAGCACTTTTAAACAACCTTATTTTCATGTGGAAAAAGATTGTCTATTCTTTCAGTGGCTAGAAATAATGGATAGGAAGGCGGATTCTGGTTGAATGTTAGGTAAAAGCTCCTAGTGGCAAGAATTATTCAACAGGGACAATGATGGCTTTAGGAATGGACAAATTGGACGATTCTCAGGGGCCTGAAATTGATGGTTCTAATATCTAAGGGGCTGCCACAAAGAAGAGGGATTAACCTATTTCCCAAAACACCTAAAGGCAGGGCATGAAGCGATGGATGGAAACTAATAAAGGACAGAAACAACCTAGAACTAAGGAAACATTTCCTGACAGTTAGAACAATGAATCAGTGGAACATCTTGCCTCCAGAAGTTGTGGGTGCTCCAAAACTAGAAAATTTAAAGAAGAGATTAGGACAACCATTTGTGTGAAATGGTATAGGATTTCCTGCTTGAGTAAGGGCTTGGAGTAGAAGGCTTCCATGTCCCTTCCAACTCTGTTATTCTGTTAATTTTGGCATATTATATAATAAAAATAGTTATTGGAAACATCTGGTTTTCATTATTTAGTTAGACAACTGCCTGCATCAATATATTTTCTGACTTGGGTTGTATTATAGAATTTGATGAATGACACAGTACAAAGTCTGCTCTTTGGAGTTTTTTAAAAGAAGCTTAAGCAGTTTCATTTTCTTAACTTGAGAAGCGGACTAACTACATTGCCTTCCATTGTGTATAGTTCTTCTTTGAGGAGTGGATAAGTAATGTAAATGGCAAGGAAAGAACATTTTTTATATAATCAAGAAAGTCAGTATATTTGCAGACTATAATATGAGCTACATTTATCTGTTTGCTATTCTATTTTTAACTTTATTTATTTCCTATTTTTAGAGTCAATGAAGAGTGTACAGTGTTTGGTGACAATTTTCTTTGTTGTTAAGTCAAGCCTTGAAAGTCTTCTTTGACTTTGTTGGGGGATTATCAAAATGTGTCCTGTGACACATCTTCATTTTTGGGTCTTTAACGTGTTATTCTGGATTGTTCAACAATTTTCATCAGCAAATCTCTCTCAATTTGTACTTGAGCCAACAAATCTTCAGTTGTGTAAGTATTGTTCAGTTGTATAAGCATCCATTTTAGCTTGACTTCCATTTCAGATGTTTCTTTTTTCCCAGTGTTATCTTGTATGATTTTAATACAAACTGTCTTGCCAGTTCAGCTTCTTTAGTCCTTACTTCTATCTCTTTGACAAGTTTTCGGACAGGAGGTAATCTATCTCTACTATCCTTACAAGCAAAACTAACTACAAACTAACATGCAGTATTTGTTTGGATTGCTGCATGGAAGGTTGGATATATGACTTACCAGCAGGAAAATGTAGCTTTATCACATATATGATTAAAAAGAAAAACATTCCAATTTAGAAAGTTCAGTCTTTTTCTGTGTGTGTTCATGTATGTATGTATGTATGTATGTATGTATGTACTTTGTAGTGACCATCTTACCCAGGACCCAAAAATTCTAGGCTTCCATGGGATAATGGAACCAGTTAAAGAGGGCAGGATTAACCCCACTTAGTAGGTTCACTGAGTATTGAATTAAAAGGTTAAATGGGCCTTCCTAGATATATGATTTTATGACCTTTTGTGAGAAATCCCTTCCCACTTAGAGTGAGGGATGAAACTCTATGGAAACTTCTGAGCTACTAGGCAAATTGTTTAAATCCATAAGAGTTTCAAAAGCATTGTGCAGTATGAGAACAGGGCGAAATATCATTCAAAATTATTTTTTAAAAGAAAACTAGAGGACTGGCTGAAGGCATATTTGTAAAGCTAAGCAGCTCTTCATATATTGTCTTATATCAGTACTATAAACACCTCACTTTACTGCATTGATACAGATGCTTATACAGTGGTGGTATTCAATTTTTTTTACTACCGGTTCTGTGGGTGTGGCTTGGTGGGTGTGGCATGGCTTGGTGGGCATGGCAGGGGAAGGATACTGTAAAATCCCCATTTTCACCCCACTTCAGGGGAAGGATACTGTAAAATCCCATTCCCTCCCTACCCCACTAACCTGCTTTCCAGCTCCATTCTCGTGTGCAGGGAAACAAAAGAAGACCCAGCCGATCAGCTGGGACTCAGATCAGCTGGGACTCGGGAGGCAGTGAATAGATGGGGGCAGGGCCAACCAGAGGTGGTATTTGCCAGTTCTCCGAAATACTCAAAATTTCTGCTACCGGTTCTCCAGAATCTGTCAGAAATGGCTGAATACCACCTCTGTGCTTATACTGTAGAGTGGGTTTTCTAAATTTAGTGCAAAAATAAATAAATAAATGGAAATATAAGTTAAACAGAAAGACCTTTAGGTGAGGTAGATATCTACTTTCTCTATACTTTCGTTTTCCTTCCTTCCTTCCTTCCTTCCTTCCTTCCCTCCTTCCTTCATCTTTCTTGTTAAGTAGGTAATGGATGTTTTGCCAAGATTATCAAATAGTGAAATCCTACTGCTGGACCTGTTTCTGAAGCCAAGTACCCTATTGGTCTGGTTCACTTGGAGGTCTCCTCACAAGCACCAACATCCTCCACCACTGAAATGTAGACACCTTTATGATCAAGTCCATCTCAATATGAGATTAAGGTTCTTGAAAAAACTTCCATAAGAAACTCCTACAACCATAGGCCTCTACGTTTCTGATATTAATTGCACTTTATGTTTACCATACAGGACCAGAGCCTAGATATATTTGTGTTTTTGCTCTTTGGTAAGAAACACCATTTGTACATGAAATGCCGTTTAATAGGTGAGAAGGAATGCTGTCACTGTGTGATGTATCAATATGGGGTTTTTGGAGGCTTTGGGACAAATAAGTCAGTGTGTAGGAGACCTGCAGTAAGTATTTCCAATGGAACTGTCAGTATCTATTTCATGGTTACACCTAATCTGAATTTATAGATGCTTTCAAAATAAATCTTTGTTTTAAACCTCAGCACTACTATTATTCAGTGACATTGAAACATAATCACATGATGTCACTCTTTGAAATATATGTGTTTAATGTATATTGAACAGCCATGTGTACAAGGCCATGTTGGCATTTCTTCAACACTTTATTTATACTTTCACTGACAACTCTTCACTACTGTGAGAAGTTTGAAAAGGCTTACAGACAAGGGCTTTGAAAAAAAAAAGTATATTCTGCACATTCCAGCGACTCCAGAGTGGCTTCATTGGCTTCAAGGCCACTAATTATTTTTATCTATCTTGTACCATTTGGGAAACCAATTCACAACCACAAAATAGAATAGAATCGAATAACAGAGTTGGAAGGAACTTGGAGGTCTTCTAGTCCAACCTCCTGCTTAGGCAGGAAACCCTACACTGCTTCAGACAAATGGTTATCCAATCTCTTCTTAAAAACTTCCAGTGTTGGAGCATTCACAACATCTGGAGGAAAGTTGTTCCACTGATTAATTGTTCTGTCAGGAAATTTCTCCTTAGTTCTAAGCTGCATCTCTCCTTGATTAGTTTCCACCCATTGTTTCTTGTCCTACCCTCAGGTGTTTTGGGGAATAGATTGACTCCCTCTTTGTGGCAGCCCCTGAGATATTGGAACACTGCCATTATGTCATCCCTAGTCTTCTTTTCATTAAACTAGACATATCCAATTCCAGCAACCATACTTTATATGTTTTAGCCTGCAGTACCCTAATCATATTTGTTGGTCTTCTCTGAACTCTTTCTAGAGTCTCCACATCTTTTTACATCCTGGCAACCAAAACTGGATGCAGTATTCCAAGTGTGGCCTTACCAAGGTATTATAAAGTGGAATTAACACTTCATGTGATTTTGATTCTATCCCTCTGTTTATGCACTGTGTTGGCATTTTTGGCAGCTGCTGCACACTGCTGGTTCACATTTAAATGGTTGGTCCACTAGGATTCCAAAACCCCTCTCACAGTTACTGTTATGTATGCAGAGTTTGAATTGATTGGTTGTTCTTGTAAAGTGTTTGAAAGCATTGGTTAAAAAGTGCTGGAAAACCCTGCACTCTGATTGGCTGTCAGCAGCCGGCTATATATAGCTGCCTTGGCTAAGCCAAATCGGGTCCGTTCTGAGCTGAAGTCACTAAAAACTTAAGAGCTGAAGCACTCCATGTCTGCCTCTTCCTGCAAACTTAACAGTTACTACTGTTGCTACTGCACTTGTGCATTTTGTTTTTCTTGCCTAAATTTAGAACCTTACTTTTTTCCCCATTGAATTTCATTTTGTTTGATAGCGCCCAATGTTCAAGTCTGTCAAGATCCTTCTGTATCTTACGCCTATCTTCTGGAGTGTTGGCTATTCTTGCTAGGTTGGTGTTGTCTGCAAATTTGATGAGTTCCCCATCTATCCTTAATCCATTGATGAAGATGTTGAAGAGTACTGGGCCTGAAGGGGTGTTCTCAGATATTGATTAATACTTTTGCTCTTTCGTGACAAAAGACAAGCTGAAAGCATCATCTCACCATTTTACCATGTTATCATGTACCAAATCTAATGATGTAATAGTGTCATGATACCAGTGACAATGAAAAAAAATACTAGGTCTTCATCAGGTCATAGAAGAAGGGCAAAGGGCAAGTATTTCTATACAAGCCAACTACAGGAAAAGATCAATTTTAAAAAGTCTGCAATAAAGTAAAAAATCAAGAGAATGACAACAGTTTAAACTATGCAGATATCTGAGTACAAATCTAGCCTTCTATAGTCTATCAAATTCTTTGACCACCATTTTCCATAACCTTAGAGTACTATGATGATGATTATTTATTTTTATTTTTAGCTGTTCGTAAGGGCATTAGTCTTAATGATTTTTGATATGAAAAGAGGTGGTGCCAGAAGCAGGAGAAGGTAGGTAAATGCTGATGGCAGCACACAGTCTTGGGTTGTTACTTCTGGGAGCAATAAGTTTCTTCAGCCTAAAATTTAAGTGGACAATCCAACTTGGCCTGAATGAATTACTTCTCTTCTCAGATAATACAGTTTAGAATTGTCCTCATTTTCCTAAATGTTATTTAAAGGACAGAAGCCTAAGGAAGGGGCTCTGTTCTGACCTCTCTTCAATCTGCCTTGACCAAAATTGGCATTACTATCATCCAGATTCCCAACAGCAGGAGCCAAATTCATCCATTGTTCTTTAAAGAAGGGTGTTAAAATTCATGGAAAGACTGTCCAATTGACTTTTGTGACAAAATTATCCTTTCCCTAAAGATGGAAGGAAAAAAAAAGCAGAAGGGGCAGGTTACTAAGCCAAGATGCAATGATCATTTGGTTACATTAGAATTAGAGCTCATTCCAACACTCCTAGTACAATTATGCAAATGATTAATAGCCTCATTAAGTTAGCTCATTTAATCAACATTTTAAACCATGTTTTTCCTAGTTCATATCCAGGTGGTTATTTGTGCAAAGTTAGGGTGAATAATATCGTGCTGCTCTTTTATTTTCTTCTTGAAATATGTGCCAGAGATGAGTTTGCATAGTGTATTTTGCATGGCTCCTTAAATGATGTTCCTTAGATTTAATTAAAAATTGGCAATCACTGGCAAACACTTGCAAGCACCATTTTTTATTGATTAATGCAGCTTTCTCCCAAATGGCACCAATTAGATGTGTTGTGGTCAGAATATGATCTGAAGATATCAAACTGGGAAAGATTGAATTAAAGAACAGCCAGTAAGACATTTTAAAACTGAAACAACCAATAGCTTTTACTGTGGTGAAAGAAAGAGTTGTTGGCATAATGATGGATTATCCTAACTCTTTTTGCTTTCCTCTGTGTTTTATAGTTGGGAGGAATTTTTGTGCAGCAGAAAACAACAGAGAAAGGCTGCACAAATTAAGGTCAGAAACATGGGGATGGCCACTGAAAGCAATGTTCGGCTTGCCAGCCCTTCTTACAATGCTGTAAATTACTAACAAAAACTGACATTTAGAGAATTAATCCAGAAAGATTTATTCCAAGAATACTCCAGAGAGTTTCAGCCACAGTTTTCAATTCCTCTTTCAATTTGGATAGGCCTATGTAAGAAAGCAATCCAATACCATATAGATATATATCCTTGTTTGTCTGCTTGTTGCGTGCTGTCTCTTTTCTGCCTGACGGTAAAGAAATTAGCAGGATTAATTTTGACAGAAAACCTAGATTTGGTTAGCATTGTATTTGTCATATTTCTTTCCCACTTAGCCTATTTGCGTGTGGGCAAGATCTCAGAACAGTTGTGGCAGATGGCCATTGGTAGGAGAAGTGGGATATAATGATAAATAGAGTCATGTTGTTATGGTTTGCCCTATTTCGCTCACTTGAAGTGGGGAGCTTTGCAGTTAGATTTAATATTGTGGCCTATGAGACAGTTATCCAGAGGGTCCAATTCCTCTGCACACACACACACACACACACACACACACACACGCTACACGCCCATGCACACACACACACACCTGCCCCTGAAAGTTGAATGGTATGTACATATTTGTGTCTTTGGAAATGAGCTTTAGCATGAATTTGGCTTATAAGTGAAGTTCATTTAAGACCATCAAGCATGATCCAAACAAATATTGTATTCTGGATTCACAAAATTTCCTATAATGGTTTCAGAGGCAGTTGTAGGTTATAGTGCATTCCAGTAATTCCAGCCATATGTTATTAAAGCTTAGAGAGCTGCAGCCAAATTATTTCTGTTTGGAAAAGGCAGCATGTGATTATTTTATCTGAAGCCGAAGCTGTCTGCTGAAAATTAGTGGGAGTTAAGGGCAAGCATTAAAATCCAGAGAGGAAGAACTATTCTGGATTTCCCGCTTTAAAAAACAAAAAAAATCAAAATAAAACATGGAGAATTAAAACCTGTGTAAAATGAATGTTTCTTTTTCACTCTTTGAACCTCAGATAAATCCCAGAAGATATATGTTCATCTCACCAAGATGTTATAGAATGTATGAGCTAATCAAATCAACAAACTGGGAAGATTAGCTCTTAAAAAACAACAACAAAGGAAACAAATATTGAATAAGAAAAGATACAGTTTCAGCTTTGATCATGTTCTGACCCAACCGGGTTCCCAAAGAGCAAACACAGACAAAGGCAGCAGCCCCCACCTTTTAAGGTTTAATAACGAATTCTGTTCTGAAGGCTACTTTCCACTAATTAGCTCTGACAAGAAAGAGCCTGGCCAAGTTGTTTGTCAAGGCTGCCAAAAACCCAGAGATAAGAACTAATTTACAAGATTTCTCCAAACACAAACTAAGATGTCTACCAGTTGAGCTTAAGAGCTTCTTTGCTGTCTGTAAAGAACACTTTTCCAAACCTGGCTTTTATCCCAAGTCGCCTGTGCTGCTGTAATTGTTCTTTCCTCTGAGTAATCTGAGTAATCAAGCCATGATTTGTCATAATTGTGATGATTATGGCTTACAGCTCATGAAAATCCCAAATCCACAATCTCAGAAAATTAGAATATTGGAAAAGGTGCAATATTCTAGGCTCAAAGTGTCCCACTCCAATCAGATAATTAAGCCATAAAACCTGCAAAGGGTTCCTGAGCCTTTAAATGGTCTCTCAGTCTGGTTCAGTAGGAATCACAATCATGGGAAAGACTGCTGATCTGACAGTTGTGTAGAAAACCATCACTGACACCCTCCATAAGGAGGGAAAGCTTCAAAAGGTAATTGCAAAAGAAGTTGGATGTTCCCAAAGTGCTGTATCAAAGCACATTAATAGAAAGTTATGTGGAAGGGAAAAGTGTGGAAGAAAAAGATGCACAAGCAGCAGGAATGACCGCAGCCTGGAGAGGATTGTCAGGAAAAGGCCATTCAAAAGTGTTGGGGACTTTCACAAGGAGTGGACCGAGGCTGGAGTCAGTGCATCAAGAGCCACCACACGCAGACGGATCCTGGACATGGGCTTCAAATGTCATATTCCTCTTGTCAAGCTGCTCCTGAACAACAAACAACACTAGAAGCGTCTTACTTGGGCTAAAGAAAAACAGACCAAAGTCCTCTTTTCTGATGAGAACAATTTTTGCATCTCATTTGGAAACCAAGGACCCAGAGTTTGGAGGAAGAATGGAGAGGCACACACTGCAAGATGCTTGAAGTCCAGTGTAAAGTTTCCACAGTCTGTGTTGATTAGGGGAGCCATGTCATCTGCTGGTGTTGGTCCACTGTGCTTCATTAAGTCCAGGGTCAACACAGCCATGGATTTTGGAGCACTTCATGCTTCCTTCCACAGACGAGCTTTCTGGGGATGCTGACTTCATTTGGCACCTGCCCACACTGCCAAAAGCCCAAACCTGGTTCAATGACCGTGGGATTACTGTGCTTGATTGGCCAGCAAACTTGCCTGACCTGAACCCCAGAGAGAATCTATGGGGCATTGCCAAGAGAAAGATGAGAGACATGAGACCGAACAATGCAGAAGAGCTGAAGGCCGCTATTGAAGCATCCTGGTCTTCCATAACACCTCAGCAGTGCCACAGGCTGATAGCTTCCATGCCACGCTGCGTTGAGGCAGTAATTGCTGCAAAAGGGGCCCAAACCAAGTACTGAGTACACATGCATGCTTATACTTTTCAGAGATCCGATATTGTTCTATGTACAATCTTTGTTTTATTGATTGCATGTAATATTCTAATTTTCTGAGATTGTGGATTTGTGGTTTTCATGAGCTGTAAGCCATAATCATCACAATTATGACAATTCATGGCTTGAACTATCTTGCTTTGCATGTAATGAGTCTATCTCATATATTAATTTCACCTTTTACGTTGCATTACTGAAATAAATGCTGAGCGCATTGGGTTGTGCTCCAAAAATTGTAAGCTGCCCTGAGTCTTCGGAGAAGGGTGGCATATAAATGTAATTAAAAAAAAAAAGAACTTTTGTACGATATTCTAATTTGTCGAGTTTCACCTGTATGTATACTCCCTGCATTTTAGAAAAGCTTTAATATGCTTCGATAAGACGTGGAAGATGACATCTTCTGAAAGTATGATTTAATCATTAAATAAGAAATCTTTGAATCACATGTTTGCATTATCCAAAAATTGAAGATAGTCTTGGAGAGATGAGAAATCAGTGCACTTTTAAAGGATAACATCTTTAATAATGGGCAGCTTCACTTCCATCCATTGACTGATAAATGAATATTTTAATACTAAAACAATATTGTATTTGCCATTAAGTACCTTGTAAATTTGCCAGCAAACCATTTACAGCAGAGGCAACCAGAAGTAAGTTGATTTGAATGACATTCCAGACTTACTGCAAGAATGTAGGTTTTGTTCAATCAGCTGATTTTGATAAATAACAGTTAGACTCAATAAGTGAATATTTGTAGAAATTGCCAGGAAAATCCGAACATGTGTGTGTGTATCAAACTAGATGTGTGTATGTATATATGTATATACATGTGCACACACACATATACACACACACACATAATTGTATGCCCCTAGTTTTCTTTGTACTGTTACTTGAGATCCAAAGTTGTCTGGAAGCCAAACAATTTATTAGAACACATAAAAAATGTGGTTCTATCAAATAATATTTAGAACCATTGTTTTTGTCTTTGTTTACATTCTTTGACCACTTAAAGCTTCTGGGCAAGTGCAATAAATCACGTAAATCAGTTAAATAATATGCATACTACAATATATGATATACAACAAGATTTTCTTTCATAAGATCAAACAGCAGAGTCATGCAATATATCTGAGCTTCATCACTTATATAGAGGTATTATGTTCTTCTTTGACTGAAGGTTAGCATGGCCTCTAGACAGGTCACCTCTAATGCTGTTCCAGACAGCTGAAATTTGGTTAGCTTCTATTACTCTCCATATTTAAATTCTACAGTATTTGGTTTTGTCTTCCAAATTTAGATAAACTGATTTGAAGATCAAGGAAAGTACACTACCGGTAGGATATAATGAACATACATAAAAGACTAATGGTGAATGCTTATGTATATCATATCTTTATTCCTTTTAACATTTCTTCAATGTTTATTTCTATCTGTATACTTTAGAGTGTTTCCAACTTTTTAAAAAAATCTGAAAATAAATTTCTTTTTATATTGTTGGTTGCATAAATTGGTGGTCCCTAATATTTTGGAGCCATGACCACGTTTAGAATTATAAAGGATATTGCTGTAAAATGGTTGTAGGTTGTGCAAAATAATTGCTCTTATATTTATAATATCTAATCAGTTACTAATTACTAAAACTCTCATATTTGTTTGATTGTCACCATCAATTGGGAAAAATGGTGCATTGTGGGGCCACCATTTTTGAATCAACATACCTCAGATGGACGGACTTATAGAACGTGTCCAAAATCAAGGATCCATGACTCCCATGGGGTTGGAATTTGGCAAAGTTGTGGCTGCTTCTGTGCTGCTGTGTTGCCCTGTTGCAATCAGTCACAGTCATCTTTTTGTCATTTTCAATGCTCCCCTGTCAGCTTTCTACAAGGAACATTGGGAGAGACATTAGGAAGTTGGAAATTGCTCCCATTCCCACTGCATTTTGGCATACTCATGTTCATTTTGTTTCTCTATTTAAGTAATAAAATATATCTGAAATGATGACACAATGGGTTGTGAATTGTCTAGTATTATATCATTGGATGAGGTAATCATTGATAAAAACAGACACATTAGTATTAGCCTGTGGTCTTTTTTAAAAGAATACACATGTAGACCCTTTTATCATTTTCAGAATGTCAGCTAATAGCACCTGAAGAAGCCTTAAAATGCTTCTCCATAAGGAAATTGCTTCCCATAATGGGGCCTGCAAATTCTTTTATAATAAAATAAACCAAGAACAAGAATGAAAGTAGTTGTTGGGTGAGGTGACAATTATTTAGGCCAATTATTATTTTTATCATTCACCATTGAGTGTTTTGTGTGCATTTTCTGAAGACTATTTCCCTCACCAAGAAAAAAGTGCAGTTCATATTGGTTTATCTGATGCACTGGTAGATTTCCCCCCCCCATTTATACTCATTTTCTATCTAGTTGAAATCCCTGAGCTAAAGTCATATAAATCAGAATTTAAGCTAACGATAGATTGAATAATGAAGAGCAACTTATTAACATATATAAAAACAGCTCCCCAAAATGAGGGCTCGTTTTCTTATTGATTATAAATTTATATTCCTTTTAATCTTTGGCTATGTACATAATTTCACTAGGGTACCGAAAAGGGTTGTGTAAAACTTTTATTACAACAGTTCTTCATTTCCGTATTTCTGTTTCATATTTATATTGGAAACGGATAGAACAGGGCTTAAATTTCTTCAGTTAGGATAATTTTGATGTTAGTAGTTGGTGTAAATTTTAGAACTAACATTTAAAAGTGACTGACTTTCAGAAAGAAGTATTTACATTTGGATTTCAAAATTTAATTAAACCTATACACTACTCTGTAAGAAAATGGTTTGGTATAGGGATTGACTTGATGTGTTTTGTATTTTTTGACTATTTTGAGATTTAGATCTGGTTGTTATATTTGAGAACAGCAACAATTCTTTTCCCAATTGGTCAAATTAGTTATGGCTGAAGAATTTATTCATTTATTTTTGCCTTTCCCTGCAGTATGTTTTTGGGTCCTCTTAATTGCTTCATCTCTAGCTTTCTCCTTTGAAAATAACTTTTACAAAATACAGTTTTAAAATAGGCAGCAATATAAAGGTGATAAATAGAAACAAGAGAAGTCAAACATTTTCATTCTTTATTATTTAATATAAAGATAATAAGTAATTAATAAATAATTAATAAAGATATTAATTAATTATTAAAACATGTTTCATGATTCATTTCATATAGCCCTAAATATTACTTTATTATCTAATGAGATATTTCCCGGCCAAACAGAAAAGGCAAAATGTAAAATCACTGAACCGGTAGTTACACTGGTCAGATCCCACCCCTGTCTATCACTACTATGTTTTATTCAGCCTTCAGAGACCACTGCAAAAAAATGTTTCCTGTAGCTCAGGGGTGTCAAACTTGCAGCATCATGGCGGCATCATGTGATGTATTGGGATGTTTTTCCCAGGGATGGGCTTCAAAATTTTTAGCAAAGGGCTTCCCTGCCCAGTTGCTGGGTTGGAATAGCCATGAGGGGGGTGGCCTAGTCAGCCTCCTGCACCACGGCTCCAGAGGCTCTCTGGAAGCTGGAAGCAGGCCCATTTCTGGCCTTCCCGAACTTCCGGGAGACCCATTTTTCACCTCCCTGATCCTCTGCACGGGTCTGCACATACCTGCATTCAAAAACGGCCATGTGGGGACTCCTGGGAGGGGCAGGGCAGGGTGGTCGGGGCCAACCAGGAGTGGGATTTGGGGGTTCTCTGAACTGCACAGAATTTTAGCTAGGGGTCTACTGAACCCTGCGAACCCCCAGCAGCCCACCCCTGGTTTTTCCCCTTCGCTAAACTGGGCATAGGCTTGGCCAGCATATGACACATCTGGCCCATAGGTCGGGAGTTCACAGCCCTGTAGCTCATCCTACTCAATGTGGGAAATTCAGTTATAAAAACATGAGGTGAAGGTGTGGAAGATAGAGTTAGTTTGGGCCACCCTACATAGAATAGCTCTACATTTATTGATATTGATATTGACATTACATAGTTTTTATTTGCAGAATCCAAGATGCCTTCTTGAATCATATACTTGGCAATATTTTAAGCTGTAGATTTACCTTAAATGGTTCATTATAGTTTTTTCCCATAATGGCAACACTGGACAATATGACAAGAAAGTAGAGTAATTGCTTTTTACCCAGTGGCAGTTAATTTTCTGATACGTAAAAATAGCTTTAGATCTTTCAGTGTTCTGCACAATGTCAGATAATTCTAATATTGCTTTTTGTCTTCATAAATCAATCTAAGGAAAGGACAGCACTGAAGTGAACTTTAGTTTGATAATGTGTTTCAGAATTTCTTACAGGGTGCTTTGAGTTTTTTTTACTTTGCTTCGCTGTTGGAAAATGTGCTATCTTGTGCACATAGGAAGATGGATCACTTTTCTAATCTAGATGGTGAACAATCCATACATTTCTCATACCAACCCTGCTCAATGTTGTTATTTATCAAATCGAACATATATTTCTCCAGCTTTAAAAATCTCATCTTGTTATCACGCTAAGTTGCTACTTCATCAGTTCTGTCCTTGGTTTTGAATGTGACTTTAAGCTCTTTTTTCACAGCAACTCCAGATTCACAGATTACTCTTTGTAGCTGACAGCATGTCTCACTGCCAAAGAACTGTGTGTCACCTCCTGTGTCTTGTCTGCTTTGAACTAAAAGAGACAAGTGCACATTTTATTTTTTTTAAGAATAAATATAAGAAGGTAAGAAACTATCTTCTTCCTTTTCAAGATGAACTCTGTTTTTTCCTTGAATCTGAACAGGATCTCCAGTAGACGTTTTCTGCAGATCTGAACACTAGATGAGGCCAGTACTCAAGCATCTTGTGCTGCATGCACAATTCACATTAGTATTAGAGAAGCATTCGTTTGCAAAGGAAGGTCTTTTTAATAACTGGTGAATTAGATGCAGAGTGTTGACAGTGCAAATGAAATTCCTTTGTTATAGAACATTAGCTGATTATCCTGATGACATTGACATAATTTTGTACAAAGTCCATTTGTTGCATCTTTTCCTACCAACAAATTAGACCTTTCCTGATACACCCACTCCATTTGTGACAGGATTTTTCTTTGCCCTTTTTCTAAAGGTCTGTTTATCACCACTTCCAGTGACTCCAGATCTCTTCATACTTCCATAGATCTCCATTTGCATCCTATAACCTAGAAATATAGGAAATATAAGAAATATTACGGAATTCCAAACGGCTTCAATTTACACTTTATACATTCATACAGTTTCCATCTTGATATCCAGCTTTAAAACCTCTAACCAGCTTTCCAAAAGCTACTGTAATGCAAACATTTAGTTTATTGTGTCAAGATTGAAAGAAGAGGAGTATTAACGTCTTGTAAGTGACGGCTTGGTATACAGATGGGAAGACCAATTTTTTATTCTTTATCTTGGAGCAGAGCTGAAAAGGTGTTCTGTCAATTCTAGAATCCAAGCATGTTTGGGAAACAGGAGGAGAGGAATGTTTAAAGTATTGCAAAACAGAGTTGATGTGGGAGAATGTAATTTGGATTCCCAGGAGGAAGGGAGGGCATTCCAGAGGAGCAAAAGGCAGCGAAGTTTAGATAGTGTGGGTGGGAGGAAGAGAGTTAAGATGACTCCTTTCTAGGAGTTCTCACAGTATATATTTAGTGGTGCAAGTAGTCTGTTTCAGTTTGGCAAGTTTTCTGTCAGTGGATGAGGATCTAGAAAGTAAACTGCTTAGAAGAACTTCAGTATGTCTTTCTTTGGTTTTTGGAGCCCAACAGTCAATAATTGTTCTCCAAAGGGAAGCTGTGTCAAGGTTTAAAGATTTTGCTTTGGTTTCCTGCCCACCAAAAAGTCTGAGGAGATTCTCAGCCATCCAGTTCATGGTTGTCTCAAAAATACTTTTTCAAAAGGCAACTGGTCTCTCTCTCTCTCTCTCTCTCTCTCTCTCTCTCTCTCTGCCTCCCTCCCTTCCATTGCCTTTTAAAAAAGCACATTTGAGGCAAGCCTGTGTGGTACTTTAAAATATGTTAATAATCTCTTTTATAACTCACAGCCTACTTCATTAGTTATTTTGAATTTTGAAAAAGGAAAATTCAGTGTACATACAGTTGGTGGTGGGCTGTAAGGAGCACAAGACAAAAGGAGAAGGAGAGAAAGAAATTAAAAAGAACAGAGAACTCCTTTAGATAGTAACCATAAATAAAGTTGCAGTAAAACTCACAATTCTTGACAGTTATGTGTTTCTTTCTCTGGAAACAAGAAACACCTCTGTCTCAGCTGATTACCCTCATTCAGACCCTTATAAAATATTTTCTTGGCTAAGAAACAAAGAACCACAGAAGAGCATGCAATCAGGATATTGGTAGTTCTTCACTTGAAGTGCTGAATAAACATTCCCAGAGGATTCCTAAAATCAGAAGCCCCTGACAGGGGAAGGGAAATCAGTTCATTCATTACAGAGAGCAGACAATTGTGTCTGCTACACTAAGTCTCAAGAGAAAGGAACGATCCCCTGTTGATTTTAGGCATTTCCTTATCTGTTTGATTTGTGTCCATGCTCTTGATTGGGCTTTGACATTTATTTGATCCAGTTTTGTAAAGTGTAAAGCTTATTGTTGTTCCTTGCACTATTTTACTTTTGGAGATGTCTTGGTAAAAAAAAGAGAGAAATTGTAGCTATACCATATATATCTGCCTGCTCAATATTCATGGCTTTTATATGGATTATACGCTCTGCACAAAACTGGGCAGGAACTTCAGAGACTTGACTAAAGTTTTACTGGAACATAGATATAGGAACCAATACCACAGTGACAGTCATGTTGAATATTGCAAAGTTGGTCTTGACTTACATCTCTTTTTAAATGCAAATCCAGCATTTTTCCTGCTTCTCCATCTATTTAACTTCCAACCTTATAGTTCTCAATTCTCACACTTGCTTTGTAATAGTAATTGCAGGATATTCACCATATACTGTGCCTTCTCTAAGAATCCCTTGGCATAGAATCAGGCACACTGACTTTTTGATCATGGGTATCTGATGTCCTTCTTTCCTTCTGATATCAAGAATGAATCTTTGTATACCCAATCCTTAAAAGGAATATCTGAACATATGAAGGAATGAACCATTTTAAGCATTTTAAAATTAATTACTTTATTTATAAATTTACATTTATTTACATTTATTAAATTTATATGCTATGCATCTCACTGTTAAGTGACTCTGGGAGGCTATTTGTTGAGAAAGTCTGTTTCTTGCCTTTGAAGAATTTAAGAAACACTGTACAGATGAAGTGTAGTTCTCTCAGGGGTATGCAAAATCAAAATTATTTGCCAGCTTATGTTGAAAAATAATACAATATTAAAACCCCATCAAACAATTGTGAGAAGCAGTATGGCACCATATGCATCAATTTTAATTTTTAATATTGATAAATACAAACCATGCAAACAAAATCTCTTTTGGAGTCTTCAACTTTAAAAGTGGAAAGAAGTTCTGAAAGAAAAAAAGTTTAAGAAAAACTGATTTAATGTTGGGCAGGGAACTAGAAACACAAGTCAGAAATTAGCTTTTGTTCAATTACTTGATAGTTTTTATGAACCAAGTCAACATAGTTATGCATATGTCTGTTTCTAATTGTTTCGGTTACACTTTGACACTGAGCCATCACCAGTCATAGAAAAATATTTATATTCTGCAGAACATTAAGGATATACTCATAGATTACAGTGGAGAACAACTCCTGACTGGAATGGACTCCATAATAATAATAATAATAATAATAATAATAATAATAATAATAATAATAATAATTATTATTTATTAGATTTGTATGCTGCCCTCTCTCCCTAAGGACTCAGGGCGGCTCAAAATATAAAATACAATACAATAATTTATCTAAAAACGATTAAATGATACAAGCCCAATATTAAAACAATTAAAATTACTTTAAAAAGAAGAGACCCCCCTTGGTTCAGTCCAGGCCGGCCTGCTGAAATAACCAGGTCTTCAGGTCACGGCGGAAGGAGCGGAGATCAGGGGACAACCGAAGGTCGAAGGGGAGCTGATTCCACAGGGTGGATGCTCCCACAGAGAAGGCCCTACCCCTGGGCACCGCCAGCCGACAATGTCTGGTCGATGGTACCCCAAGGAGGCCCTGCCTGTGGGAGCGTACAGGGCAATCGAAGTGTGATGCCATTACACATACATTAAAAGCTTTTATGAAATTGCCCAAATTTGTGAATGTCATCATTGCTAGTTTAACATTCTCATGACTTCTCTGGATATGTCCCCATAAAAGGATGAGAACATTTATCTTGTGGATGATCTTTCATTTGATAGATCTGATGTGAGTTGCCTACATATAAATTAAACAAATAACCTAATAAATATGAACATGGATTAGGTAGAACCAGATTCCAATTCTTTTTCAACACCAGAAGCTCAAACACATGATACAGATACAGATAAAGATTAACAGTTGGAAAGGACCTTGTAGGTCATTTAGTCCAACCCCACATCCAAGCAGATCCTACACCATTTCTGACAGTCTCTTCTTGAAAGCTTCCAGGGAAGAAGCTCCCACAACTTCTGAAGGCAAGCTGTTCCATTGCTTGACTGTCAAAAAATTTCTCCTTATTTCCAGGTTTCCAATCTCTCCTTTTTCAGTTTCCATCCATTATTCCTTGTCTGGCCTTCAGGTGCTTTGGAAAATAGCTTGACCCCCTCCTCTCTGTGGCAGCCCCTCAAATATTGAAACAGTGCTATCATGTCTCCCCTAGTCCATCTCTTAACCTGACTACCATGCCCAGTTCCTGCAACTGTTCATGTTATGTTTTAGCCTCCAGTCTCCTAATCATCTGGTTGCTCTTCTATGCATTCTTTCTAGAGTCTCAACATCTTTTTTATAGTGTGGTGACCAAAACTGGATGCAGTATGCTAGGTGTGGTCTTACTAAGGCTTTATAGAGTTATGAAGATACCTCACAACACCCAAGCCCCTAAGAAAAATTTCACTGCCATGCAGTGGAATAATCTTTGAGTAATGCACAGGGTTTGTTTAGGTGAAATCAATTGTTGCCCCTTCAGGAAAATCTTTTGAAGAAGGCAGACACATGCTGAAAACAATGTTAGTTGTGGTGTCTGAAAACATGGCTATAGATACTCAAATAAATCTCTCAATTTTACCCAACCTTTGATGGATGTTTACATCTACTGCTCTGAATACCTGGTAGCATTTGGTAGGTGGACTTACCCTAACTTAGATTTTATTCTTTGTGATAAATGCGGTTTGAATCCTTTAGGTTTTATTAAGATGTGTTTTTAAAATTGTACCCCTTGGTTAGGTCAGATGTTAATATTTGCAATCTCTATGCATCAAAAGTAACTTGAAACCAAAGTTCTTCCTTCCCATCATATCTTGCTGGTGTACATGTTTATTAGAACACTCATTCCACTGGCTGAAATGTACGTATTCACTCTTCATACTATATATATGAAAGTGATAGTAATGTATAGTTATTGAAAGGATAGCAGAATGTAGAAAAGAAGCAAATTACTTTGATGCAGCAAAAACAGCGGGATGGAAATATTCAAACAGGAACAAGCTGTGAGGTTCACAGAGTTCTGATCACATTCTGGGTTTGCCTTGCTATGGAAAACATCCAATAATGTATTCATATACATTATAGAAGTTTTCTACAAAACTGATAAATCTCTAGTTGATTTCCTACCAGCCCTGTGAAGAGACCTCACTGGAGTTAGTGTTGGCATGTCATTTTGTATTTAAAAATGAATAATGTTTATAAATTTTCAAAGTCAGATGTTTCCAAGTAAATCAGCATGAAGGACACATCATTTTTCTGTCTCTCTCTTTCACTCATATTTACTATGTGGCTAAGCATTTTGCAACATTTAAATATAACATTTACCAATCCAAGCTTTCTTATTTATTTTATTTTATTTATTTATTTGTCAAAAGCTTGAATTATAACAGAAACAAGAATAAACATAAGTTTAAATACAAGAAATAGGAACTAATAATTGGGGACAATAGGACAGGGACGGTAGGCATGATTGTGCACTTATGCACACTTCTTACAAACCTCTTAGGAATGGGTGAGTTCAATAGAGGTTAGTTTGAGGGTAAAGGAGTGGGAGTTTGAGCAGGTGACAACAGAATCAGGTAGTGAGTTCCAGACATCGACCACTTTGTTGCTGAAATCGTACTTCCTGCAATCGAGTTTGGAGTGGTTTACATTTAGTTTATATGTGTTGTGTGCTCTCTTTCTGTTGCTAAGCGAAATAGTTGTTAAGTGAGCTTTGCCCCATTTCACTACCATTCCTGCCCAGCAGTGATGTGAATCACTGCACTTGTTAAGTTAGTAACACAGTTGTTAAATGGATTTGACTTCCCCATTGCTTGTCAGAAGATTGCAAAATGTGACCACATGACCCTGGAACACTGCAGCTGTCATGAATATGAGTCAGTTGTCAAGTATCTGAATTTTGATCATGTGACTGTGGGGTTGCTGCAATGGTCGTAAGTGTAAAACGATGATGTCACTTTTTTCAGTATCGTTCTAACTTTGAACAGTCGCTAAATGAACTGTTGTAAGTTGAGGATTACCGATATATCTCGCAAATGGAAACTGGGATAAAATATATACTGGCAGTCTAAAGCATGAAGTTTACATCAGTACTGCATAAAGAAATGCCCACCACTATTTAGAAACCACTTTCAAACACTTTAATCTATAAAATTAATTGTTAATTAAGAAGTTAGAAATCTTATTTTCTTGTGCAAAATTCTTGCTTCCACCTTCTCCCAGCCAACCAATTGCAGTTGCTATTACAGTATATATTTTATCTCATTTAGTGGCTTCAGATCCTTTATGTTCCCATTGAGAGCATGTACCTCTTTATGAATCTCCATGCTACTTTGGCAAGGGAACTATAGTCAAGTTACCCTTCATTCCTAACGGAATAATCTCTGGTCCTCTACCTTCTCCTTGAAAAAAGATCTATTTCTCTTTGCAGCTGAAGAGAGAACTGCAAAAGGTTCCTTTTTTATTTAAATCATTTTTTTATTAAATTATAAAATATTATAAAATACAAAAGCAAATAAGATGACAAGGAGGGCAAAGGGAAAGGGAAAAGAAAAGTGAGGGGTGGTGGTGAAAGAAAAAGGAACACTGACTTCCAATGCTCTCTGTTACAGTAGAAAAGGGCATTATCAAAAAAAATCACAACTTTTGTTTTACCATAATAGTACGAACCAGTTATTTCAAATAAAAGTCTAAAAGTCTATCACTCTAATCTACAAAACCCAAAGTCAAAATTTCATTCTTTTCCACATCAAGCACAAAGTTCAGAAGCAATTTCCATGTGGAAACAAAAGTACTTATATTCTTTTCTTTGAGTAAGTAGTCAATTTTGCCATTTCAGCCAACTCCACCAGCTTCTACAGCCATTCTACTATAGTAGGAATTGAGGTGTCCTTCCATTTTTGTGCATGCAATAATCTTGCTAATGTCAATATTCCTTGACAAGGAATATTGTTTAACTTTTTGGTAAACTCAGATATGTTTTTGTTGCCTGGGAGAAAAGGCGCTGACAGGAAAGACGAGAAGAAAAGTGGACTGTGAGCCTCTTGAATTGGTACTAGCAGGGATGTCCACAGAATCTGCACATTGAAACTCTGCCTGTTTTTAATGTGTGTTGCAATGTACATAAAAATAGGCAGTGTTTTGCCATCTGGACTTTTTTGATTAGATCTTGTAGACACCTCAGGTAAGGACTGTGCTTTCAGGTTTACTGTTTTTAAATCACTTATCCATTGTCTTCCATTATTTAATATACAAATTTTTAGTAGAAAAGCTAGCAAACCAGTATTCCACAGAAATCTATGCATATACATACATAGATGCATTCTTTTCTGTAAATGAGAGTTTCTTGAGAGTGCAAACCAAGGTGGATAAAGGACAAACTTCCCTAAACTCTTTCTTGGTTTAGACTCTTTTTTAACCTTCTCAATAAGAAATTTTATTAATGATTCCAGTGTTAATCTTGCAATACCCCTTTGATTCTCTTGATTTGGTGAGTCTTATCTTAATTGATTTAGCAGGTGTTTAATAGCCTGCCTCTGAGAAAACAAGAGTTATGCCCTAGTGTCTACATGTATTGAATAACATTTGTGCATTTTATTACATGCAATAAATAAGCTATAAGGATGGCCCTATTTGCATTTTTAAAATAGATTAGTAAGCAAGTAATGTTAAGTCCTGTGGTAAAATACAATAGCAAATGTAGTGCCTCCATCAAATGCACTGGAAAAGAAACTTATTCTGGATACGGTATCTATTTTCTGTTTCCATAAGTGTTTGATTCATGACTCTGGTGTTGTTAATCACATTTTATTGAAGGGCCAAAAAGGAAGATTTATATCAAGGAAAAGAAAATAGCAAAGTTGAACTGGCTTTAATTCAGATCAGTAAATAAACACTTTAATCTAAATAAGCATAAAGTGCAGTTCAAAAGCAACTATTGGGAAAAGGCATTCCAGATCAAAAACATGGACATAAACAGGAGATTTGCTATTAACATAATATAACTTAAAGAGAATTGAACATAAATGCTTTACGATTGTTGAAACGCCACCTGCACAATTTAATTACTGGAATGAGCATATCAATGAATATTTAAAATGTCATTGCAAACTGCTTTGGTAACAGGTGGGTAAAACACACAGAATTTGTGGAAGAAACAATTAACAGTGAATGGGATTAAATGTGTCCTATATTTCATATCTTCTGACTATAGAATCTAGCCATATTATAACAGTGAAACTCCAAGCCAGAAAAGACCATAAAATGAGCCAAGCTAGAGTCATAAATATTTTGTTATATTTCTACATAGATCTTTGCAAAATGACCAAAATGTTGTTAACTAAGACTGTGTACAAATATTTCCGAAATAAATGTGATTTTATTTGTATCAATGTATCTTGGAACAAGCAGTTGACATAAGAATAGTTTACAGCTTTGGAGACAGTAAAAGTACACTTAACTAATTTAAATAAATTCAAGTCTTTGGCGGCAAATATATTACGTCCTAGGGAACTGAAGGAAGTAGCAGAAATCATTGCAGAACCATTAACTGTATTTTTTGGGAATCCATGGAGAACCAGTAAGCTCTCAGAAGTCTGAAAGAGCAAATGTCATGCCCTTCTTCAGACAGGGGAGGAAGGCTCAGAAGATTATAGATCTTTAATCTTGGTTGGCCTACTCAGCAAGATCCTAAGTACATTATTAAACAGCATGCATGAGAGTATTTAAATAGGAATGCAATAATTAGCAAGAACCAGCATGGATTTATCTCAAAGAAGTTATACCTGAGAATCCATAGATCCTTTACTTTCAAGAATAGGAAAATGGTGATGATGTAGCATATGTTGACCTCATCAAAGGATTCAACAAAGTTATTTATGTATTTATTTTTCACGTTTTTTTTCTGTCATTCTAAGCAGCTACTTACTTACATTGTAAGTAGCTAATGGTGGCACAGATATACAATACTCCTTTCTCCTATTTTCCCCACAACAGCAGCCCTGTGTGGTGTTCAGAGCTGAGAGAAAGTGACTGGCCCAAAGTCATCCAACCAGCTTTTAAGCTTAAAACAGGACTAAAATGCACAGTCTCCTAGTTTCTAACTGCGAGGCCAAACTGGCTTTCTAACAGACTCTTATAGTAACAGTCTCTTGAAATTTGTCTGTATTTTCCTTTCCTCCATCTCATATCCCAGCGAATTAGATAATCTAAGCTTCTTTCTTGTATTGCCTTTGTTTCCAGGGCTTAACTCATGCTTTTGTTTTCATAACTGATTCTGCAGACTTTTTCCAAAATTATCTCTCTGGCATTCTACAATTGTAGCCCACAGGCACTTGAATACTGTGTCCAGTTCTGAGCACTGCAATCTAAAAAGAACATTAACAAATTCAGAGGAGAGTGAACAAAGTGATAAAAGGATCAGGAAGTGAAGTCATATGCAATCTGCTTAAAGAAACTGGTTACATTTATCTTGCAGGAGAGAAGATTGAAGAGAGGTATGGTAACAGTCTTCAGATGTCTAAACAGCTGTCATATAGAGAGGAGAACTGGAAACAATATGTTAAAATTGCAGACAAGTAGATCAAAATTAGATGCTAGGAAGAATTTAGTGAAGCCAAGAACTGTCAAACATTGGAAATAGGTTGCCTCACAAAGTAGAAAGTTCCTTTTCACTGAAGGCAAATATTTGATCCAGCACTTATTTAAATTAGCACAAGATATAGCATTGGCTGTCAAATAGGGTGAATGGAATATTAGACAATCAAACCATGATGAATATATATTACTGTAGATATATCAGAAAAGCATTTGCTGAAGAATAATGGCATGAGAAAATAGGTACCTCTCAATTCCTGCTGTTGACCGTTTTTTAAAAATGTAATGGAAGTTTAAAGAAGTTCAAAAGTACTGAAAAGATATACAGATTATATATACAAAGTGCTATGCAGAAAAAATTAAATTTGAAATGAAATCATAAATCTATTTTATTAGGTATAATCTGAGAACACACCAATGATAATAAGATAATTTACTGAGATACATCCCCTATGGCAGCAAGAATAAATTTTGGACAACACAGGAAGAAAGGTACAATTCTAATAATATCAGATTGAGAACTGAAACTTGGAGAATATACAGCAATGGCCAAATGAAGAATATCTGTGTACAACTGAAGTTTAACAAAATTTAAGCAAGAATGGTTCTCATACATACAATCTGCTACACAACATAGCAAATATGAAAACTTACAGTTTGGCTTCTAATTGGGCTTAACGTTTCCAAATGCTAAAATTTGGTAGGGACACAAAAATTGATAAGAAAATAAATAGCCTTTTAAAATCTCTTAGATTCTTGGGTAGTTGTTTCTTTTGGTTTGCTTTTTTTCTTTGATATGCACGAACAATCATAAATGCAACAGAGACCTTAATATTACCTATTTAGTTTAACATAGAAAACTTTATTGTATACCAAATAATTTGATGCAACTTACAGTTGTTGTTAATATTATACTTAGTCTTGGATATAAAACATAGACATTATGTTTACTGAATTAACATAACATTTGAAATAATAATTAATATTGATATAAACTTATTTTCCCTATCCTTAAAATGTTAAATTCTCTAAATATTAGAGTGTTAATAATCTTTCTCTATAGTCAATACTATATATTTATTTATTTATTTTATTTTTATTCATATTTATATCCCGCCTTCTCCGGAGACTCAGGGCGACTTACAGTTTTTGGGATACAATCCAATGCGCTCAGCAATAGCCTTCATTCCATTGTATATGCCTGCTTATTACTAAGCGGCATTTTTACAAAGTCAGCTTATTGCCCCCAACAATCTTGGGTTTTTTTCCTCCTGGAAGAACATCCATTGGTACATAGATCCTTAAGACTAGAACAGAGACATAGATTATTTTTATTTAAATCCTATATAAAAATTACAACGGCACTGAAAAAGTGACTTATGACCATTTTTCACCCTTATGACCATTGCAGCATCCCCATGGTCATGTGATTTACATTTGGATGCTTGACGACTGGTTCATATTTATGACAGTTGGGGTCATATGTTCCCTTTTTGCTACCCTTCGACAAGCAGAGTCATTGGGGAAGCCAGATTCCCTTAACAACCATGTTACAAATTTAACAACTGCATGATTCACTTAACAAACATGGCCGGAAAAGTCGTAAAATGGGGCAAAACTCACTTAACAAATTTTGCACTTTGCAACATAAATGTTGGACTCAATTTTGGTTGTATGTCGAGGACTACTGTATTTTGTGAAATACTATAAATGGACATTGGTAAACTCTATGAAGAACTATATATTCTGGGCTATGTATAGAATTCTAAATAAAAATTTAACTCCAAATTTTTACAACAGCAAATTTTATTCTCAGAAAGCAAAATCCTGCCAACAGAATAAATGAAAGATCAGAAAGCATATAGGTTGTCTTATTTCAAAATGTATACATTGCACTGAATTTTAAAAATCATAATAAACAAAAACACATTAAAATACTGATTTTGTGTGATTGAAGCTCAACAGCAAAAAATCTGAAACTAATTATTCGGGGAAAATTAACTGGTTTTTTTTTTCATAATTATAGCAAGATTCTATAGTAAAATTTCTGAAAATTTATATTTTTTCCTTTTATTTGCATACATTAAAGGCCTAGATAATTTACTTAAATGCAATGCTTATTCTTAAATGTGTATTTGTGCATTTGTGTGTGTGTGCATGTATGTGTGTATGTGTTAGTGCTTAATGTGTGTGCATTATTAAACAGAATATTGCATAGGAATATTTATATTTGTACAAATTTTATAGAGTACCATGATAGGTACAGTAGTTCATTTAGTAAATGATAGATTTATATCTTCAGCCAAAGGATGAGAAATGACTGATCTTAAATTAAAAAAGGATTTATGGAAAAGTTTATTTTAATTAAAGAATATTCTGAAGTTTTTCAATCTAACATTTAATTAGGTGTTTCAGTTATCTCTTTTAGAATATGAAATAAACATAAGTAATGTAGCACTGAGGCCCATTTATTTAGGGGAAAACGTGATACGGGGTTTAGAAATGCTATTCATAAAAATAGGCCGAAGTAAGTCCATTTTATGTCATTTGTCTTGCGTAAATGATAAGTTTATCTGAAGCATCAGAAATCCTTTGTGTATGCTAAAGTCACTAGAGTAGTCGTGTGTAGAAACTTTCCTATAAAAATAAATTGTGAGATGGGAAGACAGATCGTGATTGTAAACAAGTATTCAGAGAAAAAGCAAGAATTAGAGAACCATGGAGAAAAATAGGCATAACAACCTGTAAGATTCTTTGTGTGGGAAGAGGATGAATTATAGAAAATAAACAAAAAATATTTCATTTCAAGCAACAGGAATAAAGTTTTGTTGCAGCACAGCACAAAATTGATTGAAGAAGAAAGAAAACCAACTTAAATGAAGACAGAGCTAGAACACCTTTTTGAAAACAACCCAGGATGATAAATTTTTCAATGACTAATAGCTACAAAAAAAATGGAACCTGTAAAAACTGGAAAACTGCAGCCAGCCAGGAAATTCACTCAAAAAGTCTATACCATTTTACCCTCCTTTTTCTCCTTGGTGCTTCCCCACCCTGTTGCCCCCCTCTACAAATGTTAATTTGTATTCTATGGCTAGTTAAGTGTGATTAGTTTTCATTGCAATTTTTGGTTTGTGTGTGTTACATTGTTAACATTTTTCTATCTAGATATTATTTTGTTCATACTGAGGCCAACCCTCTTATCCTCTCAAAATTGAAGTTGCAGGTAATCTTTGACTTAGGACCATAGTTGAGCCCAAAATTTATATTGCTAAGTGAGATGTTCGTTAAATGAGTTTCGCCCCATTTTATGTCTTTTCTTGCTACCTTTGTAAAGCAAATCACTGCAGTTGTTAAGTTAGTTAGTAGACCAGTTGTTATCATTGACTTTGCTTGACAGGTCTCAAAAGTTAATCACATGACCCTGGGACACTGCAACTGTCATAAGTGGGAACCAGTTGCCAAGCATCTGAATTTGGTTCAGATAACCGTGGGGATGCTGCAACAGTCATAATTGTGAAAAATAGTCATAAGTCATTTTTTTCAGTGCTGTCATAACTTTGAATGATCACTAAATGAAGAGTTGTAAATTGAGGATTACCTATACTTTCTTGGTGAATAGATGAAACTACCCTGCTATGTGATGAGCTGCATGTGGTGTTAGTAGTACCTGTGTTTCCCCCAAAATAAGACTGGTTCTTCTATTAATTTTTGCTCCAGAAGACGCATTAGGTCTTATTTTCAAGAAAATATGGTATTAAAATGCTGATGATCTTAACTGGGACATAGGGCTTATATTACGACCATCCTGAAAAATCATGCTGGGGCTTATTTTCCAGTTGGCTCTTATTTTCAGGGAAACACAGTAGTAGAGACACAGAATCTGATCCTTTCATCAAAATGACAAAAGTGGTATTGTGCCATTAACTCTCTTCTTTTCTCAGGTATGTGCAACATCACAAAAATTATTAAAAGGGTGCTTTTTGGCACAATCTTGTGATGTTACTTTCATCATCTGACCCTCTGGTGGTTGACTCAGAGCAGAAGTTCACAACTTTTTCCAGGCTGAGAGCTGCATTTAGTGCATTTTGTTCTGAGTAGCTTGCTGAGGTTATATTTTGGAGAAAAAATAAATAAAACAGAAACCAAATTTGGAATTAATTAAAGTAATCTTTTCTTATATTTTGGCAACTGGTGATTTATCAGCTTCAGCTGTAGCTTCTGATTCTGCCTTGTCCAAACAAACCTGTTTATAACTTGATACAATGAGGCACAAACTGTAGCAGGAAACCATTACTTCTTTTGCCCTACTCTTGTTCATATCAGAAAATAAGAAGGCAGGAAGACATGTTTAAAGCAGTCTTGTTTAGAAAGATCTAGCTAATCATTTTACCTTATGAATGAAGCGGAAAAGTCCCAAATTATCTTCAGGGAAGGGAATTCTATTTGGATTATTTTTGTATTTATATTAATCAAATTTATATAGCAGCCTATTTCATAGAAAGTGACCCTGAGTAGTGCACAGCAATACATTAAGAGTTAAACTTTAAGATGTAGAGTTAAGCTTTTCTTTAACTGGCTGCTCCAGAGTCTGCTTAGGCTCTCCACTTTGACCCAAAGGTACTTTTTTTCAAGGGGCAACTGGATTTTGTAGTTTTTCTCTGAAGCCGTTTCACTTCTCATCCAAGAAGCTTCTTTCTGGATGAGGAGCGAAATGTCCTCAAAGAAAAACCAGAAAGTCCAGTTGCCTCTTGAAAAAAGTACCTTTGGGACAACCATGATCTGGATAACTGAGAATCTCCATAGACACTCTCTACTTTGACCAACAGCTTTCTGGTTTCTTCTTCACATCACAATCCTCTTGGCTATTTTTATGGGAATCGTGTTAGGTTGTAATTCTTTCCTTATCGGTTGCTTTTCTCTGAGCACTTTCATGAAATGAAAGGTGGGTTGCTTCTGTGTTAGTAAATGTTCTGTCATCAGCTATAACATCTGTACAGGCTTGAAACTATCCAGCCCAGTTTGGCATACATTATAGTCCAAATACACATTTAAGACATGACATTGTCTTCTTTGGATTCTTTCAAAGGATATAAGAGATTCATGAATCAATTCTTCCATTTTGTATTTCCTTCCTTCCTGAACTTGTTTACATTTCATTGGGCAATGAAAGAGAGATATTCTCTGACAATGTAATGTTAAAAAAGGATATTGCTTTATCCTTAAGTTTCAACATGACATCTTCAGTGAGGATCTTTCTTTTATTGCCCAATGAAACGTAAACAACAATCAAGGAAGAAAGGAAACACAACATGGGAGAATTGATTGATGAATCTCTTCCATCCTTTGACAGAATGAAAGAAGAGAATGTAATTTTCACTTTCTCTGTTCTCCTCCTTGTTCTCTGCTGTGTGTTCCACAGAAGGCATACAGAAACTGAAAAGAGATACCCCCCCAATGGTTAGAATTATTATTCACCAGTGGCAAATGTAGGAAGTAGGTAGAAGATATATTGCTTCAAAGTTAGAATAAAGTATTAGAACAACCTGCCTACCTCCAAATAATGAATTAAATAAAATATAGCTGTATATCTAGAGCCAGTTGCATCTTCTGCCTGTACAACTTGACAGGATTCAGAAAGTTTCTTCATCTTTACAGTGATGCCTAAGAGAATATGCTCACAAAATCCAGAAAGAGACTAAGGAAATTTAAGGAAACAGAATGTACTTTGATTTCATTGTGCTGCAGTTCAAAGTATAGTAATTTTATCATTTGTTCTCCCTATGTTTCCTACAGTTACTCCAGGCAGAGATCTAGGAAAACATGGAAGAGTTTAGTATAATATATAGTGTAAATCTTAAGAGAGATTGCAGAGTTCAGGGGCTAAGGTAACCAGATATAGTTGCAAAGATCTGGATGAACACTAGAAGGAAAAAGGAAAAAAGGCCAAGCAATGTCATCAAGATTTTTGCTGTATGAATTCTTTAGATGTACCCAGAGATACTGGTATAAAATTTCAAGGAATAAGAGTGGGTATAAATCCATCTTTCGGACCTTGTAATCCATAACGTTTAAAACTTTAAAAAATTATTACATGTGTTAGATTTGCATGAAGAGTCAAACGCGGAGTGCTTCAGTGAAGAGTTTATTAGTGACTACAGCTCATAACAGACCCGATTTGGCTGGGCTGCGGCTGCTACTTATAGCCAGCAGCTGCAGTTGCCAGCCAATCAGAGTGCAGGGTTTTCCCGCACTTTTTAAACCAATCATTTCTGACATTTTACAAGAACAGTTCAAACTTAACCAATGACATTCAAACCTGCATACATAACAACATGAAACACAAACAGAATAGAAATGGAATACAAGCAAAATTATTACAATGTACTATTTAGTTACAGTAGTTACAGATGTAATAAATTGTACAGACAACAAGTCATAGTCAAATGCCTAAAATGTCTATTAGATATAATTCTTTTCCTGAATTTAAAGGAGACAATTGTAAAATGGACATTTCATAACTAGCATTTAGTGATGCCTACTTTTTAAAAAGAGAGATACCAGGATTACATATGATTTGATATTTTTACTGGTATCCCAATTTAAATCACAATGTTTGACACCTATATGGTGCAGTACTCCAGATAGTTTTAAACTAAAGGAGGAACATAGAGGTTTAACCCCAGTCAATTCTAAGCTTACTATGTCTATTGTTGTACACTGTATAGGAAGACAGCCATGTTGGTCTACTGTACTCCAAAACCAGGAGGAATCTAGTAGTACATTCTCCAAGTAATGAATTGTATGAAAAAGTATATGTTTTTGTGAGCCAAAGATCATTTCATCAGATGTATAGAGTGGCTAAATTAAATTAGGATCTAAATTGGGATGGGACAAGGAGGGAAGACTGCGTGACTATGCAGATGCAGTACTAAGATGCAATTAACAACTTTCATTCATTAAAAAATCATGCTTGTTGAGATCTTTTGAGATGTGAGTTCAGCAATATCTCATTCAATTATGCTGTTAAAAGGATATTTTTTTTTCAAAATGATTCATTTTTGATGGAATTACATGGATGACCTGGCACATGTAGCTAAATATGATTAGCATACTGATATTTATATCATACCCATACCAGCAGATGAATCATCAACAGTTTTGTGTAGAGTTTAAATAAAAGTGGGGAGAGAGTAGAACCTCCAAACACCCTTACACAGCTTAGTCACTCTTGAATCCTAGAATAACTGTACCTGGTCTTGGTCCTGATCTCAAAGAAAGGAGGACAACCACCATAACATGTTGTCCCTCTTTCCCAGCCCTGTCTGAATGATAGTATTAAAAACCATCTTGGAAGGTCAAGATGAATGCACCATGTGACTGCCTTCTGGAATACCTGTTTCTCCCCAAAAAACATTAATCTGACCCACTGGACTTTTGTAAAGCTCTTGAGATCTGGCTTTTTGTGGGAGATCAGTCCATGAAACTAAATGAATTATTATTGATTATTTTAACCTTGGTAGTAATTTTTCTTTTGTTATTTTGTTATGTTCTCTTTGTTACACTTTATTATTTGTTGTGTTATATGTTGCATGTTGTATTTGCTTTACCTGCCCAGAGTATGTGACATGGGAAGCATATAAATCTAGTAAAGAAACAAAATATAAATAGCATCCTGATCCCACCAGAAACAATCCACAAATGCAACCAGAAAGAGTCCATATAAATAGCTTCCTCCAGAACCTTCTAAAGGTGTAGCTCAATCACATTTGCAACAATATTCCCTAAAAATGGAAGAAGGATGAAAATGGTCTAATACTTATTTATTTTATTTATTTGATTTGTCAATCGCTTGCAAGATAATAGATATAAGTATAAACATGAGTAAGAATACAGGAAATAGGTACGAATAAATTGGGACTATGGGACAGGGACAGTAGGCACGATGGTTCACATGCACACACCTTACAGAGCTCTTAGGAATGGGGTGAGGTCAATAGTGGTTAGTTTGAGGTTAAAGGAGTGGGGGTTAGAAGATGTTGACTGCTGAGTTCAGTGATGAGCTTTTGAGGAGCTGACAAATAATTACCATATTTTTGTTCAGATGTGGAGAACATGTTTCAGATGTGTGATTAAAAATGCCTGTTCCACACCCAATGGTGATTGAACTTAATATTTCCAATTGTTAATAACTATAATTGTGACAAAGAGACCCCTACCCTTCTACTGGGTGATCACTTTTCAGATACCCCCAAAAGATTGCAAACACTGTTGATTGTTATAGCTCAGTCTTTGGGATTCACTTTCATGCTATTAATTCTTAGTGTTAATTATCTCAGGATTTTCTTGTATTTTTTAAATCTTTTAATGTATTACTGTATTGTTATTCTTTTTCTTGCATCTGGTTCCAGGCTGAAAATAAATTTTGATTGACTAATTGATGCCCCACAGATAATATATCCAGAACATTTAGATATACAATAAAGTAATCTACCTATTCAGGTTTGCTCTCAAAAACAGAAAAATGAAAATGTAATAAATACCATGATAACAAAAATATATAGAAGCTTCACCCCAGTCTGATCATTCCAGGAAGTCCCAGCCACATGCATCTACATGTTGCCAAGTTGAGGAAAGACACCACCATTGTCAATTTCCCTGACAGATAATGTCAGTGAGAGTATACACAATTCCTGTATTTCCTAAAGACCACGTTCATTCTATGGGAACATTTAAATAAATTAAACAAAAGCATGGCCAGTTTTTTTTTAAGATGTTAACTGCCTTTCAACAATATGCTAAATCTCAAAACACCTAGACAAGGTTAGCACTAACCAAACTTAGGATTTTTTGCAATTTTGTTTTTTTGCTTGATCTTTAACTGATCTGGTTATACATATTGTACGAATAAAGTCATTCCTTCCCATGCAACTCTAAGATCCCATGCTACTCTATGGCTGGTTTGTTTTGGGCTTGTCGTATGTGAATCAACCTATTATGTCTTAACATTGTGGGTGAATATAATGATCAGCAAGCCATGATTAATAGAAATTGATTTCATGTTATCTATGAATTCATGAAGACATTCCTCAACTATTTTACCCCTTAATAATGATTAATTATAATAATTTGCATTCTACTATAGTTAATTTGAAAAGACTTCTGAATGGAAACCAGATAAATATCCAATAATAATTGTCTCCCTGCAGAAATAATGCAAAGAGTAATGAAATAGTATATGCATTGCTACATAGACAGTTTAATAAGGATACTCCTTGACTTATGACCACAATTAGCCCAAAATTTATGTTGCTAAGTGAGACAGTTTTAAAATGAATTTTGCACCATTTTACAACCTTTCTTGTCACAGTTGCTCAATGAATGACTGTAGTTGTCAGGTTAACAACATGGCTATTAAGTGAATCTGGCTTCCCATTAACTTTGCTTATCAGAAGATTGCAAAAGGTGATCCCTTGGATATTGTGACTCTCATAAATACTGTATGTGTCATTTGCCAATTATCTGAATTTTGATCCCTATAACTATGACTATGGGGATGCGGCCACTGTCATAAGTGTGAAAAACAGACAGGTCATTTTTTTCTGTGTCATTGTGACTTCAAATGGAAACTAAATGAACTGTTGTAGATCGAGGGCTACCTGTATGTATTGTATGTACATAATATGTACCAGTGGTGGGATTCAAATAATTTAATAACCAGTTCACCCAGGGTCAGGTTGGCCGTCATGGGAGGCATGGCCCATCCCTGTCCTCCAGCTCCACCACACATGCAGGACAAACTCCCATGACATCCAACTGACCCTGGGTGAACTGGTTGTTAAATCCCATCCCCATTATCAAAGTGGATCCTGGGTGTCGCTGCAATGGAGAAATGGGAAATGGAGCAGCTGACATGAGGGAAGGAGAGATAAGAAAGAATGAAAGTAGGCTTGTTCCCTCACGCCAGCTGTTCCATTCCCCTTTTCTCCACTGCAGTGCAGCACAACTCCCAGGATCAAGTTTGATAGTTTGGGGGAGTTAATTTAACAACTGGTTAGCCTAAACCAGTATGAACCGGCTGAATCCCACCACTGATATGTACTTTGTATATTTGGACAAAGAGTTCTGCAATAAATTAAATCAATAAAATTCATAGCTCGTGTATTAAAAGTCATTGTTCTCTTTTCCACTTTTCTCTTTTTTTTCTAACTGAAGCATCTTTTAGAATGTGAAATCGAAGAAGTTGGAGTATTTGGCAGCTATGAGGCAATTCCTAACAGAACGGTGACTGATTAGTGACCCTTTCTCCCCGGTGCTAAAATAAGAAATTATGGCTGTCAACATGTTCCAAGATGGAGTATTTTGACTCATGCCAACAAGACAGAAAAGTCCCGATCTTCTCTCGATGCATTTTAGAGCTCAGCTAAGGCCACAGGTGCCTTTCCTAATGATTGCTATTCACATAGCATTACTGAAGACTGGATTAGATGTCAACTCATCTCATTATAAGGAAACGCTGAGATATCTCCTCTGAATACACTGGCAATATTCAAATTAGACAGTTACACACAGCAGCAGGAGAATATGCAAGGAGGCCAACAACTTGCATTGTTATATATTTCAGTATTTGCTATCTTTACCTGCAAGCATTCACTCATCACACTATCCATAAATATGTAGAAAAAGAATTGCCATAAGTTCACACCAGCAATAGATTTTTGTGTGTGTGATTTCTTAGTAGGCATTTTTGGAGAAATCACTTTACCTTAGTCACAGAATTTTCTAAGAAGGTGGAGCTCCTTGGTAGACTTATTTTTTTCATCTTTTTTCTCACCGGGTTAAAAAAGAAGTATAGAAGACTTTTCAATGTCATTTGATTGCTACCGTGTTTCCCCGAAAATAAGACACTGTCTTATATTTTGCTCCCAAAACACACTAGGTCTTATTTTTGGGGTAGGTCTTATATATTTATGGTGCCAAATAGTGGGTGTGAGTGTGTAGGGGGTGTTTTTGGTGCTTGCTCCCTGAAAAGTCTTCCTGGAACTGGAGATTTACACTAGGTCTTATTTGGTAGTCTTATATTAGTGCAGGTTTAGAAAATAGTGCTAGGTCTTACTTTCGGGGTAGGTCTTATTTTCAGGGAAACACGGTAGTACAGATGGATCACTACAGTACATTTAAAACCAAAGAAGCAACAATCACAGTGGTGTATTTGCTATTAAAGGTTTCTGTTGATCAGCAGGACTCACAAGAGAGGTTTGAGGATATCCAGTATGGACCTCAATCCTGTGTGTCATGCTGTCCAGTCACAACAAATACCATATATCCCTATGCTTTTCCTTACACATTGAATAATAATAATAAAAGATTATAATGGATAGCTATCCACATAATAAAAGCCTGTTTTTTGTTGTTATGTTAACCTCTGGAAAGAATCAGAAGGAAAAAATGGCCAATTAAAACCTGAAAAAATAAACTAATGACAGATTTATCAATGAAATCTGATTCTCAGCCCTCAAAGGCCAGCCATTTTGTCTTTTCAGAACTCTGAATACAGACACGGAAAGCACATTTGGATAATTGACTGAGGATCATGTAACCAATTTGCATTTCAAGAATGCTTTTAATGCCTTTTCTTTTGGTAGAATATTGACATTATAAAAACTTTCAATTACCTTGGAGGTCTGAAGCCTTCCTAAATGATAAAGGGATAGAAACAAGAAAAAGAAATAAAAGGTACTGTCTTTAGTTAGAAAGCCAAGGAGAAATACACATAAAATACATTTCGAGACCTGCTTCCCTTCATCTATATTAAAGCAGCTTAAACTGGTAAATATTTAATTGCTTCTGAGTTTTTAAGGCTGCTTTCATTATAAAATTCATGATTAAATGATGCTTCACTACTCAGTTAATAATAAAAGGTTAACCAAAGTCACAGTAAAGTTCAGTCCATCAAGAAAAGAAGAAAAGGAACAGAAGTTACTGAAATAAAAACTCTCCTGACTTGCAATGTGAACAAATCCAAAGAACTGTGAACAATTGTCTAAGAACTGTACATTTAAATACTGCGCATTTTACTGTACATTATCAGTAGGTAAAGAGATGAAAGCATGCTGGTAACTATTCTAGAAGCTCACTGAAATATGTTGAAATTCAACTATTTGAGAAAGGACATATCTATAAATGCCTTTGTGGGGGAGAGTTTAATGGCATTGAAAATGTTTTATGTTTATTTGTTTGTGAAATGCACATTGTACCAAATGGGGTTAATAGCCCTTAGGTTCAGTTTAGATTCAGATGATAGGATTTATAATCTGGGTATAGATTTTATTGTTTGGACAACATTCTTTGCATGGTAAGTATTGTTATGTATGTAGGTTTGAATGTCATTGGTTTAGTTTGAATTGTTCTTGTAAAATGTCAAATAGGATTGGTTTAAAAAGTGCGGGAAAACCCTGCACTCTGATTGGCTGGCAACTACGGCTGCTGGCTATAAGTAGCAGCCGTAGCCCAGCCAAGTTGGGTCCATTTGAGCTGTAGTCACTAAATAAACTCTTCACTGAAGCTCTTCGCGTCTGACTCTTCATGCAAACATAACACTGGCGACGAAGGTGTGATCCCCCTGAAGAGAAGACGATGTGGAAGACAAGCAGAAGAGTGAGATGGCTGCACTGATTGGATCTGGCAACAGAACTTGATCTTCACACTGCAGTCCTGGGTGTAGGCATTGTGGCAGGAGACAAACCTACACCTACTATCCTGTCACCAAGAATGCTGAGGTGGACTGAATTTCTTGCTGCTTATTCTTACAAACTTATCCACAAGCCTGGCAAGGACATTGGACATGCTGATGCACTGAGTCTTGCCTACTTCCTTGCCACAAGGAGGACTTTGAACCTGAAACACACACCTTTTTCCTAGAAACTGTTGCCAAGCTTCCAGTGCATGCTGCTGAAATTGCCAGAGAGACTGCCAAAGACACTTTATTGGCTCCTGTTATAGGCTGGATTAAGAAAGGTTGGCCTCTTCAAGATCTACCTCACCTGGCTCAACCTTTTAAGTCCAGGCAAACTGAATTATCTGTATTAAGAGGATGTATTTTGTGGGGTAACAGGGTGGTAATTCCTGCAAAACTGCAAAGAGAGGTTTTGGAAATGTTACATGAGGGTCATCCTAGTATTGTAGGGATGAAGGGATTGGCCAGGAGTTATGTATGGTGGCCAGGTATTGACAAAATGGTTGAAAACTGGGTTGCATCTTGTCCCAACTGTCAGGTAGTCAGGCCTGCCCCACCTCTCATCCCCAAACAGGAATGGGAATGTCCTAGGGGCCCATGGTCTAGGATTCACATTGATTTTGCAGGCCCTACCAGAGGGCACACCTTTCTTATTATAGTAGATGCATATTCCAAATGGCTAGAGGTAATCCCTATGGCATCCACCACAACTGATGCTGTCATCAAGCAGCTCAAAAACTTTTGTAACCCACGGGTTACCTGATGTCCTTGTCTCTGATAATGGCCCTCAATTTACATCCAACCTTTTGAATCCTATTTAGCACAACAGGGTATCAGACATGCCCTTACTGCCCCTGGGCACCCTTCGCTAACGGCCGGGCTGAATGCATGGTACGCTTTTACCAAGGAGAAGCTTCAGCAACTGGGTCCTGGGGACATCACTGAGAAAGTTGAAAACTTCTTAGTGTTCAGCACATCACTCCTAACCCATCTAATAACTTATCCCCAGCAGAGTTGTTGATGGGTAGGAAACTTAGGTCTTCCCTTGACTGCCTTCATCCCACTTATGCACCCAACGCACCACTAGATTCCACTTCCAAAGTTCGACATTCAGTGTGGGTGATTCTGTTTATGCTAAGAACCTTATGGGTGAACCTTTGTGGATTCCTGCTGAGATAACTCAAATCACAGGCCCTCGTTCTTACAGGGTGCAAACAGAGGATGGACTCCTCTGGAGCAGGCACATTGATCAACTTAGATCCAGGTTATCTCAGGAACATCGCACTTGTTCCTCTCTAGTTCCCTCACCTGATGTCAATTCTAGGGGGGAAGGGGAGGAACAGGAGGATAATCAGCAAGCAAGAATCCACCCCATGTGTAATGAGCCATTACGACAGGAATCATTCCAAAACCTGTCACAATGCCAAAATCCATCCTTACAAGTGGAAGATTGTACATCACTACCTGACTTGGGTGCTGACATTGGAATGGAGATGGGTTGGGAGGAGAGACCAGATTCTAACAATCAAACAGGGTCTTCTTTCACAGGAAGTCCAACTAGGGAAATGTCAGCAGACACATTTCCTCTCTCACTGGGTGAGAATGTTAAAACTTCTGAACCACGAAGGTCTCAACGCATTACGCAAGAGCCCCACCTATTTAAAAGAATACATTAGATAGGTTGGGGTTTGGTATGGACTGAACCTAGTGGGGAGGGTTGTTATGTATGTAGGTTTGAATGTCATTGGTTTAGTTTGAATTGTTCTTGTAAAATGTCAAATAGGATTGGTTTAAAAAGTGCGGGAAAACCCTGCACTACCATTGGCTGGCAACTACGGCTGCTGGCTATAAGTAACAGCCGTAGCCCAGCCAAGTTGGGTCCATTCGAGCTGTAGTCACTAAATAAACTCTTCACTGAAGCTCTTCGCGTCTGACTCTTCATGCAAACATAACAAGTATAAACTAGAATTGCATTTTCTTGCTGCAAGGCATCTGCAGTTCCATTATTGGAAGATACTGACAAATGCAGTGTTAAATAATATTATTAATTGAATTTGGCCTGGATCTTTAAACCTATATCTATTTCACAGAGTCATTCAATAAATTGCAATGCCAAGTTGTGTCAGATCAAAACAGATTTATTTATAACAGAAACAATCAATAAATATATTATTCTTAAATATCTACAGAGTCTTTTCTTCTTTCGTTCCTTTTAAACAGTCCTTCAAGGAACTAGAAGTCACTATGAGAGATTCACAGTTCTTCCTCTCATAACCTCTTCTTAGATATAGCTAACCTCTTTAGAAAGTCCCTTTCTCTTTAGGTTATAGATCTTCTCTCAGATCTCTTTGCTATATCTTCTCATACACAGACCTCAGTCTGTCAGATCCTAATATCTCCTCAGAGTCTTGGATCTTCTCAGTATCTCCAATCTCCTCAGACAAAATGAGTCTCCACAGAATCTCCTTAGAATCTCCTCATTTTCTTTCTCCCTTGAAAATGACAGTTGACAGCCCTTTTATACTTAGGGGCATGTCCTACAGTATCACAGTGAGGTGCTCAATACAACCCTGTCATTGGTAGGTTTGATCACCCCATCAAACTCTACTAATTTGTAAACTGCATAGTAACTCCAGAAAGTTCTACTTTCTGACATGCAGCAATCCTTGACTTACAATAGTTGTTTTAGTAACCGTTTGAAGTTACAATGGCACAGGAAAAAATGACTTATGACCATTTTTCACACTTATGACTGTTGCAGCATCCTGATATCTGATCAAAATTCAAATGCTTGGCAATCGACTCATTTTTCTGATGGTTGCAGTGTCCTGGAAACATGCCATCAACTTTTGCGGTCTTCTGACAAAATCAGTGAGGAAGTCAGATTCACTTAACAATTGTGTCTCTAACTTAACAACTTCCTTTCTTCCTCATCAGCATCAACTCTTGGATAAAGAGAACAAACTTATGTCCTCTATGCCTACGTTGAACTGCAAGTCTATAAGAACCTACATGCACTGACTAAATGAAAGAATATAATGTTAACAGTTCTGCCATGAATTGGGAAGGAATGAATCACTACTAAATGTGATGAATTGCAGTGCAAACCTTTATACATTTCTGAAGAAATGTCCAGTTAAATTCAATAGAGTTTACCTCTAGATAAGTGGGTACTTGATTGTAGCTTTAATTGTGGGACAACACCATTATTTGAGCATAGAAATATGAAATATATTTAATTTACATTTTATTTTTAGGTAGGTGTAAATTATGGAGGTTTGGTGACACTTAACATGAATCTGACCTTTGATGGCTGACCTTTTTTCATGATCAAAATGTTAGTGTTTTCAAATACCAACTGACCACAACCTCTTTGATCTCTCTGTTAGGAGTTTCTACAGTCCCTCTGTTTTCCCTGCAGACAATGAGTTTTAAGTTCAAGACTTTGAATGTGTCTGCAGTGCTATTGATTTTTAAATACAGTTTACTTGTCTAAAGTACCTTGAAGCATATTGTGAAAACCAGCTTGGCTGAGAAGGAAAAATGTCAAACTTTGGCCTGCAGAAACTCATGGGATGTCTCTAAAATTGGCAATTGTTGAGGATGTCAGCAGTAGCTGCAAAAATGGGCATGACAGTACAAATTGCATTCCTTTACCACTTTCTGCCCTTTATACAGCTAACTGTGCCATGAGACCTGAATGGCTTTAAGACATTCAACCTAGTTTAGTTTATTTATTTGATTGTACTAGTAAAGTGTGCCATCAAATGAGAGATAATGTGAATGGCTCTAAGCACTGTACATAAAGGGTGGAGAATTTGATAATCCCTTGTATTAAGCTTATACAATATGTATATGAAGTTAACAGATAACAACTATATCTCATTTCATTTCATTTATTAGATTTATATCCCACCTCTCTTCCCCCATCGGGGAACTCGAAGCAGCATACAACAGAGTAAAAACAGTTTCCTATACAATATAAATATATGTATATATCTATATATCATCTACAGTATATCTATCTATATAATCAATCTGTTCTGTAAGAATGCAGAGATAAGGTTGTAGATATACCTGGGGTAGTTGGGTCTTGACAGAAATTTATATACAGATATACCTGGGGTAGTTGGGTCTTGGCAATATTTTCCTGATGTGTTTTGGGAAAGGCCATCTGTCAGCTGTCACCTTATGCTTGCTTGTGCCTCGCTACTATGCAGTGACAGTCTGCCATGAACTATTGGGGTGGTGGAAATGAAGGGAGGGGGATACTTGGGGGAAAATGAAAGTTGAAGCTGCTTCCAGCCACCACTACACAATCATCCAGCTGGAAGCAGGAGGGAGTCACATACCATCCTTGCTCAGAATGACCATTACAGAGAGATCCTGCAGGAATTTGCTTGGTGGGCAGTGAAAGGTAGACGGGGGGGGGGAGTTGAACCTAGTGATTTTGGTGTGCAAATCTCAGTTCTGGCTTTTCCTTATTCACTAATTCACTTGACCTCTATTAAACTATACATTTGTCAACAAATGGAGTTAAGGATTGTTCTTGCTTAGATGTTCAAACTGAGGCAGATCTGACACCACCTCTTTGTTCCAGTTTTGGCTAGTCTTCTCTAGTATAGAAGAGGTCTACTTACATGTATGGATGTATATGTACAATGGGAAATAATTGTTTCTATAATAAGAGCAGTCCACAGTAGTGATACAGTAAGAGCAATTGCAAATCATAATTATCTCCTATATGCTTCTACCATATGTGTGTTGATGAGTATGTTTGCATGTTAATTCCCTTATTCCCTTATACTGGACTGGAAATGAAAAACAATTGCTCCACACGTATGAAATTACAAAATGCATAAAAGAGCATTCATTTGATCTTGCCTCTTCCTTTTGCTTGAAATAGTTCTGAACTTTGGACTATAACTAAGTAGGATGGTACAATGCTAACTTTTGACACAGGCAGATCTAATTTTTGAAAACAGTCTCTCTGATGTATTGTGTGAATACAGATAGCAATTATTTATTTGAGAGGATTCTTTTTCTGTAGGGCATGTTAGTTCCTTTTGCTTTGAACAGTAAAACTGGAACAGGAGGTAAGTAAGATTAAATGTGTATTTGAATATAGACAGATGATGAGTAGCAGCTGCATAATCAGCAAAAATAAGCATTTATTTCCCAGGATAAGCAGTCACTATGCTTATTGTAGGAGTTCACATTTCATTAGTTCCCACAGGTCCTCAGGTGCTAGTAAGATAGTTTCATAGTATTTGTTTATGTGACTTTAGAAAGAAAATGGATGGAGGTAGCATCTTCCCTACACTGGTAGCATTAAGATGAATGTGGAATGGCAGTTTTTCATTTATTACAAACTAGTAGACTCCAACGATTTGTTTCATTTTCAAAGGTTGAGAGGAAATGCAAATTAAGAAGCTGGAATGAATGATGCATTAGAACAGTATTTAACATAGGGGGGTCAGGTGACCTTACTTAAGGATAGTTCTCCAAAGCTGGAACACATGTTCTTTCCAGTGACCTTCCAGCTTTGAAATGTTATCCTTTCCTTTTTTAAATGTGCAGCATACTTAGGAGGAGAAAGGAACTTGGTGATAATACTCAATGACAAATCCAAGGCTAAAGCTGGTAGGCCTGAGATGAAAGCCCTTTTGTGTATTTGAGATCCATATACATTTGTGAAATATGTGGAGCATGGAAAGAAAGCTGGATGAATACAAATGCAATGATAAAATGTAAAGCCAGAATAAATTGTTATCGCCAAACCAAATTTAGCAGTCTGATTTTTTTCTTCTTCATTGATAAGAATATCTATTTATATCTCTATCTCTATCTACTGTATCTCTATCTTTAGCGGGCACCATCTTTCTCCAAATATTAGATATATTTATATTCATGTGGGACAACCATTTTATCCCCTTGTGGCTTAATTTTATTCATGAGTAACTCTGTCAGCACAGTCCACTATACATAAATCTTATATTCTAAAGAAACCTCGATTTTAAATTCCCCTGACAATTAAAGTCATAATGACAAGAATTTGTTGTATATATGTTAAGAGTGTTGAGAATGATAAATGCATTCACTGTGACATACCAGAGTATGAGAACATGTATTCAGAAGCACGGAAACATATCAAAATGATAGCCAGAATTCGTGACAGGATAATTATCTGTCTTTGTAAAAAATGAATATTCAGTCTATATTCATTGACAGTGACAATGTTCTCTTTTATGAATTCTTGAGTTGCAAAAGTGTAATGATACATGAAGGATATGGATTGTGACAATCAAAGGAGGACCATATCTCCATGATACCTTTCACCAAATAATATTTTCCGCTTGTTAGAAATTATCAACTGACATATTAGTGATGTACCGTTATATAAGATCTGAAACCAAATTCTCAGGAATATAATAGTCTCTATATTTATGTAATTATTTTCACTATCCCTCATTCTTTTTATCTGAATTTTTATTATGGGCCAGATAAATAAAATTTTTATAATAGTTCCCTTTATAATACATATAATATTTAATTTTATACTGTTGGTATACAAATTTTTTATTATTTATTTAGTTAACATTAGTTAATACTTTCAACATTTATTTCTTCATATCAAGAAAGTATATATAATGTTGCAGTAAAATTAATCATGGTTTATTAGGTTGAGAGTTAGCTTTGTGCTTATATTTTTTTGTTCTTTGTATTGCAATGCCAAATTTACACATGCAGAATGTGGCTACTGTTTTATGTGAGTTTAATGTGAGCTTAATGTATAAACTCACAGATATGAAACCACAATCTGATTTTAGTTTGTAGTCTTATATCAATCATTGTGTTCTGCTCTGTATATAAAGTATCATCTTCTATTAAAGCATACATAATGCATATTACCAAAATTTGCTTTTAATCTCCTAATCAGAATTATAATTATTTGGGGGAATTAACATAACTACATTATTTGGCCAGTATTTTTCAGGGAAAAAGAATTTCAATATAATAAGTTTTCCCTGAACTACCAGATCTAGGTTGCAAACATTTAGATAACCACCAGATATAATACTTTTATAGGTCTCTTCAGTGCCATCTAGTAGCTGCCTGGATTTTTGCAGATCCAGATCTGACAGCCATAAAGTTCTTTTAAAAATGTTGAACTATCAGAAGAAAAGATATACCTACTAAGATTTCTATTTTGCAACAGTGTGAAAGTGAACTCAGATTTTTCCCTGAATAAAAGTTGGTATCCCTGTTTTTTGCCTCATGAACAGAAGTTCTAACTGTGGAAGAAAAATAGAACTGTTAATTGTATATGTCATTTTATAATAGGATGAAAGATATGATGCTGATGGATATAAATGGTGGTGGGATTAGATTTTAACCTACTATCTGATTTTTTTCAGGCATGAAGCTCTCTTGATCCAATCATTATCAGTTTAATTCATCTAATTGAACTGAGTATAATGTTGTGGGGACAAAAACGATCCATAGTTCCTCGTTGAAATTTTTTGAAACAACGTCTACAGATAAATATAGTAAATATATATAAAAAACAATAAACTACTTTATACCATGTTTCTACTCCTTCATACTCTATGAATCAAGAGTAAGGATCCTCCTCTTCCAAGATTCCTAATATTTAATAAGTTCCTGAAAAATGTTATATTATTTAAAACCTAAGCTTTAGTCATTCTAGGCTTTGCTTCTCTGAGGAAGATGATATTTAGTTTATTAGTGTTTAGATGATGTTTAGCTTATTAGTTTTTTCAGCCTGCAGAACCGGGATGACAAGTTGTTATCTTCAGCTGTGTCTCCTTTGACTCCATAGTATATCCTGTATGACATCACCAAATAGTCTGTCAAGAGTCTCTGTGCTTCTATGTTGTGTGGAAAAGACTAGGGAATTTTATTTATTTATGAAACTTATTTGCTGCCTATCTTGTATCAAAACAACTCTGGGTGACTTAAAACATTAAAATATTAAAATCCTAACATAAATAGTTCTAAAACAATAAAGAGGTACATCAAAACCAAAACCAAATTATAGTTAAAATATGGGGAGGGAGGGAACAGGATGTGCATATGGGGTAGGGGTGGGGAAGAGTGGGATTGCCTCTTAATTCATAAACCACCTCCAGTGCTTCCCCATTGGGGCTCCAAGCCATCTGTCAGAGCCAGGCCTTAAGGCTCATGTGGAAGGTCAGAAAGGTGGGAGCCAATCTCACGTCAGTGGGTAAGGTGTTCCAAAGAGCAGCAGTCACAGCACAGAAGGTCCCTGTCAGTCAGACTGATGAGGTCTGCAGAATGCCAGAATGGATGAAGTGGGCCAATCCCAATGGGGTGAAATGGTTCCTTAAATACCTGGACCTGCTGTGTCCTGAAGTTCCCCCTCTGGTCCATTCCAGCAGGGGGCACCAGCCGCAACCTGATTGGTCGAACAGTTTGACAGCTGACTATATAAGGAGCTGTCAAACAGGCCAACAGCTGTTGCCTCACGGCTGAGTGGCTTATTTGCTGTTAGCGCGCAAATTTGAATAAAGCCTGAGCAACCTTCTAGCCGCCTTGCCTCATTCTGTCGTGCGTTTGTTCCCAGTACGAAGCAGGACCCATGCCCTTACAAGGCTTTAAAAGTAATAATCAATACCTTGAATTGCACTTAGAAGCAGACCAGCAGCCAGTGCAGGTCAAGAAGCATAACTTGGGTCACTCTAGGCCAGGGGTGTCAAACCCGATCACATTGCGGGCCATATCATGATGTATCGCAATGTCTTTTGCCTTTGTGGAGCCAGGGTGGCATGGGCTGTATCCGACCCATGGGCCACCAGTTTGACAGGGATGCCAATAATTGCTATGCCACCACACTCTGCACCATTTGAAGCTTCCAAATGCTCTTCAAGGGTAGCCCCATGTAGAGTGCATTGCAGTAGTCAAGACATGAGATGTCTAGGGCTTCAATGATTGAGCACAGGACTTCCTGATCCAGGAGACACTGCAACCTAAAGTTGTATAAAGGATGTTCTTGCTGTGACTACCATCTGCTCTTTAAACAGGAGTTGCAAATCCTGGAGGACGCCCAAGCTGCTATCCTGGTCTATTAGGGGTTCTACAAAGAAAAGAATTGCAAAAAATATTTACACTAGAGCTTCTCTAGATTGTATATTCAATTACAAGTAACCAATCATTTTCTAATTGCTCTTATTTGGATATTATGGATTGTATGTATTTTTATTTGTAATTCCAACTTTTAAAAAAAATCCTTAATAATCTTTGTTTTAAGACATTAACTGTAGGGGTCTTTTTTGAATAGGGCTACTTTAACCACAATAGCTCAGGCTGCAATTATATCCATGGAGCTGCCCTTGAATACCATTAAGAAGTTTTAGCTAGCTCAGAATATGGCTGCTATATAATTTATTTGAAAAAGGGACCTTCAACTCACAGACTATGAATATCTTTGATTTCAACCTGCAACCTCCAGAGTTCCTTATGCAACTGAAGATTACAGGTCAAATTTCTGATTTTTTAAATTAGATATTTTTGTGAGAAATGACTTAATTAAGGGTGGAAATGGATAAGTGAAAGTCTTATTCATGCATTTGTTCTTGGAAGACGCAATCTCAAACCAAATCAATATTTACACTAAATTGTGTCCCTAACCAGACTATTGCAGCCATTAGGTACAACCCTGCTCCATCTTCTGAAAAAAAAAGCTGTGTTCTATCCAGGATTCCTATTAGTAGCTTATGGCAATAGCAATAGGACTTAGACTTAACAATATATACCACTTAGCAGTGCTTTACAGTTCTCTCTAGAGGTTTACAGAGATAGCATATTAGCCCCAACAACCTGGGTTCCTCATTTTACTGACCTCAGAAGGATGGAAGGTTGAGTCAACCTTGAGCCAGTGAGCCTTGAACTGCTGAAATGCTGGCAGCCAGCAGTCAGCAGAAGTAGCCTGCAGTGCTGCATTCTAACCACTGTGCCACCCAGGTTCTTTTTTTTATAGCATCTTCAAACAATAATTACTGTGTCTAAATAACAGTAATGAAGACAGGCTTTATATCACTTCAAAGACTGATGAAAAATCTAGAAGATGCTGTAAATCGTTAATGGGGAAATAATACATTAGGGAGGGACATAATACTTAAATTTCAGCAATGCTTGTGTTTTCTTAGTCAATAAAAGGTTTTTTTCACCATCAAAGGAATATTATACCTTTTCTCTATTTTCTGTGTAACATTTTTTTAATTATAAAAGAGGAAAGCAACTTCTAAAAAGAAGATTGTTTCTCAATGTTATTTAAGTCCTAGACATAGCAATGTCAAATCAATTTATTTAGGAAATATACATAGGGTGAGAACCAGAATCTTTTTAATTTAGCTTAAGTGTGTAGAGTCATGCAGCTGTTATTTATGCAGCCAACTGAAATGGCTTTTGCCCTTTTGCATTCTGGTCCAGTGGGGAAATCCACTTTACCCACTTACAGATTTAAAATGCCTGCATTTTGCACTTTTCTGACTTATTCCATTCAACAATTCTTATTCACTATTATAGATATTTATTGGATCTGCAAGGTGTTGTGTGCAATGTCCCGGAAAAATCATGTCACTAGTTATCAGAATGCTATAGGAACTCATAATTTTTACAAAAGTATGTTATATTATCAAAAGAATGTGAGCGGACAGTAGCCTGATGAAATTTTGATGGGAAAATGTCTTGAATATTTTGAAGCACACACACACACACACACACACACACACCAACTTACACACAGACTGTTTTGTCATGTAAATAAAAAATGATGGCAAACACAACTACTGAACAACAATCCCAATTAAAAATATTGTGTTGGAAGTGCCATTGCTTTTACTACAATACAATAATTTCATAAGATTTGCCAAGGTCATCCAACTGTACTGCAACTGAGAAGCAAAACTTTGTGAGAGTTGAAACAGACAGTATAGGGTTTGCATGCATGATAGTGTCCAACTTTCTCAGCGCTGCAATTTGCAGCCTGGGAAATACGGTCAGTGTGCTGGACAATGGAAGTTAAAGCTAATAGCCTCAATTAACCTTATCCAATTTGAGATAGTTCAAAGGTAAAGATGAATTTTTAATGCAGTTTTTCTATAGCTGACTGAAAAAATATTAACTACAGAAACTTAGAGCATGTGGGAATAGAATTTGATATGAATGTTCAGAAACAGAAAAAGTTATTCCTGCCTCTACCAAATAGTATGAACTAATATATCACATAAAGTTTCTTTAGTGTGCTTCAGATAAAGCAATCATTTAGTATTGCGATATTATCTTTGGAAACTATGATTTGGATTCCATTATATTTTCATATGGTATATGAAATTTGCATGCTGAATACTATAAATGCATATAATTTATTCCAAAAGATCAGGAGATCTAGTGCAGCTTTCCTTCTCCTGATTGATTTGATTAATTATGTGCCAGCAAGTCATTTGCAACTCCTAGAAATTAGTTAGAAAGATTTTCTCCATGGTGATCTATCACTAATCTATGGTTTCAGGTCTCCTGATTGTGCACTTATCACCATTATAACTAATTCCATCCCCTTTGCTACTGGTTGTCTTCTTCCTCATTTTTCCACCTTTCCAAGCATTATAACCTTTTCCAGAAAGGTGGGTTTTTGCATAATATGTTTAAAGTAGAATAATTTGATCCTAGTCATTTTTGCCTTGAATAAAAACTCTGGATTGATTTGTTTGATGATCTAATGCAGGGGTGTCAAACTGGCAGTCTGCAGGCCAGAGGCATCATGGATATGTTATGATACATCGTGATACATCACGTGACATGATCAAGTTTGACACCCGTGATCTATTAGTTTATTTTCCTGGCTGTCCACAAGATTCTTAGCAGTCTTCTCCAATTCCAAAGTTCAAAGTAGGATTCTTCCTATCCTATTTCTTTAAAATCCAACTTTTGCTTCCACATAGTGTCATGGGAAATACTATGGATTGCATGATTCTGATCTTTATAAGTATACATATAAGTATAAGACATATCACAGCATATCTTTTCCTTCAAGGCTGCTCTACCAAACGCTAGCCTGTGGCATATTTCTCGCCTGGCAATTCCTTTACTTTTTGGTAATTAATTCTAAAAGGTATGAGCTACCCACCACTTCAATATCTTCATTGTCAATTCTAAGGTCTTTCTTCAACCTGTTATTAGTTTGGTGACCTCCAAAGATGTGAGCTACACCAATACTCAAAATGGGAAAAAGTAATTGTCTGATTTTGGGGATTGCCATAGTTAAACTTTTCAATTTTGCCTCCTACTAATCCTTCTTAATGATTAACTTGAACATGGGTAGCTTGCAATATGCTTTCATGTGAATCTCAGAATTGATTTCAGTTGCAGAATGCTTTCCATATATCCCCATTTGGGGATGAAAGCAACTGTAATACAACACTTCTAGAGAATATCAAAATGGGTAGAACATCTCTAGCATAATGTGACACTTATCTAAAGTGTAGTTAAAATAAATCAACATTTTATTGTAGTAAAAGCACTGGAGATAAGATGCTGACCTTTTTGAATTCTTCTCAGGAATACACAGTCAGTAATATTTTGCTGGTTCATTATCAGGAAACTCAGAACATTTATGATGTTGTAAAAGATGCATGGTGAAAGAAATAAATCACAGTTTAAAAACATGGCCACAGTGTCCATAATTTATTGAGTTCAAGGAATTTCTATCCTCTTCAACTTTGAGACTCAAGTCTAAAAACTTATTTTACATTGTCCTATATTATAATAAGACTAATATTTTCTCTCCAATTTTGAAAAATAAAAATACACATCTTTAGGCTGCATATTAATCTCTCACCTGGTTTGCAAATAGAATGATTTTATAAATAATGGAAACTACAACATTTATAATATAACTTATATTACTTCTGGAAAAGTACATTGTCTATACTTACTAAATGTTTTTGTCACCATTGTTACTGGATCAATTTGCATATCATGTTCCTAATTTATAAACTACGATCTACAAATCACAGTGGTTGGTTTTACACAATATTCTAGGCCAGAGACAAACTACATTTGGTTTAACATGCTGTTCAGACTAGCCCCTTGTGAAAAATATAACCAATAACTACATGGAGTTTGTTTCATTTATTGTTCCTGTATGCCACAATATTGTAAAATGTGCCAATTTTGATTAATCTAAGGATAGTTTGAATGCGATGAAGAGGACTGTAGAAAATGAAGAATCAGACACTGAATTTTATTCTTAACACTGGAAGGAAAACTTCCTTTTCAAGTTTCTTTTGCTGTTCAATATTCCACTGAATGATAGATAATTGAGAGAAATCAAGTTTATACATAAGCAATTTCATTTTTATTCATTACTCAAATATCATATATCCATAACAGATCTTTAAATTTCACTACAATTTTTAATCATATGAATTTATTTTGTCTTCCAAAGATTAATTTTATTGTGGTAATGTCCAATAAGCTGCTTTGTGTTTGACTGTTATTGTAAAGATGACAAGCTCATATCTACACTGCATGAACATTTATGAAAGTGAGATGGTAAGGAGGAAAGATTTCATGAACTTTTGTGCATGTTGAAAAGAAGTGTAAGTCCTTTTTCTATAAGAAAGCTGCTTTTTAAAGTGCTTTATTCAAACCATTTCTAATTTCTTACTGTCTAATGCAAAACATTTTTAAATCTAGGAGTACCTGCCCTGCAGAATTTATGTCCTTGGATCAGCTCTACATTTGCAGTTCCACATCATTGGTTCATCCTTGTATGGATTTATGTGAAACTATTTCTTAAGAGTTGTGTAGGACTACCAAATTTGAGCTGCAAAAGTTCCAATAACCATAGATAGCACAAAAGAGAATCATCCCAAAACTTATAACTAAAGGTGCCTTTGAACTACTTTTCAATCTCTTTTGACATGTCTTTTTATTTAATTTCTTTGGGTGGCATTTTGAACTGACTATTTTGTTATGACAAGGTGACAGAAGATGCTTCCCCCCCTTTTGTTGTTATTGATTTTCTGCTACATAAGTCTATTTCTCTTTAGCCCCTCTGGCTAATAATGCTTTTTGATCTAAAAAAAGCTCGAAAGGAAGAATTGCCTCATGCTCTTTTCTTTCAGGTTTAATGGAAGAATGTGATGTCAAGGAGGCTATAGATCACTCGATAAAATAGGGAATTGTGAATGAGGACACATGTCAATCTCCTAACTTAGGACTGTTAGGAAATTTGTTCAGATCTTTGCAATTGCCTTTTATCAGAGATGCAATCCCCTTCCCACTCTCCTGGCTAAAATTGCAGTTTATTTCAAATCAGAGTAGACTTTATATTTTCTTTGCAGGATGACTGTGGTGCTGAGCTACAGATTGTTCCATTTCTCCATTTGCAGAAGTTCCCTGAACTTTAAATATCTGAGTTTTTAGGTAACTGCCACTGTAATAGTTTTTTTCAAGGAGAAAGGTGCTTTATAACAGCTTTGCAGCTTTCAGAACAACCATTTAGTATGATTTATGTATGATAAGGCAAAGGTATATAGCATGGGATAAGAAGGCAGGTAGAAGAGGAAAGCAAGCAACTTATTTTATTTCACTTTTGTTTAGAGTTGAGAATGAGAGATCCCTTTGGTTTTCCAGGACCTATAACAACATATCTCTGCTTCTTGTTCTCAAGATTGGGAAGTCAGTGGCAGTGTTAATCAAGGATCATCATCTTTGAAAGCCAGTGGACTGTAAACAGAGTTGACAGTGGGGGGTATTTATACCTTCTCTTGGACTTTGCACTTGAACTTCCTGTTCCTGTTCAAGAACATGTATTATATTGGGTGGTGTCAGACTGCCATGGTGCTATGTGCAAATCCTAGGAGTTTATCTGAGCTAGGTTTGGTTGGCTGATGCAATGAAGGCGCTTGTTGGGCAATTCCTATTGTGGCTGAGGGCTAATCCTGTCTTTGTTCAAACCTTGCTGCAGGGAATTTTTGTCCATGAATAGAGTTACCTAGAACTCAATAAGCTCTTTATCTCTTAAGTGCTGACATCTGCTGAGGGCTGTCCAGAAAGGTGGAGGCTGCTTTCTCCCTTTAGGGAAATATAATATTCTGCCTTTTTAATTTCTCAAAATATTTCATTCTTCTAGGAGAGGGGTGGGTGTTAATTTTCTACAGTTTCTTATTATGAGAAGGAAGTATACCAGGGCTTGCAGACCTTGTTGTGTGTCCTGAGCATGAGTAGAATGGAGGTAGAAGCATCCTGATTTTGTCTCTCTGTTATTGAACTGATAAAAACCCTCAGCTGTGAAGTTTATTTCTTCATTACCTTTCTGAGAATGTTCCATGCTCTGTTCTTACTATTATAGCTGTTGGGCAATCATCTGATTGTCAGGCATATTGCTTGTTAATAGTCCCAAATGGTTGGCTGATGTTTCTACAATGAGAACTAATGGTTAGGAAATAATTGGGAAATTTCTCTTGAGTGCTTTCAGAAAGAAAGCTGGCAGAATTTGGGAAACCCAACAGTTAACCAAGGAAGAGCTGGGAGTGAACATGCAGTTACTTGTTTGGAAGAGACAAAGAAAAAAACAATCAAAAAGATTTGTTGCCCTTTCCCTTTTTGCTTTGAAAATGATTTTACCAACAAAACAAGTTGGAATTTTTACTATAATAAATTTTCCTTTTCACACCATTTCCTCCTTATGCTCCCTCTGTTGAGACAGCTTGGAAAGCATACAGCAAGACAAAGGTCTGTAGAATATATTCAGCTAACACTAATACTAATATGAGAGGTGGCTATGAGAGAGGTGGCTCAGTGGCTAAGAAGGGGAGCTTGTCAATCAGAAAGGTCGGCAGTTTGGTGGTTCGAATCCCTATCACCATGTAACAGGCTGAGCTCCCATTACTCATCCAGCTTCTGCCAACCTAGCAGTTCGAAAGCATGTAAAAATGCAAGTAGAAAAATAGCGTAGGAAGGTAACAGCATTCCATGTGTCTTCGGTGTTTAGTCATGCCAGCCACATAACCACAGAGACATCTTTGGCTGGCTCTTTGGCTTTGTAATGGAGATGAGCACCACCCCTAGAGCTGGAAATGACTAGCACGTATGTGCGAAGGAACCTTTACCTTTAATACTAATATTATAACTCTAAACAATGATTTAAATCTTGAAATACAAGCAAATCATTTGTTCCTCTTGCTCTTTCTTTAACATCTTCATATGAAAAGGAGAGATAAAAATTCTAAGTAGTGTTTTTGGTCCTCTTATGAAGTTAATTCACAACATATGTGGCACACTGTGCATCACAACATGAACAGTGTGTACATTAGTATGCTGCATATTCCTTCCAGTTGATGGGGTGAGAGTAACAGTATGTTGGTTTGTAAAATAACATCTGGATTAGAGATAATAATTTATATAGATTAATGTGAGAATGCTTGGGTTAAACCATGAGCATGGCATATTGATGGTAGCAACTAGAAATGTAAATGAATAAATGGTAGACAGCATGAATAAGCAAGTGAAATGAAAGGAAGGAAATATTTATGTTGTGTGTTTGTGAAAGTAAGAGAAAATGAAAATGTAATAGGTTGGACAGAGATGATAAATATATACAGGATAGATTTTGGAATATGTCATTTCTGTCCCACCTATTACGTTTTCATTTTCTCTTAGTTTCACAAACACACAGCATATAAAGTTAAGGGTGTAGGAAGAACAAACTACATCTTTTCTACATCTTTGGAGAATTCAGTGTTTGCTTTCTGTTACTCACTTGTCAGGTCCCCACCTGTCTGCCTTACAAGAGTTTCTGCCACATCAACATTGGGGGTTGTGAGTGGAGGATGTTGCACTACTGTGGTTTGTCTCTTGTGATCAGTTACAATTAGTGTTGCTGGAAGTAGAAATCCTATCCACAGTTTCTCACCTGTAAGGTGCCTCAAAGCTTGAGAGTCTTATCCTCCTATTTAACATCTACACAAAACATCTCAATCTAGTAATGTACTGAAGAAGCTGTCAATGTACTGACATGGAGAAAGGACAATGTCTCAGTTCAGATGGGAAGAAACAGGCAGTCTGTTTATTATCAAACTTGTATTATTTCTGGCTCCCAACAACTGTGGGTGACTCAACAATTAAAAGAAGAAATTACTATAAATCCAATTAAAAGGGTGGGGGGAGATAAGAGATGGCAAATGCAACAGATTGTATAAAATGAAGTGACTGGTCTTGCTATCCCTCATCAAAGATCTGGGAAAAAAGCCAGTTTTTCACAGCTTTTCTAAACAGCAGCAGAATAGGGGCCATCTGGATCTGGGAGTGGGGAGGGATCTCATTCCAGAGGATAGGGAAGAGGCAGTGCACTTCTGCCACACCGATAGACTGCATTGTTTAATTGAAGGAATTGGGAGCACATCAACCTTTTCAAATCAGATTGACTGCACAGATATTATGGGAGATGTAGGGCTTTATAGGTAGCAACCAGCACTTTGAATCACACCTGGAGGCAAACTAGCAACCAGTGCAGCTGACAAAATAGAGGAGTTACATGGGCATATCAATGCATGCTGATCATTGCCCATGCCACTGCATCTGGATTACTTGAAGCCTCCAGCTGATATTCAAGGGCAACCCCATGTAGAGCATAGTCAAGCTGCAAAGTGACCAGGGCATGAGCAACTGCTGATGAGACTGTGTAGATATGGCTGTTTGTGTCCCCTGGTTTGGGGACATTTTCATCTTTGGTCTTGAATGAAATTGCAGTTCTTTATCTGAGACTAGTGAGCAATTTGGAAATTCTCCTGGTTTCACAACTCATGCTGAAAGAGCAATTGGAAGCCGTGGCCAGGAACCCCTTTGCACAGATCTACTTTGTATGCCAGATGAAACTACCATGTTTCTCCAACAATATGCCCCCCCAATAGGTAGACCCAGTATGTTTTCTATGCATAAAATGAAATTAAGCCCCTCCCCCCAAATTTAGGACTATTTTAAAACATGCGGAATGGGGGGAAGGGCAGGAGGGGACTTGCCGTTAGGAGTGCCCCGCGGGCAGCCATGCCTCACCACCAGCCGCTCCTAACGGGTGATCATGGCGGAGCGTGGAGAGCTCCCTACTCCCACCAAGCACCTTTGCTGCAGAAGCGGCAGCTCCAAATGGTGGCGGTGCTCCAAATGGCGGCAGTGCTCCAAACAGTGGCAGTGCTCCAAATGCGGAAGAGGCAGCTCTAAATGCAGTGGCAGCACGGGCAGAAGGGAAAGCAACAGTGGTGGAGGAAGCAGCAGCAGCAGGTGCCGAAGGTCTTGGGTCTGCAGCAAAGGTGCTTGGCGGGAGTAGGGAACTCTCCGCGCTTCACCATGAGCAGCTGGTGGTAAGGGATGGCTGCCTGCGGGGTGCTCTAGGCGAGGATGCAAGAATTAAGTCACCCCCCAAAAGATGGCCTAGCCATTTTTTCGGGGCTCAAAAAAAAAAAAGACCCGGCCTTATTTTATGAGAAACATGGTATTCTCCATTGGAAAGCCTTTCAGATGGTCAGGCATGTCTTAATCACCTTACAATTGGATGATTGCAATGTGATCTATGTGGGGCGGCCCTCAAAAATCAACCGAAAGCTACCACTAGTTCAAAATGCAGTGTCATGGTCAATAATGCACATTGAACCATTTGTCATCTTTGTCCCAAAGGTGCTTTTTCAAAAGGCAATTGGACACTGTTTTTTCTTAAAGAACTTTTGCTTCTCATCCAAAAAGCTTCTCCAGTTTTGACTGAATGGTGCAGGATGGAAGGATTTATATTACTTGCAGTGGTCTGGTTGTTAGCACTTATTCTGGGAGTTGTTGAGGCCACTTGAGGGTTTACCTGTGCCCTAAGGCTCACCTGTATCAGAGTGCAAATGGGTGTGGAGCCTTCTTGGAACTGCTGAAAGGACTGTGTGGTAAAGAGAAGACAGGTGGTGTCATATCCCTCCCACTCTGTTGAGAGAGCACTATTCAATATTAACACAGATGTCCGCTTTAGTCCCCACTTTTAGCACTATTGTTTATCAATTCAATTCATTCATGCCATAGGGCCTGCTTATTTTGAGGGCCTATTTGTCTCCAATTGTTTTCTGCTTAGGCAATATGATTGGGTATGGTGAGAATATGCTGGGTCTCTTCAATTAAATGATGTTATCTTGTGAGACTGAGGAAGTTAATTCTGTCTGTCATGATCCTGCACTCTGTCTGGATACCATTTCCCCAGAGATATCTGTGACTCCCATCCTTCAAATCTTCTGGAAATCTCTTAAGATCTGGCTGTGTTCCCAGACATGAAATTAGGGTAACTGTGGAACCCCTGACATTTTTTTTCTGGATGTTATTTATATTTGTTTCAGAAGTCATGTTATTTTTGCAAGTATATTTTTAAAAATATTCGTAAGTTTCCCAGAGTTTCCCAGAGGTGGCCTTGCAATCCAAAAATGAAAAAACAATAAGTTGATATAGCAAATGTTTTTCTTTTTTCAAAGAAAATAATATCACAGCATTAGTTTCTTTAGTTTATTATTTTTATGCTTTTTTGCACTCAGCATAACACAGCTTAACCCAAGTAGGGAACAAAATATTGAGTATGTATAATTGCATAGATGGTGTCATTGAAATGATATTGGTACAAGTCAGATTATTCCATATGGACACTGTAATATGGAGAATGGGTTTGCTGCTGGCCTTGTATTCTGAAAGCTGTGAATCCAGGATTAGAAAAAATGGCCTTTCTTCATATTGAAATATTTTTCATTGCCCAGGGCTTTTGTATATCATGTCTTCCACAATATAATTAAAAACAAATGCATATAATAACAGTTCAGGAAGTAAAAAAGCTAAGAGACTGACAGATACAAAGAAATGTGGAGAAAAGTGGTCATGGCATAGGGTGCTTGGTAAAATCTAATAGCTCTGATGTGGGTTATACAACCTGAAAGGCAAAACATTCTGGAATACAATTCTTATCATCCAGATGCTCTTCTGTTGTAATGGGACTGTTCTATCGTAAAGGGACTGGATAACCATTTGTATGAAATGATATAGGATCTCCTGCTAAAGCAGGGGGTTGGACTAGAACAGTGGTTCTTAACCTGGGTGATATCGCCCCCCAAGGGGTGATTTTGTTTTTCAGGGGGGCGATGGAACGAAAAGGGGTGACGTGGGGGCGAAGGAATGGAAGCGGGGCGATATGGGGGCGATGGAACGAGATATATTGGGAGAGAGAGAGAGAGAGAGATCTATACTGGTAGATAGGTAGGTAGGTAGGTAGGCAGGCAGGAAGGCAGGCAGGCAAACAGACAGACCTTTTGGATGGATGGATGGACGGATGGACGGATAGACAGACAGAAAGAATGCGAGAGCGGCAGCACTTTAGGAAAGCGGTGGCGGCGGCTTTTCCCAACATGCTGCTGCATTCAAGGCGCCGGTTCAGGTGCAGTACAACAGTCAATGGGGTGAGCCTGCAGGGCTGGTGCCTCAAATGCCCCTGCCACCTCTTAGCGCCCCTCTGATGGCCCCCTTGGGGATGCTAAGAGGTGGCAGGGGGCGGTTATGTTGGGGGAGGGGGGCAATGAAAACTTCCTCAGTGGCTCAAGGGGGCGATTCTTTCAAAAAGGTTAAGAACCACTGGACTAGAAGACCTCTGAGGTCCTTTCCAGCTCTATTATTCTATGTTCTATCACTGCACTTCAGAACTAACAGCAAACCCCTGATATTGTCAACTTCCCAAGAAGACTAGACAGGAAACACAACAGGTGACCTATTTTATTGTTTCTTCTAGACACATGTCTCTGTATGTGTCCACAAACAGTATTGCTATGTTCATGAACTTATTTTTCTGAAAATCAAATTGAAGGCATAAATCTGTTAATTTGGGGGCTAATTCCAGAATCCAGCCAAGGAACTAAAACAATTATATAACTATATCATATCATAATGAATCTGGATAGTAGAATAAATAGATAAGGTACTTAGGGAAACAGCACAGACAAGAACAGATTCTTTCTAGAAGTGGAATTTATTTTTTTAAAAATGTAACAAAGAAACCACAGTTAACTCTGAGAAAGGTATGTGGTATGAGAAATGGAATGAGGGAGAGAGATGAATGAAAAATGATATTGCAGTGATTCCTTTGGAGGTTTAGCTGTTGGATGAGAAAAATCATGGATTTCTCCATATAAGTTTGGGAATCCTCTTAATATCAGAAATGTGATTGCAGTTCCTGGTTGGAAATGATAGAGTTTGTTTAAATATGTCTAGGAAGCAGCAAGTTGGGAAGACTGACCTGGAGGTTACTGGGAATTTTGTTCAGAATGCAGAATCAAACTATCTTCCCCAAGTAGAAATTAATCCTTTGAAATCAAGAAGACCTGAGAGGACATAAAAACAATGGTGTAAAGCGGCATCAGCAGTATGTTAATAGATAACTAGGTTGATAATGACAGAAATATTGGAAAAAATATTAATCTTTAGCTGAGCTAAAACTGCCTCTTTAAAAATGCAAGATTTTATTAGGTCAAATCAAGATCACAACATAGTGTTTGAATTATTGAAAAGTATAAATCAGGGAAATTGCCTAGTGGTGATAACAATCTAATTTGATAAATGTTTCTGCAGAACTCAAAAGATTATATAAAGATTTGGTCTGTTATGCAGAACTGTGGGTGCATATGCATGTATATTTTTTGTTGATGTGGCTCAAATTTGTGATGTAGTTCTAGACTTTTTTCTCCTTGGAATTGTCATAGATTTCTTTCCTACCTTCTGAGACAAAATTACAAATGTAGTCCCTGAGAATTGTTTAGATTCACAGAAAAATGTAGAAAGGCGTTTAAGATCAGCTGACATAGAGCTTGTTAACAAAGTTTGTCTGTCGTTCCTGTTTTGGAAAGACATCTGCAAAGCTGAAGTGCTTCTAGGGCAGACATTATCAACGAGGTTTCATTCCTGCCTCTGACCCCTAGAAAATGGATAAAGCATTTTAAACTGGGACAGTATTACGTTAAATCTAGTGGTGTATTTTTAAGTAGGCAGAATATGAATAATAATAAGGGCCTTGGTGGCTCAGGCTGTTAAATGCCTGTATTTAAGTTCCAACTGCCTACAATTACTGTAGGCTCGAATCCCACCAGGCTCAAGGTTGACTCAGCCTTCCATCCTCTCGGGGTAGGTAAATTGAGGACCCAAGATTGTTGTGGGCAATTAGCTGACCTTGTAAAAATGCCGCTTAGTAATAAGCAGGCATATACAATGGAATGAAGGTTGTATCCCAAAAATTGTAAGCCGCCCTGAGTCTTTGGAGAAGGGCGGCATATAAATGTAATTAAAAAAAAAATCTGTTGTGTTTTTTTAATCTATTCCAAAGAAATCAGTAATTGTTTGTTTGAGTTATTTACACTGCATTTGAAAGATTCATGGTATATTCCAAAGGCTAGCTAATTTTCATAGATAAAGGTGAATATATGTGTCCTGAGATAATGTTGCAGGATCTAATATGGGTCGGTCCCTGGGACCAGAGGTTTTGTCTTCCAAGCTTTTGGACTCATGCTAGATACCATTTTCAGGGAACTTCTCTCTAGCAGAGTGTCAACAGGAGTGCTGATTTACCACTAAGCCTATTAAGTACTTAGAAGGCAAGAGCTTGGCAGCACAAGCAAACCACAGTTAATGACTTAAAAGCCAGCCATTAACATATCCCAAATCTACATCTAAAAAGCCACTTGCAACAGGCACTATTAATACCACATACACAATAGCACACACTCTGCTAGAGAGAAGTTCCCTGAAGATGGACTCTAGCATAAGTCCAAAAGCTCAGAAGACAAAACTGATGACTGACCCAGTACCCAGTGACTGTACCCAATTTAGTTTTGTTGGCGATCTCATTAGCCTTTTACCACAACACAAAAGGGATGGTCCATTAATCAGAGATGATGTATTCTTGGATATTCTGCCAATTGACTGAAAATCTGTGAAAATCTGTGTCATCTGTGAAATTATTGTTGTAGCTGTCTCAGAAGGCTATATTACGTAGGCTTACTGGACCAGATATGATATGATAATTTTGTGTGATATGATAGTTTTCTGACACTTCAATAGCTGAGAATTGACAAAATGTCTTGTCAATCTGAAAGTTAATGATTTTTCATCCATTGTTACTTTAGATTGTTTTCAATTTGTAAATCTTGAGAATGAAGACAAGATGCATGGAGAGAGGAAGGCTTACTTAAGCCTTGTCACTCAGTTCAGCCCATGGTGGCAGGAGCTCTGATTAAAGTGAGAGTTGAGTATTTTTCTGTTAGTGGGTGCATATGCTGTGTCAAAAAAGACAGTATTTTACCAAATATATTCAATGAAGAAACTATGCCTTGACTTGGGAGTAATGTACTATTATAGACCAATCTCAAATGCTCCATTTCTATGAAAATGATCAAAAGCATGGTGGCTTTGAGTCTCCAAATGTATCTGAATAATATTCATTTTCTAGTTCCATTTCAATCCTGTCAGCTATGCTATGATATTGAAAATACAGTACATTGGATGCTTTGTTGATGATCTATAGCCCTGCTATTTCTTTTGGCTGTCTCAATAGCTCTTAGTATTATAGATCATATTATTCTTGGACTACCTACCAAAAGTTGATCTTCCTGGTGTTTTTGTCATACTTTTAAGTTTTTGAACTCTGTTTCCTCATTGAGGCCCATCTGATTGTCCATACTGTTCAACATCTATTTATTTATTTATTTATTTATTTATTTATTTATTATTTATTATTTGGACTTGTATGCCTCCCCATCTCCGAAGACTCGGGGTGGCTCACAACTAAAACAGTAACAACCATAAATAATTAAAAGAGAATTAAACCAATCACAAGCCCAATAATAGTTAAACAAAGTTAAAATTTAAAATAATTTAAGAAACCCCCCCCCAGGGAGGGGTCACAGCCCGGATTGGTCAAACAACCAGGTCTTCAGATCGTGGTGGAAGGTGCAAAGGTCAGGGGCCAGGCGGAGCCCCAGGGGCAGTTGGTTCCAAAGGTCAGGGGCCGTGACAGAATAGGCTCGTTGCTAGGGACCACCAGCCAACACTGACTTGCTGACGGGACCCCGAGGAGTCCTTGCCTGTGTGCTCACACAGGGCGGTTGGCACTCGATATTGGCAGGAGTCGCTCCCTTAAGTATTGAGGACCCATGTCGTGTAGGACTTTGTATGTTAAAACCAAAACCTTGAATCTCACCCGGAGTGTATATAAAGATACTGAGAGAACTTCCCAATCAGGAATCAGTCAGTATCCATGAATATTTGCCTGATGAGAACAAACATGTTGAAATTAAATTCAATAAGGTTGAAGGTAAAACTATAAAAACTGGATTGTTTTGACTGGAATTGCATTCAACTCTGAATGAACAGATTTGCAGTCTTGGGATTTGGGAGTGCTCCTTGATTCTCAACTTCCACTGGGTTCACAAGTTTATTTGAGGCATTGGTACTACATTTGGAGCATTCATAGTACAGTCCAAATCAGTGGTGGTATTCTATCAGTTCGGCTTGGTTTGGCCAAATTGGTAGCTCTGAGGATCATCTGTGAGTAAACCGGTTTGCTCTGATGATCAGCTGCTCAGCCCGCCCACCTGCCCCAGCTCTATTCTGATCTTTATTTCCTGGTTTTCAAGCTCAGCTGCTTCGCACAGCACAGCAGATTGCTACCTGTCAGCTGTTGAAGACACAGGGAGATTGCAGGATTGCAGGAGGTCAGTAGCAAACTCTCTGCGCGTGCATGCGAAGTGCGTGTGTGCACAAAGCACAGGCTCATCAAACCAGTTGTTACACTGGTTGAATCACATCCCTGAGCCATGCCCACCAAGTCATGCCTACAGAACCGGTAGTAAAAATATTTGAATCCCACCACTGGTCCAAATGCTGGCTAATTTTTTTGGAGATCTTTTGCCACAATACCAGAGGGATGGCTCTTACCTGTGATAAGGAGTATTTTTACCAGGTTATACTTAGTGTTACACTTGGGTCCCTTTTTAGATGCCCGCATGACCTTTCTGGAATGTGAGAGAGGGCTTCCTCTGCTTTGCTGCCAGGGCATAGAACACATTATTTCCATATTTGTGTTTGGTTCTTATTTTCTCAGAGTTTAGGAAATTTGTACAGATATATCTATTTACAAGTCATTTACTGTTAGTTACTTGACTTGTTATGTTGTGCTTTTGTTTCTAATGATGTTGTTCATCTTGAGTGCCTTCTAGAATAGTAAAAAGTGATAAATGAAATAATCCTATCATCATGGTTAATTATTTTGCATGAAGGGAATTTGTGGGTTGTGTTGTTGTCTGTAATTTTGAACTCTTCCCATCCAAATGAAATCTCTGTAGCAGTAAGTTCCATATAGCTTAATTAAGACTTATACAGATTTGTGTGCAATAATAAAAATGCAAACATTTCAGTGTTCCGCTTCTAGCAACAGAAGAATCAATATAATTTTACAAGCAGTTACAAATAATTAATTTATATATTTCAATTGCATTTCAGATTTTTGAATGTTTTTTTAAAAATTACCTATGCCTTTTGCTTAATCTTTTTTTTTTTACTTGACACCGGTTTTAGTTGACACTGGTCAAAACAAGAAATAAATTCACCAGAACAAATATTAAATGTCAAAGTTGTTTCCATTGCAAGATGGAAAGTAATAAGGGAATAACAGATGGTTGTAGCATGCTTTCTCTCTATAAGCACTTTCCTATACAAAGAAGTGATCTCAGCATGCATTTATATTAAGGTTTTTGAGGCAAACCTTAATTCACCCTTATTCAAACTGACAACTTCAAAATGTGTTGAGGACTGCAAGTCCAAGAAAATCCAGCCAACTATCTTCATATGGTTGGAAGGCAAAATGTGGTTTATTAAGAATCCTGCTATGTAATAAGTTTTTCACTCCTCTTGCATGTGCATTTTTTAGCTTAGTAACAAAGCACCCACCATATTATTGTTTATAAATATTAAAAAGAAACCAAAAAATCAGAAAGACCTACCTCAAAACTATATATATATATATATATATATATATATATATATATATATATATATATGTAGGTCTTGGTGTATTCGGGTCTTGTCCTGTGTAAGATTGAGAATACGGGACAAGACCCGAATACACCAAGACCTACATACCTTTACCTGTGAAAATCTACGAAAACAAACATATATATATATATATATATATATATATAGATAGAGAGAGAGAGAGAGAGAGAGAGAATTTGTGACTTCCTCCTTTTTTTGTTCTACTGCCAGTTTGCAGTATCTGTTAGTGTAAACCTTAAAAGCCATGTTCTCAATATTTATATTTGCCTTGCTGTGTAATGTGTAATATATATAGAAGTCATTCTTGCTTGAATTTAGTTAAATTTCTCTTTTGTATATACACTGCCATTACCATGTGCACTTTGAATATCGTCTCCCCATTCCCGAATGTGGGCAGCAAACCAGCAGCTACCCTTTATAAAATTGCAAATATGCTGCTTCCTTTCTTACAAAAGAATCCCACCAGTGGATTGTACATCCCACTGAGTTTCTCTTGTCTTTTCAATGGAGAGACTATCTACCATGATCCCTGTCTCTCATCTCCCAGCTCTGTTTTTGAATGATAAAATCTGGAGGAAAGCCCAGAAATACTGTAAATAACAGACAATCAGAGTTGGAAGGAACCTTGTAGGTCATCTAGTCCAAACCCCTGCCCAAGCAGGAGATCCTACACCATTTCTGACAAATGGCAGTCCAATCTCTTCTTGAAAGTCTCAAGTGATGGTGCTCTCACAACTTCCAAGGGCAAGCTGTTCCATTGATTGATTGTTCTCACTGTCAAAAAGTTTCTCCTTATTTCCAGGTTAAATCTCTCCTTGTTCAGTTTCCATCTATTATTCCTTGTCTGGCCTTCGGGTGCTTTAGAAAATAGCTTGACTCCTTCCTTTCTGTGGCAGCTCCCCAAATATTGAAAGTCTGCTATCAAGTCTCCCCTGGTACTTCATAGACTAGCCATGCCAAGTTCCTGTAACCATTCTTCGTATGTTTTAGTCCAGTCCTCTAATCATCCTGGTTGCTCTTCTCTATACTTTTTCTAGAGTCTCAACATCTTTTTGATAGTGTGGTGACCAAAATTGGATGCAGTACTCTAGGTGTGGTCTTACTAAGGCTTTATAGAGTGATATTAGTACCTCACTTAATCTTGATTGTATCCCTCTGTTAATGCACTGTGTTGACGTTTTTGGCTGCTGCTGCACACTGCTGACTCATATTTAGCTGGTTGTCCACTAAGACTCCAAGATCCCTCTTACAGTTACTGCTGTTAAGTCTAGTTTCACCCTGTCTATATGTGTACTTTTGGTTTTTCTTGCCTAAGTGTAGGACTTTACTTTCCTCTACATTGAATTTCATTTTGTTAAATATGGGCCAGTATTCTAGTCTGTCAAGATCCATCTGGATCTTGAGCCTATCTTCTTGGGTGTTAGCTATTCCTGCCAGCTTAGTATCATCTGTAAATTTGGTAAGTTCCCCTTCTATTCCCTCATTTATGTCATTAATGAAGATATTGTAGAGTACTGGGCCTAAGACTGTTTTGCTAGCATGAAGTTTTTACCGGGTTTGATGCTGTCATAGTATGTGCCAATTCTCTCTGGACTTTGAGCATGACAGATTAATAGACTAGTTCATTTCAAAAGTCCAGTAATGAAATAATTAGTAACTAATTTATCTTATTCAATTAAATAGGGCTTAAGATTGAGGGTATATAGGGCAATCAAATAATAATCAGTTGACAATTTATTGGAAATCTAGCAGAGGGAATATTTAAGGTTAATGACACACAAGGCCATCAAACAATCAGTTAATAATCTAAGAAAAATATTTTACAGTCTCATCCAGTTTAATGAGAGAAAGGCAAAGTGAGTTCAAAGAAAACTGAAGAGGGAAGGGATTTTGAGAAGTGATTCAATTTAATACAGCTTATGTAGAGATCAGCTGGAGTGGGGGAAGACAAAGGAAGGACCCAGAAATATAAAAGTACTAGATAACATGACCCATTGGGTCATCATTTCGAGATATTTCCTTACTTAAATGAAGAAACAGAATGACCATAGCTGGGCAAAAAAGCAGTTGCAGCAGGACCAACTTCCAGCTTTCTGCTGGCTTCCTTGTTGAGTTTTATTGAATAAAGATCACAAGGAGCAGGAGAAATCTATCTTCCTTACCTTCCACCCTCCCTCCCTCCTTTCCTTAGGGAAGCTTGCAGGGAATATGTCTCTATGGAGAAGACAGTGGGAAGTTGCAAGTCCAAGGCCAGCAGGAAAGTATGTGGGGAATGGCATAGGCAGGGAATGATCCACAGCTGTTCCTTTCTCCCTAACAGAATACAACAGAATAACAAAGTTGGAAGTGACCTTGGGGGGTCTTCTAGTCCAACACTCTGCTCAAGCAGAAAACCCTATATCATTTCAGACAAATTATTGTCCAGTCTCTTCTTAAAAACTTCAAGTGTTGGAACACCCACAACTTCTAGAGGCAAGTTGTTCCACTGATTAATTGTTCTAAATTTCTCCTTAGTTCTAGGTTGCTTCTGTTCTGGATTAGTTTCCATCCATTACTTCTTGTCCTGCCTCCAGGTACTTTGGATAATAGGTTGACCACCCTCTTCTTTGTGGTTGTTCTGTTTTCCTTTCTCTTCCCTTCCCAAGAGGCATGTATGTCCCTGCTGCTGTGTTGATGAGGGATTGTGAAACTGGCTGGGAAACTGTTATGGAACATTGAAAATGAAGATCACATGACCACAATAGGAGCACAGCAGTAGCCAATAGTCCTGAAACAGCCACAACTTCTCCAAATTTCATTCTGTCAGGATCCTGGATTTTAGACCCTTTCTGTAAATTAGTCCATTTGAAGTACCTTGATTCACAAAGCAACCCCTTCTAACTATATGATATATGATATAGCATATAGCATTGTGTGAAAAGTGGTGGCCATAGGAATGATAATGACAAACAGAGCAAGATAACATTAATACTATGAAATTTGCTTATGATTATGGGTGGCCTTTGACAATTGGAAACAGAACTGTTGTCAACTGTGAGAGGGATCTTGGAGTCTTAGTGGAGAACCTGCTAAATATGAGCTAGCAGTTTGCAGCCGCCGTCAAAACAGCAAATGCAATCCTAAGTTGCATTAACAGAGGGATACAATCAAGATCAAGTGAGGTACTAATGTCACTCTATAAAGCCTTAGTAAGACCACACTTAGAGTACTGCATCCACTTTTGTTCACCACATTATAAAAAAGATGTTGAGACTCTAGAAAAAGTACAGAGAAGAACAACCATGATGATTAGGGACTGGAAACTAAAACATATGAAGAACAGTTACAGGAACTGGGCATGACTAGTCTAGTGAAGAGAAGGACCAGGGCCAGGGGAGTCATGATAGCAGTCTTCCAATATTTGGGGGGCTGCCACAGAGAGGAAGGAGTCAAGCTATTTTCTAAAGCACCCAAAGGCCAGACAAGGAATAATGGATGGAAACTGAACAAGGTGAGATTTAACCTGGAAATAAGGAGAAACCTTCTGACAGTTAGAACAATCAACCAATGGAGCAGCTTGCCCTCGGAAGTTGTGTGAGTGCCATCATTTGAAACTTTCAAGAAGAGATTGGACTCCCATCTGTCAGAAATGGTGTAGGATCTCCTGCTTGGGCAGGGGGTTGGACTAGATGACCTACAAGGTCTCTTCCAACTCTGATTATCTATTATCTGTTATCATGTGACTTATGAGGTAAGTCAATACAGTTTTTAAAGATTGTTGTGGCTGTTGCATTTTGAAAAGCCTTTGAGGATCTCCATGTATCCCAAGACCCCTGTAAAGTATGGAAAGAGGCATTTTTATGGAAAATAAAGAGTTCATTGACTCTTTATTTTCCATAAAACAACGTTTACATTATTACAGACAATATCAGTAAATAATCTCTAAAGCTAGCTTCTTTTTAAAAAGAAAAATAGAATAGCTCTTATAATGCTGGAAATGTCTTTAGAAGAGAAATCTTTTAAAGTTAAGCTTTTGTGAAAAAATAGGAGAACTCACCACTACACATCTATGGATTTTTAATGGTGGCTTAGAATTTGACAGACGAGTGGCTAGGACTTCAAGTCAACTCTGGTTTCATTTCTGAATGGCAGAAGGGGATCACATGGCTTAGCTGACAGGATTTATAGCTTATAAATGTATAGTTCCAGAAAAAGCAGGCATTTCATTAAAATAGCAATGAGTTTTTGGACTGAAAGTCTACTTCAGGATACAGTATTTTGTTAAAATGTTTAGAAATGTTGGCTTCAAAATGTTCACTAATTTTCTCCGCCTACACTTTGGAGGGAAAATTTCTGAAAAGCCATTTGTTCCAGATAAATCAAGTTTCAGATAAAATGATTCTGACTGTGTTTTACATTTCAGCAGATACTTTTTCAGTAAAATAAATAAGGTAGCCTATAAATAGAAATTTCCATGTAAGCACAAAAAGATACTTGTGATTCAACTGTCACTAAAAGATACATTAATAATTTAAATAAAGTTTTCCTTTTGGAAAATACATACAAAGAAGAGTTATAGTGTGAAAGGATCATGATTCTATCTTAATCTCAATTAATTTTTCACTATATAAATATCCTTCTATTAATTCTTTTTCTCCTCTATTTTTGTTTTTCGTCTCTATACAGCTTCAAATGTTTTAAACTTTTTGTACTTCAGAAGTATTAAAGAGAATAATTCAATCATTTTCAGTTTCTTCACACAACTGGGACTTCACTGGGTTTCTGAAACAGCATCTAATTTGTTTTTGACAAGACACACAGCCAACATTTATCTTAATTAGCCATATTGTTTGGGAAGATCACTTATTGCTGACAATTATCAATGAATATATAAACCAACAAGTAAGATGGCAATTATCTATTTCACAGAATAGGGAAAATATATCTTTCAAAGCTCTTGATTATTCTTTTGATTTGCCTCCTTGGAGCAAATGTTTGGAAGGAACTCCAGTTTTTATATTATAACCCTCCTTTTAATTTTTGTTTTGCTTCATACATTTTGAAATCAATCTAATTTGTACCTTTGGGGAAAATTAAATTGTCATATTTTATTTATGTCATCTTTGACTGTCTAAAAGATCAAGATCTTTTATAAAAAAAGCTCTTGTAAAAAATAAAATAAATAAAAGATCAAGATCTTTCTGTTGCCTTTATGGAGACAGTTTTGGTAATTTTTAATGAAAAATTGAAGATTTTAAAAACTATTTAGACTAGCATAGTTCAACAGGTATTGGACAAGACTATGTTGTTTAACACTTTACTATGCTGGATAATTGTTGAAACTGAAGAACTATCCTCTTCCTAAAGTCCATGATGTTGCCTGATATCAGATACACAGAAATTTAAGATGTTTTATTAATCAATTATTTTGACTTAAAATCATGTTGTTTGTGTCATTTGTGAATTTTAGTAAATTCTTGGTATGTGGAAGAAGCAACTTACCATTTCTAAGTTTCATTTATATCTTAATATTCAAATAATTTTCATTATTTTGTTTTTTAAAGTGTAAAAAGTATTTTTTTCAATCCTAAGTACAAAATAGCAAAGCGAGTTAGATATTATTGGATCTCTATTCTCTTTTATCTTCTTTTCTCAATACATCTATTTCTTCAATCGGTTGAAGACAGTACATTAGGGAAATCTCAATGGAGGCAAAAATAGATATAGTACAGTTGTAAGACTAAAGGAACAAGTAAGATCATGGTCACTACAGAACAACTTTAACAATAAATAGTAATGAATGTCATCAAAGTTCCATACTATTGCCATTTCTTTTGATAAATTTACTCTATCACCTTTCTTATTTGTTACCTCTTTTTGATGTTACTATTAGAATAAAGAAGCTGAATTTATTTTGGAAAAAACACTCATTTAATTTCATAGAAAAACTCCATCTCCTTCTTCTCTTCTTCTGTGATTGAATCTGATTACGAGATAATTTGGTGGCTTTTTCAGCAGCATACATAATTTCATGTCTGTTACAAATCTGTCTTACCAATAAGTTGTTTTGATTTAGCTATTATTTATTCATTTACTTGTTTTATTATGCAATATAATGAAATATCTCTATCCCCTTTCATCTTGCTAGTGCTCCTAATTTCTGTTCTAGCACTCACTAAAATGAAATCATCCTTAAAATTCTTTGGACTCTTTCTCAGTGACAGTCCTACATTAACGTTATCAGTCAATGTGGGGTTATGCTCTTTCATAATATCTTCTGATCTGAAGTTTCTTTCATAGTACCCTTCTTTCCTGAAGTTACAGCAGAATAATAAAATGTCTTTAATTCCCCTTTCCTAAGCCCACATTTATTTTAAAAAAGATAATTTTTTCATAAAAGGAAGGCAAGTTGAAATTTCTTTCAAAGGGACCATAGTGCAACTTTTAAAACAAACAATTCAAAAGATTCAGTATCTTGAATCGCTATTGAAAAATATATCTGTAAGGGGAAAAGCCCTACATATATAATATCTTCAAGCGTAATTGGATGAAACAATTTAGGAGATATATTATCTTGATAAACTAAGGGATAGCAGTGTAGCCTTGTTGATTATTTTTGAACATCTCCACATCTTACAAAACCTTAAAGGATTGTATCATCTTAGGTCACTTATCCAGGATGAATAAAGAAAGCTCCTCAATGATCTTTTTATTTCAAGGACTAGTATTGGAGAAAACAATTAAGGATTTTTCTGTTAATTCCTTTGTAGAAGAACATTCTAAGGAAGCTTTTCTCCCTCCAGCCTCTGGCTATTTCAAAAGAGCCTTTTTACCTGAAACTTTTTCATTCTGTATTATGTGATAAGTAGAAATCAGCCTTCAAGTCTCTCTCTTTTAAAATTGAATTTTTTAAAAAAATGGGACATTTGTGATATTATTTGCACTTCTTTGTGTTCTTAGAATCTTTCATAAAATAATATCTATTTTATCTCCAGTGATTTATATTTTTTATTTTGAAATTTTCTTGAGTATCTTGCCATAAAAGCAGGGCAGAATATTTAAACAAATGCACCAATGGATGATATATCTGTTGCTTGTTGAATAATGAATGCCTCATGCTTTTGATTTCTTTCTGTTAAAAAATGTTAATAGTGGATTTATCTACAGTGTCATTATTGAAAACTAGTCCACTTGGTCTTCTGTATGTAAAGAATGTGTCAATGGGAAGAACCATTGATATTAAGTATAATTTTCAGGATAATGAATCACAAGTGCCACTTGCTCCTCTGGAAGCCACTGAATTCAATTAATGCATGAACTGTGTTGTTTTTTGCTGAAGTAGTCAAAATGACCCAAAGACCTATAATCATCCAATTAGCCCTTCATGTCTAATTCTTTGGCAGTATGATATGATTGAAGAAATATTTGTAGGCTGTTGAATGAATTAATGGATTGTTTAACTAGTAGTATATTGTAAAATGGAATAATAATATGTTTTAAAACAGAAATGGGAAACTTTTGCCTTGTATATTTCTTGTGGCCTGTATTGTGGTCCACCCTAAGCAAGACACAGGCCCACAGATAACAAAGGCGACACTGGTATAGGACAGTGTTTCTCAACTTCAGCCACTTTAAGATCTGTGCTGGCTGAAGAGTTCTGGGAATTGAAGTCCATTCATCTTAAAGTGGTTGAGGCATACAAACACTAATGTAGGTACATTTGCCTAACAAGAACTTTATCCAGTCAGGAAAAAAGGAAGGATAATATTACTCCCTGCTTCTTCTTTTATGCATAAAACTAGTTTCTGGGAAAACAGAAAGAACAAGACTGAAGAGCTTTGGTGGCTCAGGCTGTTAATGCCTGCTCTTAAGATCCAGCTGTCTACAATTACTGTAGGCTCGAATCCCACCAGGCTCAAGGTTGACTCAGCCTTCCATCCTCTCGGGGTAGGTAAATTGAGGACCCAAGATTGTTGTGGGCAATTAGCTGACCTTGTAAAAATGCCGCTTAGTAATAAGCAGGCATATACAATGGAATGAAGGCTATTGCTGAGCGCATTGGGTTGTGCTCCAAAAATTGTAAGCCGCCCTGAGTCTTCGGAGAAGGGCGGCATATAAATGTAATTAAAAAAAAAAAAGTACATGTTTTCTCCCTATGCTGTGGAACAAGAAAACATATCTTAAGCAGGGCAAGGCAGAGAATGCTAGGTCTCTTTCCCATCATGCATCTTCTTTAGCCTTGCTTGGCAAATGACCCCTTCTTTTTGACTTTCTAGCTGGGAATCAACATGGAGAATGGAATTCTACTCCAGCAGCATTGTGTCCGCCTGCGGCATCTGAATTCAGACAGACAGATGTAAGAGGGGAAAGACTGGCGTCTCTGTAAGCAAGGTTGTGATTGTCTTGTGAGCATTGTAATGAAATTAAGCTTTTGTTATAGGGCTGGTTGATTCTGCCTGGATGATTATATCCCAGACATAATACTCAGATGGTGAATGCAATGCAGGAAGTGCTGCCTGACTTATTCTTACCAACCCTTCCTTTCTTCTGACAAGGCTGCTAAGGCAGATAAGAGAAGTTGAATGTATTAAATCTATTCCTGTGCCAGGATTTCTCTTTCAGGATGTGTGCCAGATTATGAAAATCAGATCAGGCCTCAAATGGCAGAACACTAAAAGAAAAGAAAAAAAAACAATGAAAAAAAGCAATCACAAACTATTTCTGTAAGGCTGCCAAGAAAACTCCACGGAGTCAGAAATTGGCGATTGACTTGAAAATTAGTGAATTAGTTTAATCTCTTTTTAATTATTTATTGTTGTTGTTTTTAATTGTGAGCCACCCTGAGTCTTCGGAGATGGGGCGGCGGCATACAAGTCCAAATAATAAATAAATAAATAAATAAATAAAATGTCTTTTCTTTGTTCCTGAAACAATACTATATGTGTTTTAAACGATCAGCATTGGAAAAACAATTAAAAGAGAGGCTAACGAAGGGCACTGTTTGTACTGCACTGTGGCCCCTGCAAGAAAAATTCAATTATGCAGAATTTTCATGAGAGAATTTCATTTGACAGCCTGTTGAAAGTGAGGGAAGATTAAATGCTTGTTCTCAAAGCAGTAAATGCCTGGACAGTTTGATAATAAAAACGCAGGCAACTGTTCTAATGCGAGGAAAAGTAGTAAAAATAATTGGCTGTAAGGAAACACCAAAACCAAACCAACCTATCTATATTTCACCTACAAGGTAATCCTGTGGTTTAACTGGGACTAAGAAATAGAGAAATGGGTTAAGTGCAAATGCTGTTTTTGGCAGCAGCCCTCAAAACACTGACAGGAAAGTAAGCTCCACTAAATGCAATGCATTTTACTTCTGTGTAAACCCATATAAAGATGGACCTGATCATTTCAATTTAATGTTGCTGCTTTCCTTCCAGAAAGCAAGAATTTATGTGTATAAAAATGCAAATACCAGTGTCATAAGACACCAAGTGATATGGTGCTATTGTAAACCCCAGTATCATTTCTCTCATGAGCAAGTTGTAAAGATTGGATGAGAATACTTACTGTAAATATGCCTCCTTGAACTCTTGAACCAAGTAGGATATAATGCTGTAATTGTGCATGTGTAATGAACAAATAAAATGTTGAAAATGATGGTATTTATGTAATTACTTAGCAAGCACATCTCAATTATGTTAAAGTAACCAAAATATCTTTACAATCCCCAAGGCATGTCACAACTTTTGATGTTTGGAAATTAGAAGCTGAAAAATTTCAATGTCCTATCAGTGTGTGTGTGTGTGTGTGTGTGTGTGTGCAAATATATTTTATATATGTTTATATATGCATTGCATATATACATATACTCTTTCTGTGCATGTGTGCACCTGTGCACACACTTGTATATATCAGCAGATGACTTGTGGAAGGCTGATTAGCTCTACCAGAGGTGGATGCCATAGACAGCAAAATTAGGATGCTGTAAAAAGGCAGCTGTTCAAAGATGTTATATTTTTATTGCTAGATTTGGGGTAAAGACTCAGTTTGCAGCAGTTAAGGCACCAGGCTTGAAACCAGGAGACCATAAGGTCTAAACTTGCCTTAGGCAGCCAACTGTATGACCTCAGGCCAGTCGGTCTCTCTCAGCCATAGGAAGGAGGCAATGGCAAACCACTTCTAAAATCTTACCAAAAAAACTGCAGGGTCTTGTTCAGATGTCACCAAGGAGACTGATTCAAAGGCAAAGGGAGTATGTGTGTGTGTGTACAGTAAAGGACTTGTAGGATTTTCTGTGTCATGTGCCAGAGTAACATGGTTTTTTTTAAAGGGAATATACATCTTGATTTGAGCGGGGTGAACATCGTTTCTAGCTTTGCTTCAAACTGCCATAGGTTTCTCTGGCATTTTATTTTTTTGGTTTACCTTTAGCTGAATATTATGTTACCATTTATGTAACAATAAGGCACTTATTAATGAGGTTACAATGAGATTCTGATCAACTTCCCAAAAAGGAATTTTTGTTTTATTTCAGTATAATTTGTGTTGGGATGATCAAACTTGTTCTTTTTCTAAAATACGGTTTTTATTGTGAGGTGCAAAATATTAATTAATGAAATAATTCTTTAGGCACAAATGATACCTAGTGACACCTAGTGAGTTTGGTGATAATATAGGTGTGCATCCAAAAGGAGGAAGTTGTCAATGTTGTCAAATACCAGGGAAATCAGGAGATCCAGACAGTTTAAATGTGTATAAAGATTTTTGTAAGCTTGAGCTCTCTACAAGAATCTTGAGCTCTCTACAAGAATCTAGTGGGAGATAAGAGTAAAGGAATTCAAGGCAGGCTGGTCTTAGCTCTCTTGTGGACATGAAGGGACTCATGACTGATGACATCCTTGACCCCTCCCTTGGGCTCAGCCTGGTCATCTCCTACAATGTTGGGTACAAAAGTAGCTTTAAACACAGATTAAAACACCACTGGAAGCTATGTGGTTTTCATCCTGCAGCGGTTTTTGCTCTTAACCAATTGAAAAATCATCTTTCACATTTCTCCAGAATCAATCTGGCGCAACATTGGACAAGAGAAGCTTTGCTGACAATGTAAGACTAAAATACAAGGCACTGGGGGAAAAATGATATGGTTTTCATAGCAGAAGTCTAACCAAATTCAAGCAGGAATGATTCCCTTATATAAAACATTATAATACAACATAGCAAGGCAAGCTAAGACATTTAGAATATGCTTAGAAAAGAAATATAAATGAAGAAAAAAATAAACACCATACTGCCATTTTATAATTGGCTTTTCAATTAAAATATAGTGAATGTTAAAAATAAAATGTGTTTTCCATCACTTGGAAATATTGACCATAATTATGCTGAGTATTCCCCCACCCATTTATTCATGGAAGTTTTCTTTCAGTTATTTTCTCTATTCTACTTATTCTACAAACATTTTCTCTTCCCCACTGTCCTTTTTAGTAGGTATTGCAACCTAGAGAATGTTATATTTTCATTTCATGTTGATTAAATAAACTTAGCACTAAAACAAAATATGTTCATGCCTCATATTTTGTGCTGGCACCACAGATTTTATAGGTATCAACCATACATAGTTATAGCTATTTAGATTTATATATAAATGATCTTTATTTTACTCTATGTTCATTAAATATCTTGAGTTAAATTATATTTAACATTTTTCTTAAAGAATGTATAATGCTGAGTTGTCTACTATATTCTGTAGTTCTAAAAGCTATTGTTAGTAATGTCTCATTTTAGAAACAGTTTTCCTCTATTTCTTCTGTTTTCATATTCATGCCTGAAAGAGAAATTAATACCTTGATCTTTAATCACTCAAATAACTGCTAAAGTCAGGTAAATTAATTTTACTTTACAATAATATAGACAGGAAGAGCCTGACACTACAATATTGGGTCAAACTGATATTAGTTGTTCCACACTGATTAACAGGGAGCAAAAAAAACCTTCTTTTAAAAGCTTCGTTAAAAAAAACAAAACTGTTAGACTATATTCTCTTTGCTGTTAAAACTATTGTTTCCAGAGAGGGCCTGTCACATGCTTCAGCAACAATAGAGTTTCCAAGCCTTCCTTTCACTGTAAGCCTTCCTTTCACTGTAATCTTAAGAGGTAAAGGACCCATTATATTAGCCATCCTTTTAAAAAAGGCTTACTGAAATCCCACATTTTTATTTGAAGAAAAAGAAATCTGTAGTGTTAGATCAGTCCCCAAGATCACTTTCCAGTCAATCTCCCATTGCTTATTTCATCTTTTCTCATATTGTATGCAGTTTCCTCAAGCTGTTGCAGTTGTGGGCTTTAATACTACAATAATCTTGCTTGTATCATTGAACTGTGTATCAGGGAATTTTGTTTCAGGATGCAATATGGACAAAGCTGTGGCAAAAAGTGTTTCCAGTATATAGCAACAGAAGCAATGTTTTTAGAGTACGCTACCAGGCTGGTAACCTGAATATGTAGCTGTCAGTCAGCTAATATATTGCTGCATATAGAGTGATTCTGCTTATGTATGTGCAACTAAATGCTTGTAGAGAGAATTTATGATGGACTCATCCATATTAGGAGCATGAAGGAAATAACAGGGAATAGCAGGGGAATGGTACTGTGCATTAACTCTAAATGTAAAAGGAATGAGTAACACCAGTCTAAGGGATGGAATAAAAGGATTTGAATTTGTTTGAAGAGTGTTCTGGTGTAATGAGGGGCACATATAATGGCACATTACTATTAGAATATCAGTAGTGGAGATCTACATAGAAATATTTGCAGTTGTGGGTCATGACTGCTTTTACACCATTGGCTCCTCTTCTTTTGATGACAGACAGGATTTATGCCACCCTGCCCTATGAATGGCAGGTGTTTTATTGTTCTGCTTTCAATTTTTGAAAATTTCTACTTAGTTCTTTAAAATATAGAGAAAACTTTTCAGATAACTTAACAGTCTAAAACCAAAGAATAAAATCAAACTAAAAAGATTATGATGAAAGCAAAAGTGTCACAAAATGCAATCAGATTTGTAGTCTGAATCAAGTAGATAAAAATTCTCAGAATTTCCAGGTATATTTGCTGGAAATTCTTAGAAAGGTAGTAGGCCCATCACAGCTTGAGAAAAAATGGAGAATGTAGGAGTATATGCTGAATTAAATGTCATGTTGCATGAAAATGATGGACAGATTGGTGTTTAGTAATTTTTAAGCTCCCTCTTTGTCGTGCGATGAAAGGCTTTTGATATCTTAAGAACGCATATTTTGACAGAAAGGGAAAAAAATCAAAGGAAGCACAGGTTGATATTAGACCACAGAAACATATCTCGAAAGTTTATATATTAAAGATAGAAAATAAACAAGGAAGACATGAGTGTTTAGCAGCTCTAAAGATAGGCTTGTGGCTAGCTAGGTAGATGCTAATAAACTAGATAATAATCTAGATAATAGATAAGATGATAGACGGATAGATATAAATATATTGCCACAAATATGTATGTGTGTGTGTATTTGTGGAAATTTCTGGCACCACTACATCTATACCCAAAGCTTTATGTGTGTGTGTGTGTGTGTGTGTGGCACACACACACACACACAAAGCTTTGGGGATAGATGTAGTAGTGCCAGGTAATAGCAATATCAGAAAGAAGGAGTTTGAGAAATTGGAGTAGTACAAGGGCCTGAAGGAGAAACCAGTGAGGATGTGGAAAGTAAAGGTCAAAGTGGTCCCAATGGTGGTAGAAGCACGAGAGGCAGTGACTCCTAAGTTGGAAGAATGGTTCCAACAGATCTCAGAAATGACATCTCTTTGTCCAGAAGTGGACAAAGGTAGGAACAGCTAAGATCCTCTATAGAGTCCTCAAACTCCCAGGGCTCTTGTAGTTTGAGGGAAACAGAGCACCCATAAAGGTGAGAAGAAAATTTATTTTTATATAGCATTATTTCTGGCAATTTTGCATTGATAGAGCTTTCAGGACAAAATTATTATTGTATGATCCTGATCAGTCTTATTTGTAAATTATGTTTGATTAAACTAGACTATTTACCAAGAAATAACCAGAAAATGGAGTAAGAATCCAGGCTAGATATAGTCCATACAACTGGGAAATATAGCAAAATACCTTTACAAAAACCTCACTATCCTTACCATCCAGTAATGTGCAATCTGGTAAGGAGGTGAGTCAGATGGAAGTGATTTTCACTGCATTTTCTTATCCTTTCAGACTTGTTGCTCTGAAAATCTATTCCTGAGACCAGCAAATCTCTGAAGCAGTGTGGTTGAAAATGTAGATGGAGAAGGAATAGATGAAAATTGCCTTCTGCTAACTCATCTTGATTTCTGTTCACAGCTATTGAACAGAGAATAGAGATATTCCTACTCAAAGATAAAAAAATGATAGAGATTTTGGTTTGTATCCAGACATATTGAATTAGGATTTGCAGCAAACAGAATGATAATTTTCCTCTCTATCCACCAACCTTCTATTACTGGAGAATTTCTGCATTCAGGAGCACTCATCAATACTTAATCTATAAATGCAATAGATTATACCTTAGCATTTTCAAGAAAGAAACAATCTTCATTATGAAGATTAATCTCTGTAGATATAAGATTCAAATTGTTCTGGAATCTGCACACTGTGGCAAGTTTACCTGTTTTTAATTGCTATTAATAATTTCAGCTGTTCAGTTCTTGCCAGAATAATACCAAGCGATTTGCCATCATCAGTTTTGTTGTTAGATTCTTTGGAATTAATCCTTTAATAATTTAATTTAATTAGGTCTGCTCTCAGAAAGTGTAATGAGTAAATTAGTGAATGGAGGAAAATATTCCAGCTAACAAATGATGCCTAAAGTTAGAATTTAAATATATTACTGATTGAAAAAGATCACAAAGCATAATCAAGAAATATTGAGTGACATGAATTTGAACATCTCCAAAACTTGACAATGAAGCCCAACTCACAGATTTAGAAGTCCCCTATGGCCCTAAATTTGAGCTACCTCATCATTCAAAACTTGGCAACAGCTGTGATTCTATTTTTTTAAAAGAAAAGCTGCATAACTTAAAATATTAAATGCAGCAGAAAGTCAGCTTCTTTATACAATCACATGTAAAATCAATGACCATCCATTACTATTAGTGCATTATGCCTTGAATGATATTCATTTTGTGCCCAAACAATCCAAAGACTTGTCCACAACCTTTTATCCATGAACAGAAAGGGTGGCTTGACATTTAATTAAAAACAAAAACCAACAATTTTGGAGCTAGTGTGATATTAACTAACCTGAAGTTTTCCAAATCTGAAAGAAAAAGCTAAAGGCTTGGATGAGAAGAAACAAGGAAGGAAAAGATAACTTGGTTCATTCTGATCATTAAATTAGGTTTTGATGATGGGACATACAATCTCTCTCATTCTCTTGCTTTTCTTTACTTAGAATCTTTATATCTTTATCTGTCATTACACTGAAACATATAATCCTTGGAACTATTATGATGGTAGTAATGCTTTTTATTTTGAAAATTTTATCTTGTAAGGAATTGTAAGGGTCATGTTTACAAGCTTACTTTCCCCCCTGTTTGTGTTTTCCCAGGATGGTGTTGTGAGTGATGTTTTTCCCTACATGATGTTGCCTGAAACTCTATTCAATCCAATTGCCTGGATTTCTACACTTGAGATTTATTTGGGGGAATTAACTGCATCATTATCCTTGTTAAGCAGTCTGGCAGAGCGTTGGGAATTAAAACATTAGAACTGATGAGTAACGAAGGCTGTATTTCAAGAATATTGAGTCTTTGTGGATATCCAAAAAGAAAAATAAAGCAAATAACAAATGGATGAAAAGTACACAATTCTGTATTATTTAGTAACCAGTCTGGCTTGTGGGAATACATGTTCTCCTTCTTTAAAATATTAATTCACAAATACATTCTTTCTGTCAGAAGCTGACCGTGATCAGATGAAACCCCAGAGTTAAAACTCAAAAAAGAAAATAAATAACATTGGAGTAATTTTTTTTCTTCCAAGAAACACATGAAACACATGTGAATTATAAAATAAAATGTGAATTTGAACCCCCTGGGATGACATAAGAAAGACAATAATTGAGCCCACCAGGCTCAAGGTTGACTCAGCCTTCCATCCTCTCGGGGTAGGTAAAGTGAGGACCCAAGATTGTTGGGGGCAATAAGCTGACTTTGTAAAAATGCCGCTTAGTAATAAGCAGGCATATATAATGGAATTAAGGCTATTGCTGAGTGCATTGGGTTGTATCCCAAAAACTGTAAGCTGCCCTGAGTCTCCGGAGAAGGGCAGGATTTAAATATGAATTAAAAAAAAGAATTCATGAAAAGAAAAGGGAGAAACAGGACTAGCTGTAAGTTTGGCTTAGTTGCGTGAATCTTATAAGATGGTAGAATTCTTTTTTGGAAAAGTGGTAGTGTGGCAATTGTGGAACAGATATTAATAAGATTCACCAAAGTACACAGTTTAAGGGGGAAAACTTAAAAAAAAAAACCAAAGTCTCAAAGATTCTTATAAACAGAGAGAATGACTAGTTTAAGAAAAGATACTTTAATTAATGAGAATGCTAGTAGGAATAGACAGTCAATGGCACAAAAATAATCAAAGGCTTGACAAAGCCAGCAATATTTGAACATTTTATTTCTCTGGTAAGAAGATGCCCTGGGCTTTTTGCTGTTAGTGGCACTAGAGATGAATGGAGAAGTGTATGAAAGAAAATGGACTGAAAATGCTTAGGGGAATATGAGAAGAAGAAATCAACTGACAAGCCACTCTGAAGCAAAGTTGCTATAGAACTGACTTAATTCTCAGTGTCATAGAAACCCTGTTCTGATTCCAAAAGTATTCCACAGAGAGAAAGAAGCTGGGTTGTGGTAGCTGTGGTAGAGTACAGGCAATAATTAAACCCTAAAGGCAACAGTGTAAAGAGTAGAGATCTTTCTCTTCCTAGTGCTTGCCAGTTTTGTCGTAAGAAAAATTCAGAATTTCTACAAATGGCAAATTGATATTACACTAATTATCTTTGCATGACACATTGAACCACAAACTAACCAATTGCATTTTAGTTTGGTGTATTATGCAAACCCAGTCAATCACCTTAATAAATAGTTTTAAATTAATCATAGATAAGTAGGTTATCTGAATGCAGCCTGATGAGAAAACACCAGTCTTGTTTTGGTAATATACAGTATCTGAAGAGGAAATCTAAATATATATAAGGAACTTACATAAGGAACATGTGTTTGATCTTGGTGGATTGCATAGGAAAATCTAAAGGCAGCTTCTGTTTACACTTGTTTGCTTAGTCAGTTTATTTGCTGCTCTCCCAACAAATGCATTAGGCTGGCATACAATTAAAATAACCATAAAAATAAAATGTAAAATTGGAGCATTGATCAAAATGATAAAGTATAAACACATTACAAAGGGTAAAACAAATTACCAGGGACGATTCAACAATCAAAACATTGAATGAAGCCACAGCTATGGGCAGAGAATGGGTACATAAGTACAAATCAATCTAGTCCAATCCAATCCAATCCAATCCAATCCAAGGCAACAGCCACCCTTTCATTCCATGAGGAATGATTTGAGCTGTGTACCAGTTTCTCAGAAGTTTCTCAGAAACATCTCTGCACTCACTGAAACTTGTTGGGGTTCATCTGAGGCAAACTAATTGAATGGGTTTTCCCTCCCCTGCAGAGGGAAGCTAGCATGGGGAACTCCAAAGCAATCACAGAGCTTTGATGTTCATTGATGTTAAATTCCCCCATCTACCAATCATATTGATACTACCACGAGACAAAAAAACAAGTCCAACATATGACCTTCGTCAGGCTCTCATTGACTTCAGTCAGGTTCAGGTTGTTATCAAGGTGATTCAAGGTGTTAGTGATAACATAGAAAGTCCTACATGGCTTGGGTCCGGGGTACTTGCAGGAGCGCCTCCTGCCAGTGTTGACTTCCAATCGCCCTGTGCGCTCCCACAGGCAGGGCCTCCTTGGGGTGCCGTCGGCTAGACAATGTCAGCTGGCGGCGCCTAGGGGTAGGGCCTTCTCTGTGGGAGAACCCACCCTGTGGAATCGACTCCCCTTGGAGCTCCGGTTGGCCCCTGACCTCTGTTCCTTTTGCTGTGACCTAAAGACCTGGTTGTTTCAACAGTCTGGCCTGGACTGAAGGGTAAGGGTTGGGGTTTTATTGATATTTTAAATTTAATTGGTTTTTTTAGTTTTTTATTGGGCTTAGTTTACTTTGGTTTTAATGCATTTTAATAATTGTATTTCTATTTTTTATTGTAAGCTGCCCTGAGTCCCTAGGGAGAGAGGGTGGCATATAAGTCCAATAAAAGTAAAGTAAAGTAAAGTCATGAACAGCCAAGCTACTTGGATTGTCAGTGGAGTTTACTAGATATATAGTATTTGGAAACTTTCCTGCCTTTCTGGGTATAGAGCCTGGCTGAAATATCATATTACCATAAGTCTAAAAAACCTCCACTGGCAATCTAACTAGAATGTTGGCATCTTCAGACAGGGAAGTTGCTGTCTAATGGTGAGGCTGATATAGTAACAGCAATCTGTTCCCTAGAGCCCAGCTTTACAAAAAAGATCTCACATGCAATTCCCTATGGATCAGCACTTCCCAAAGCCATGGGAGACTCAAAATTAATAATAGCCACCTCTTCTTCCCTTGCTCTGGGGTCATGGTTAATGTCACACAATTTGGAGATATTTCCAGTACAGGTCACCTCTACTTTTAATCCTCATGAAAACTGATCAATCTGCCTGCTTGCCTGCCTGCCTTGTATTGAATATGGTGGTATATCTGTAAAATTAGGGAAGTGTAAAACCCTAATATAAATGAGGGCAATTAATTCTACTGCTAAATTCTACTCATTAGTGTGATTCATTCCACTTGGATGAAGATTAGAAAGCAAAGAAGATCCTGAAACATTTTGTCATATCTTCATATTTTATAATTTAAGAATTATAAAAAGCTTATGGAGAAAATGAATATGAAAAACAAGCAAAGGAAACTTCAGTGACACTAGCTACTGACACATTTGAAATGATAAATTTAAAGAAGCTTTGCCATTCATTACTTATTAAAAACACACAATGTTTATAATAAATATTTTTGACTCTACAGTATACAAATGCTTCACAAATGCTTCAACCCTCAATTTCAGAAAAGGAACAGGATGTTACTTATCATCACCTAGACCAGTGATGGGTAACTTTTTAGACACCGAGTGGCCAAAGCACATGTATACATGTGCAAATGCGCATGTACGAAAACCCCCAAAATGCAATGTGCATGCACCCCCATGTATGCGTGTTCCCAGTGCATTTGGCCCCATATGTGTGTGTGTGTCCCATGCATGTATGCTCATCTCCCGCATGCACCCTGCCCCCATGCATGCATGGCAGAGACCCAAAGACCAGCTGGCTGGTGGGAGGCACACATGCATGCACAATGGAGCTGAGCTGGGGCGATGGCTCATATCCACCTCTGGCACCATGTGCCATAGGTTCACCATCATGGACCTAGACTAACAAATTGCAGAATTGGTAATCACGGGATTTATAAGGATTTATGTTTATTCCAAAATTGAAAACATATTTCAGATCAATTCATTTTTTTATTGAACAACATTAATCACTCTATTGCACATTCATGAACATGTGTTATTTATTTATATTTATTTCATATTTCTATATACATAGCCACCCATCTCACAATTGTGATACAATATTATTAGCAATAATAGCGTAATATCAATGTAGAAACAGAAGCATATTTTAAAAGTTTGTTGGGTACCATGTAGACTTTGGCCAGAATTAAATTCCATCCTTTCCAGTATACTAATAAACACTCTTTTTAGTTATAAACCTAAGCAATTCAACCTAGCTAATGGAAAAAGCATAAAAAGACAATTGGAAAACATACAAAATAAGTAAATCTGAAGAGATTAAAGTATATTTCAATTGGGTTTGAAACATGTCATTTGATGCCACTTCTTTTTAAATAATGAAATTTTAAGACAATCATTTAGGGATGTATCGTGCCCCTGTGTTTTTCTTAATATTGATCTCTCATTTCCTGTAGATCAGAGATTCCTGCATTGTCATATTTAATATTGGAACAAAAAGGAATGCCTTTGAAAACTCTTCCAGTTTAAAATATGAAACAGAAATAGATTATTAAGATATATTTTACATTAAGTACTTTAAAATCCCTTTATTACTCATGAAGGCATCCTCCTCCTGCTCCTCCTCCCTAAAGTGTTTATTCCTTCTTAAAACTCTTAGACCTTTTCAAAAGCTAGAAAAGACATGTAAAATGACCAAATGTAGATCATTATTCATAGGTTTGGAAGGAAAGGATAATTAAAAGTAGAAATAATATTAATTTAGAATCCTACTGCTCCAATTCTACTTTTAACCTTGTCTCATTGCCAAGAAAACATCTCCACAACTTTCAACCACATGTCTATCAATGCCATTCCATTACTGATGACCTCTGGGGTTTTCCAGAAGGTTTAGAGGTTAAGTAACAGCTATGATGATGACTATGTTGTCTAATTCAACCTATCATGATATATAAACCATAGATATCTGAATTGAAACAAATGTGACATATTCAAGATACAGTAGTCAGACAAATCATGACTTAGGAGGGTTTGTGAAACCATTTTTGATGAGGTATTGCCCTGAAAGCCTCCACATTATATCATAATAGAGAAAGAGCACGCTTGTACTCACAAAGGGAGAGAGAGAGGGAGGGAGGGAGGGAGGGAGAGAAAGAGAGATTTACAAAGGCTCAGGTACCTTTGATTTTTCTTTAAAAACAAATATACCTAAAATGGTATCAAGCACAGAGTTCTAAAACTCAGAAATTGAATTTCTTTATTCCAGATAAGTAAAATTAATTCATATGAACTAGCATCTCTGACATTATCCTAGCAAAATGGCAGTAATATGATTGCAGTAACATTGGAATACATAAAACTGGTTAATGTCTTTTACCAATTCTCTATTTGACCATCAAAATGTGCATTGACACAGTAGATAAGAGATGTGACAGAGTGGCACCTTTGCTCATCTCTTTGTTTCACAAGCTGTGGAGTGATTTCAACAAGATCTGAAATGGCTTTGCTCCTGCCAATCTGATGTGACTTGGATGGGCAATCTGGAGATTAAAGAAAATAGCTATCATCTGTCTTTCTATTTTTTACTATAATTCAGTTATCTTGACGCTCCAGGTAGTTGTCAGATTTGTACATTTCTGTCTTACCCCTACTTTATCTTTTTCTTTCTTTCTTTTTTGTTTCTTTCCTTTATTGTTTTCCAAATCTTTGAAGAACATGTTTGTCCTTCCCATTGAAATAAATATACTAAAATGCATTTGTGACTTTATGAGGTCCCATTTTTCTTTTCTAAAAATAACAATTTCTTTTCTGGGGACCACCAAAACTTGCAAAGGTTTTAGAAGCTATACTGCATTATATTTCTATTCCATCTGGATAGATTCCTTTAAGATTTGCATTCTGGACATTCTTGTTCTTGAATGATCTGAACATTCATGCATGGAAAATGCACAAACTGATGACCAATTTTTAATGTAAATTAATTAATAACTTGGATAAAAACTGTTGTCTAAACTCTGATGCTACAATTTGAAAACCAAATTATTAGGGCCTTAATGGGGTGCTAGGTCACTATTTATCCCATTCCTATGTATTTTTGCAGCCATTTCACTGTGATACCTGTATACATGCAAATGACTGTGAACTCCAGAGACAACATTGCTGACATCTGAAAACATTGAAAATTTGTGATTTAGATTGGAGGAACCCTTAGCCATTCACCCTCCAGTTATTCTTCCTCTAATATCAGGACTAGAGCTCACAATTTCCTGATTTCTACCTTTGCGCAAAAGAGGTAAAAGGGAAACGGTATATTTTGACATACTGGCCACCATAAAAAAAAATCTGCCATTCTTTCTATATGTTATGATCAAAATGATTTTACCAGGTGATATCAATGGATGGATAGAAATGAGATAAGAGAGTAAAGAAAAAGTGACAGCATCATTTAGAGTATCTGTTCAGAAACAGTTCAGCTTGTTTCAAATACTTGGTTTGTTCATATGTATACAGTACACATGGCAAAAGAGTGAGTATAACTCTAAAAAAGTTTTCTCTTTATTTGACAAGTAGTGATGAATGAACAACAGCATCCATGAAAGGGAGGGATCAAAATCTGCAAACACACATATAAAAGCAGGGCAGGGCTCTTGCCCAAACACTGCACCTGTCAATTTCCAGATTTTGGTACTCCTATCAGAATAAAGATGCAGTTTTTTAAGAGAACAACTTGAGTTATTTTTTTCTTGCAGCATTAAGTCATATGAGGTCAATTCTACATAATTCATGTTGGTCATCACATGTATAAAGAAGGACAGTCACCTGGCAGGACCTAGTGTTAATAATTGATTTGTTTATTTCTACTCTCAAATAATTTTGGCTAACCCAAAGTCACAACTTTTATAAAATCTTGTTGCTTGTATAAATATGAAATCCAGGTTTTCTCCACAATTAAAATCTTCCAGGTTTGTTGATCTACAATTCCCACACAAGCTAGAAATTCTGATAGTTTTCATATCAACAAATGTATTGGTAGCCAAGTAGAGAGAAATATACAATTCATCTTTCCTTAGGGATCAGATAAACCTGAAATGTTTCAAGATGGAACCCCTCCTTTAAACCAAACTGCTAGGTATACTATTACATAGAATGTATCCATTTCTGTCTTGTGTCCGCACTAAGGTGTACAGGTAGTCCTCAACTTACGACCACATTTGCCCAAAATTTCTGTTGTGAGATAAGATACTTGTTAAGTGAGTTTTGCCCCATTTTACGACATTTCTTGCCACAGTTGTTAAGTGAATAACTACAGTTGTTAAGTGAATCTGGATTCTCCATTGATTTTGTTTGTCAAAAATTTGTAAAAGGTGATCACGTGACCCTGGAACACAGCAATGGTCATAAGTATGAACCAGTTGCCAAGCATCTAAATTTTGATCAGAGATTATAGAAATGCTACAAATGTTGTAAGTGTGAAAAATGGTCATGTCACTTTTTTCAGTCCCATTGTAACTTTGAATGGTCACTAAATCAGCTATTGTAATTTAAGGACTACCTGTATTTCAGAAAATCAAAAGGACCACTCCCAAATTTTCTGATTATTAAATGTTTTAAAAATTACAATTTTGTAAAAAGAACTGTGTCATAGGTAAAAAAGCACCTTTCTATATTTCTTGAGTTGACAAATGATTTTGTTGTTTTCCTGTCAGCTGATGTTTTATTTAATGTTCAGTTTTAATCATTCCAGAAATCATTACAGTTAAAATAAAAACACATTTTATAGTCACCGTCACAGAGGCTTTCTTATGATGATTCCCCCCCGCACTCTGATCATGAAGGATAGAAATATTTGCAAATGGATTATAGCTATGAAATGGTGAATTACTGTGCTGTTGCTTAGCATAGTCCCCATGAATATTCAGAATATTACTTACAGTCCAGGCTGTGATTCTTCTGTATACTGTGTGTTTCAGTAGCAACTGGTATTACTGATAACATTTGAAAACTTTAGATTTTTAGGCTGTCGGGTTTTGGCTTGTTTGTTAATATATAACAGCTCTGAAAACACAATTTGTTCATTTACATGTGAATTTGTTTTGGGATGATGAGTGGTGACTTTGTGTGGTTAGTGAAATATGAATACAAGCATGGCACACAATCTTTCTCTTGCAATGATGGTCTGTCCAGGGAGATGCACCAACTAACGGTTGCTGAAGAAATGCTGCTTAGTCTTCAGGTCTTTCTCTAGTTCAATAGAATTCTCATTAATTTGTTTTATACTGATCCCTTTAAGGCAGTGGTTGTGCTCTGTGCTGAGCCCTTAGAGTTTAAACTGCCTTTTCCCTATCTCTGCCTGGACATGTTCTGGATAAAACCATCAAGATTTTGCATGCAAAACCTGTGCAAACCTGTCTGAAGCACGCATTAATAGAAGCATGGGTCAAATTCACAGCATGCTCTCAAAACTGAAAGCATTTCCATACATATTATCTGAGTAACTCTCAAGAGACACTTTATAAAACTATTTTAGCCTTATTCCATCTAAGAACATTGTGCCATTTGTTGAGCACTGTTCTTCTGGCTTTAATAACTGTTTGAGAGGCTAAAATGCAGCAGGAGAACCTACAATGGTAACACGCTGAGAAAAAACAGGAGTGGTATATTTACAATCAATATGACAATCACTTAATTTCCCATTTTGAAGATAGGTCCTTAGTCCCTTAGGGAAATCTGAATTTTGGGTCTTTGGGCAGAAATAAACATTACTGTATATCTCAGTCGTCTTAGAAAAGGCATGGGATATAAGTCTAGCAAATGGGTAACATGCACTGTATACATTTTGGCCACTGAGAAATAAAAAAAGCAAGCAGTCAATAATCAGTTGCCTAGCAACAATTTAGGCATTTTGCAAGAACAGCAAGTGTGCCTTTAGAAGCATACCCGTGTTTCGGTTTGTTAAATGCAATACAAATTAGAAATAAACTTGGCATGGAACTGTTTTCTAACTGGATTCAAACTATGGGTCCTTGAACTATGAAATGATTTCCCTAGGAAATCCTGGACTAAGCACAAGCAAGGCAATTTCCTTTTTCTTTTTCTTCTATGTTTGGATTAGCTACAAAAAGCAGAGGCAATTTCTAATCCACTTCAATAATACAAAATGGATTGCTCTAAAAAGGATGCCGACTGTGAAGGCTGGTGTGAAAATTTGTGCCTATTCTCTATTGAAGACAAACTTCTTGCTTTTAGGTGTTTCTTCCTTGATATATTGGAGCAATCTGAAGAAATACTTGCTTAGTACAAGAAACATGGAGAGTAAAGGTTATTCATCAGAAGTTAGAATTTCTAAATTAGAAAGTCTTTTTCCATATACAGATTTAACAGCAATGAATTGTAATAGAAAGGAATCCTATAAAGGCCTAAAGAACTCTTTGGAGATGTGCTGCCATGTGGGAAAATGGGGGGATTAGAGAACTATTGATTTCAGTTAAATCTTGTTAATAATATCAGTGATGCTTATTTGTTGATGATAATAGCATTCTTTTGAACTGCAGAAGTTACTGCAATGTAACAAAAAAATTAATATATCAGGAGTATATTTTATATAAAAATTATTATTATTATTATTATTATTATTATTATTATTATTATTTGATTTGATACCCCTCTCCAAAAGGACTCGGGGTGGCTCACAGATAAAAACAATACAATAAATTAAGTTAGCTAAAATAGAATTAAATTACGACAAGCCAAATTAAACTAAAATCCATTAATAAATTTAAAATTAAAACCCATTCCCCAAGGAGTCAGCACAGCACATCCTGTTCAAACAACCAGGTTTTTAGGTCATGTCAAAAGGTGCAGAGGTCAGGGGCCAGGCGGAGCCCCAGAGGTAGTTGGTTCCACAGAGTGGGAGCCACTACAGAGTAGGCCCTTCCCCGGGATACCGCCAGCCGACACTGAGTTGCAGACGGTACCCCGAGAAGTCCCTGCCTGTGCGCTCATACAGGGCAGTTGGTATTCGATGCCGGCAGTAGACGCTCCCGTAAATAACCCAGACCCATTTCTCGTAGGACTTTGAATGTTAATACCAGAACCTTGAATCTCATCTGGAGGGCAACTGGTAGCCAATACAGCTCATGCAGGAGGGGTGTAACATGGGAGTACCGGGAAGCTCCCATCACAACCCCATGAGCCGCATTCTGCACCAGCTGAAGCCTTCGGATGGTATGCAAGGGCAGTCCTAAATAGAGAGCATTGCAATAGTCGAGCCGGGAGGTAACAAGTGCCTGAGTGACCATGTGTAGGGATCTCGTCCATATGGGCACAGCTGAACCAGCTGAACCTGGGCAAATGCCCCCTGGCCACGGCTCCCACCTGCTCCTCCAACCTGAGCTGTGAATCCAGGAGGACCCCCAAGTTCTGTGCCCTGTCCACAGGGGGCAACACCTCTCCCCCATGACCAAAGATGGAATCTCCTGACTGGACCGAGATGTTGGTATGCACAGCCAGTGTCTTGGATTGACAAGCATGTTCCTGTCCATCCAGATCCGCATCATCCAGACAATGGGATACCACGGAGAGGGCATCACTGATATGACCTGGGGTGGAGATGTATAACTGTGTATCATCAGCATACTGATGATATTTCACCCCAAAGCCACGGATGATCTCGCCCAGCGGCTTCATATAGATGTTGAACAGGAGGGGTGAGAGAACCGACCCCTGAGGGACCCCACAAGTGAGAGCCCTTGGCGCTGATCTCTGCTCTCCTGCCAACACCGATTGCGAGTGTCCCGAGAGGAAGGAGGAGAACCACTGCAATGCAGTGCCTCCCACTCCCAACCTCCCGAGACACTGCAACAGGATACCATGGTCGATGGTATCGAAAGCTGCTGAGAGGTCTAACAGGACCAGGACAGAGGAGAATCACCTGTCCTGAGCCCTCAGGAGATCATCCACCAGTGCAACCAATGCCGTCTCCATGCTATACCCAGGTCGGAAGCCCGATTGGTATGGATCTAGGTAGTCTGCTTCCTCCAGGAAAGCGAAACTGCTGAGCCACACTCAACAACCTTCAAGCAAAGCGGTTGGAGATTGGTGGAAGTTGTTCAATTCGGCTGGGTCCAAGGCAGGCTTCTTCAGGAGGGGCCGCACCACCGCCTCTTTCAAGGTGGCAGGGAAGGCACCCTCCCTTAATGAAGCATTGACCACTGCCTGGAGCCGCCAGACCTCCCTGGAGGCATAAACCAACCAGGAAGGGTCCAACAAACATGTGGTGGAACTCAGTCGTCGTGATAATCCTGTCCACTTCATCCTCAGAAACAGGATTGAACTCAGTCCAGGTTGCATTGGCCAGACCACTTGCACCCCTGGGGTCAGGCCCCTGCACACTAGAGTTCAGCCCTTCCCGGGAAAATCTTATCCTGCAGGTATTGTCCAAATTCTCAGCCTGCAAGGGATCCACCACTGGCCCCGATGTAATAGGGAGCGGGTGACCCCAAACAGGGCGGCTGGGTGGTTACCTGTGGATGCTATGAGAGCGGAGAAGTAAGCCCTCCTCGCTGCTCTCACAGCTACCAGGTAAGTCCTAATATAGGCTCTTAGCTGGGCTTGGTCAGAACCGAGCGGTCACCACTCCTCTCTCTAAGCCTCTCTGATGCTTCATCTCCCGGAGCTCCCCAGTATACCAGGGAGCCACCCGGGATCTGCACTAGGTGAGGGGCAGCATGGGGACAACTCTGTCGAGGGCCCGGCTGCCGCCTGTTGCCAGGCAGCCATCAGGGCCTCGGCAGAGCTGTGGGCCAAGGATGTAGGAAAAAACCCCAGTTCTGCCTGGAACCTCTCTGGGTCCATCAGGCGCCTGGGGCGGAACCATCTAGATGGCTCCTCATCCCAGCAGTGTGGGGCAGCTTGACAGAAAACCAGCCGCAGGAGATAATGATCTGACCATGGGATGGGATGGACAGTAAAATCACCATTCCCCAGACCATTTTGCCACTGCTCCGAGACAAAAACCAGGTTGAGCGTGTTGCCCCGCTCATGAGTCAGGCCATCGATCATCTGAGCCAGGCCCATGGCCGCCATGGAGGCCATGAATTCCTGGGCCAGACCCAACGACGCCCCAAGGCAAGGCAGGTTTGAAGTCACCCAAAACAATAAGCTCAGGGAACTCCACTGCCACCCCCGAGATGGCATCAAGAAGTCCAGGCAGGGCAGATGCTACATAGCTGGGGGAAAGGTATGTAAGCAGCAAGCCCACCCGACTCCCCGACCCGCTCCTCAGGAGGAGGGCCTCACACCCTCCTATCTCCAGAACAGGGACCTCCCTTGGAATCAGGGTTTCCCAAATAATGACAGCCACCCCCCCACCCCTCCCCTGGGCTCGTGACCAGTGCAACACCAAAACCTGGGGCATCAACCAGAGGGACTCCACCCTCTGGGCCCACCCAGGTCTCGGGTGCAGCCAGGTCCGCCTCCTCCTCAATTACCTGATGGATGAGGGTTGCCTTGTTAGCCACGGACCTGGCATTAAAGTACACTAGTCGGAGCCCAGGGGTCCTAGATCCTGGGCCCCCAGGAAGTTGGGAGGAGGCAACGGGGTTGGAGCAAAATAAAAATTATATATACAGGTAGTCCCAAAGGTGCTTTTTAAAGGGCAACTGGACTTTCTGGTTTTCTTTGAAGATGTTTCACTTCTCATCCAAGAAACTTCTTTAGCTCTGACTGCGGAATGGAAGGATTTATACTGATAGTGGGTTGTTAAGCTCTAAAAGAATGCAAATGACCAGGTGTCTGCAAGGCGTATAAATCCTTCCATTCCCCACCATTCAAGTCAGAGCTGAAGAAGCTTCTTGGATGAGAAGCGAAACATCTTTAAAGAAAACCCAGAAAGTCCAGTTGCCTCTTGAAAAAGCAACTTTGTGACAACCAGGACCTGGATGACTGAGAATCTCCACAGACATTTATACAGGCAATCCTGTATAAATACAGTTCAAAGTTACAACGGCACTGAAAAATGTGACTTATAACCATTTTCACAGTTAGGACCTCTGCAACATCCCCATGATCAAATTTCAGATGCTTGGCCACTGGTTCATATTCATGACCTTTGCTGTGTCACATGATCAATCTTTGCAACCTTCTGACAAGCAAAGTCGATGGGGAAGCCAGATTCACTTAACAGCCAGGTTACTAACTTATCAACTGCAGTGATTCACTTAAGAACTGTGGCAAGAAAGGTCATAAAATGGGACAAAACTTACTTAACAAATGTCTCACTTAACAACAGAAATTTTGGGCTCATTGTGATCATAAGTCGAGGACTACCTGCATATAAAAATTTAAAAAAATCCATGTTTACTTACTGAAATATTTACAGATTTCAACTTTAGATATCCAAAGCTGCAACATAACATTTAGTATTCCCATTGACTCATAAGCTTTAATATTTTAATTTATTTTAATCTGAAGGAGTTGTTGGATCTCAATTTTGGTTTTTCCTTAAAGAAATCTTATAGTTGTTTTGTTATAAAATGAACTTCAGAGGTTTTTCAAGTTCTTGTCTGGTTTCTACTGCATCTTTCACCTAATTTGAAGCAATCTGTCCTCTGTCTAGCAGAGTTAATGTGGTTTCATGGCTGCCATACATTATGGATTGCTTGAAGCTGTACCTGGCACCGTTTCAGTTCAGTTACTTTTAATCTTTAGAAATGTAATGGGCTTGTGTAAAAAATAATATTATTCTTAGATTATGATGTAGCTATTAATCTAACAGCTTCTTATGATATTTTAATAACTCATTTAGAATTCTGTAGCAGATATAAAAGTAGATGTATGATTCTAAATGGATTTGTTGGAAAGAGGAATAGGACATTTGGAAAATGGATTAGACAGAAGTGTATTTTTCCAAACATAGCTGAAATAATGAATATTTGTAATCACACATCAACATTTAGGAATCTTATCAACTTTTCTTGATGTATGAAGTATATGAATGACAGCAGATGGAGAGTCAGGAAGAAGGTTTAATTTGACACTTGCTGTTTAGATAGCTGTGTGCAGGTTCTACTAAATATGCAAATGTTTTTCTTGGCCTGTTCAGCTTTGTTCTGGTATTGTAGATTAATTTCAAATTGTTCTAAAGAGGATGGGTTCAAAGGGTCTATAATTGCTTGGCTTAAACATTGCATACTTCAACCTTGTCCAATCTGGGTACCCTCTCATCAGCCTTTCTCAATCTTGGCAACTTTAAGATAGATAGATTTCACCAGAATTCTCCAGTCAGCAGGCTCACTGGGAAATTCTGGCAGTTGAAATTCACATATCTTAAAGTTGCTAAAATTGAGAACACTGTTATGGATAAATGGACTTTAGTTTCTAGATTTCATTACAATAGATATGCTGGAAAATTCTGAAGTTCAAGTCCCCATATTTTAATCGTAGAATATTATTTGCTGCCTGATTGTATTAGTTGTTTCTAAGTTTCAGCAAGACTAGAGTGAGTGTTATCTCATGGAAAGTTAGTCCACAAAGCAAAGTAATAGAACATGAAGAAACTAAAGTACTCTGGGACTTTAAAATTCAAGTAGACAAGCATCTGTCATATAACACCCCAACTTAACAATTGTTGATAAGAAAGACTAAAAAGTTTGGATAGTGGAGATTTCAGTACATGAAGATTACAGAACAGAAAAGAAAGAACCAGGGAAAATAACAAAATATAAAACATGCAAATAGAAATAGCACAACTGTGGCAAAAGAAAGAGAAGATTGTACCAATATTAATGGTACTTTGGGGTGCAATTCCAAAATATCTGGCACACTACTGAACACAACTGGCATTGATAAAGTCACCATAAGTCAACCGCAAAAAGCAATTTTACTTGAATTTTGTGATAGGGCGGCATACAAATCCAAACAAACAAACAAATAAATAAATAATACACCTTTAACTTAATCAAACAGCAACATGTCTATGGAGATTCTCATTCGGATAGTCATGGCTGTCCCAAAGGTGCTTTTTAAGAGACAACTGGACTTTCTTGTTTTCTTTGAAGATGTTTAGCTTCTCATCCAAAAAGTTTCTTCAGCTCTGACTGGATGGTGGGGAATGGAAGGATTGATACTACTTTCAGACAGCTGGTCATTTACATTCTTTTAGCGAGTTGTTAAGGCCACCTGGAAGTTCATCTGCGTTGTCTGATAACAAGCAACAACATATTTTGGGTAACTATTTTAGCACTGAATAAAAATAATCCAAGCATGTTTCATTTAATTTTATTCCAAATTCTACACAGTGTCTATTTAGGTCAGAAAGCCATTACTCATAGGGATGTTCTATCAGTTGTAGCTAAATTTGCAGACATTAAAATGTTCAGGCTGTTTGTATTATAAAGTGGAATGTCAAAAGAGGTCTGTTCAAATGCAAAGTAAGAAGCTTTTCATTATTAAAAAAAAGCTTTTTAATTTGTTTCTAGTCAAATCTGAGAGACACATTAACCTGATCTATCTAGTGGATAATCTAGAAATAGGAATGGCTTACTCAGTAAGTGGCTTACTCAGTCACTTTGACAATCACACCTTTTTTTCCATTTGGACTATTAGGACAGATCAACGATACTCAAAATTTATTATTAAGAGTGAGTTTCCCACATCTTTTGCAGTGTAACATTCAATTCCTTGAATAGGGAAAGAAGGTGGCGTATGGTTCCCAATTTACTTCTGCTCCATGGCCTGTTTGTCCCCCCAGGGCAATATCTTTGGTGATATATACAGACAAGATTCACCGATTGAACTAAGACATATTTTGCTTCATTCTAGTTAATTGATAATGCCACAGTTGTCTTGAATTCCCACAATATAGTAAATCTTGACTAATCAAACTAAATCACATTTACTTGGTTTAGCATGGTATGTAAATCAATAACACAGCTTCTTATCTGTTTGTTATAGTAATGTTTTCTCCTACTTGTGGGAAATGCAGAATGAAATTTTATCATGCAGAAATGGACTTAAGTAGATCAAATTTTCTTGACTAAATTTTCTTTTGCATTAAAAGAAGGACACAGATGCGAGTAGTTTAATAAATGTAACTTCCATACAGTTTCTTAATGAGGGGTTCTTGGTGCTCTTCTCTGAGCTTGGTTTTTTTTCTTGCATGTAACATCATCAGTGATAGACAGTGCTGGTGCTAGTTTCTAGAGAATTCTTATCTACTTTAAATATTTAATATGTGCAGGGGTGGGATTCAAATTTCTTAATAACTGGTTCTGTGGGTGTGGCTTAATTTGTGGGTGTGGCTTGGTGGTCATGTGACTGAGTAGGTGTGGCTTGCTGGCTGGGCGTGGCTAGGTGGTCATGTGACTGGGTGGGCATGGCTTGGTCACATGACTGGGTGGGCATGGCTTGTTGATTACATGACTGGGTGGGTGTGGCCAACTCTAAGTCATTTGCGTGGGTGTTGCCTGTATGGACCAGGAGAAAAGAAAGATCCAAACTCTGTGCATATGTGTGTGTGTGTGTGTGTGTGTGTGTGTGTGTGGGGGAGGGAGGGAGGTTAGTTTTTTTAAAAAGCCCAGAGGAGGGAAAAAGATAAAAGTTGTGCCAAAGAAATCCCAGGGCAGTGGCAAGGAAAGAAAAGGAATCCCTGCTCTGAAAAGGGAGTACCCTCTCAAGAAAACAAAGGAGTCAGAACCTTATTTACTCATACTTTAAAAAAAGTAATTTAACAGACATTAAAAAGCACTTCAGTTTCACTTTCCCAGGTTCAAGTCTCTTTGCTTAACATATGTGATATGTTAACATATTTTTATCTTTCTATATTTTTAAGCACTGGGAATTCTCTATTTAACTAGATTTAAGAAAAGCACTTACATTAAGTTAGTGGCAATTTTCTGTATCTCACAGGGAATGAATTAGTGTGGAACTACAGGTGAAACTCGAAAAATTAGAATATCATGCAAAAGTTCATTTATTTCAGTAATGCAACTTAAAAGTGCAAGGTGAAACTAATATATGAGATAAAATCATTACATGCAAAGCAAAATAGTTCAAGCCGTGATGTGTCATAACTGTGATGATTATGGCTGACAGCTCATGAAAATCCCAAAATCCACAATCTCAGAAAATTAGAATATTACATGCAATCAATAAAGCAAGGATTGTACATAGAACAATATCGGACCTCTGAAAAGTATAAGCAGTTGCTATGTTTGCTCTCGGCTTCTTCCATGGGGCAGTCTTAAACTCAATCTTGAAAAGCTTGCAAGTCCCCCTCCCATTGCAAATGGCTCCTGTGTGGCAGAGAGGATTCAACTGGGCTGCTTCTCTGCTGCCTGAGACCTGTTTCCGATGGGAGGGGGACTTGCAAACTTCTTGCTCTGCCAGGAGAGAGGCGCTCTCGCTTTCCCAGCTGGAAGGAAAAGCAGAGAGGCTTGTGTTGACTCCAGGTTGTGGAGAGGCTTGTGTTGGCTCACCTGCTCTTGCTGGAAGAGCGAGAGCACATCTCCCCTGGCAGAGTGAGAAGCTTGCAAGACCCCCTCCCATTGCAAATGGCTCCCAGGTGGCAGAGAGAAGCAGGATTCAACTGGGCCGCTTCTCTGCTGCCCAGGAGCTGTTTCTGATGGGAGGTGGACTTGCAAGCTTCTCGCTCTGCTGGGAGAGAGGCACTCTCGCTCTCCCAGCTGGAGAGCAGGTAAGGGAAGCAGCCGCTGACCTGGCTGGAGCCAACAGGAGCCTCTCTACGTTTTCCCCGGTCGAAGGCAAGGGGTGGTGGTGAGGGAAAGGGGACTGGACTCACCCATCACATCAGGCAGGGCTGCAGCGAAGGGCAGGCAGCAATGGCTGGCCTGGCGGGCGGGCAAAAGCAGACTCCAGGCATGTCACGCATGTGCACGATGTTGCACATGTGCGATAGGGACTGACTGGACAGGGAGCAGAGAAGCGGGTGGAGAGGGGTGGGGCCAGCCAGAGGCCAATTACCTTTTCTCCAAACTACAGAGAATCATAACTACCGGTTCTACTGAACCGATGCGAACTGGTAGAATCCCACCCCTGAATATGTGGAAAACAATTTATTGCCTAGTGTCTGGACTAAGATAATCATGTGAGTAAAACTGAAGACTTGGTGTCAAGTTATCTCTATTTTAGGATTATGTCTCCATAGAAGTGGGGGGAGGCATTCAATTTTGAATGAATTTATCATATGTTATGGGAATTATACTGTGGGAAGACTTAAGTTCTAAACTTCTCTAAGAAATAAAATTTCCATAGAATATGTTTGATACAGGCAACAAACATTCAAATACATTGGCTTTTTTAGATAGCTGCAGCACACTGCTGGCTCATATTTAAGTTATTGCCCACTAGGACTCCAATATCCTAACCCTTTCTCACAATTACTACTATTGAATCAGGTACCACCTATTCTATACCTGTGCATTTGTTTTTCTTGCTTTTTTCGCCACTGAATTTCATTTTGTTAGATAAGGCCCAGAGATCAAGTCTATCAAGATCCTTTTGTGTCTTGAGCCTATTTTCTTGAATGTTGGCTATTGCAGACAACTTGATGTCATCTGCAAATTTGAAGGGTTCCCATTCTATTCCCACATCTAAATCATTTTTCAAGAGATTGAAGAGTACTCAGCCTAAGACCGAGTCTTGAAGTCCCCCATTGCATACTATCTTCCATCTATATGCAGTTCCATTAAGATGCTGTCCAATCTACATTATTGTGTCTTATCAAGTAGTAGTTTGTGGGCTACTGCATCTAATACTTACTTAAATCCAAGTAAATGATATCCATAGCATTTTTCTGGTCCACCAATTTTGTTATATTATCAAAGAATGCAATAAGGTTGGCTTTTGGTTATGACTTGATTTGTCTCTAGATGTTTGCAGATTTGTTGCTTGGTTATCTTTTCCAGAATCTTCCCATGTTTTGATGAGAGGCTAATAGGTCTGTAGTTTCCTGGATCCATTTACCCCCACTTTTTGAAGATGGGAGCCACATCAGTCCTTTTCCAGTCATCTGGTAGTTCCTTAGTGCTTCAGGATTTTTAAAAGATCCGATTCAGTGGTTTTTGAGATCCTGCCAGCCAGATCTTTCAGAACCTTGAAATGTAAACCATGTGGCCCTGGTGATTTCAACTTGTGTAGAGTGGGTAGGGTTTTAAAAATCATTTTGACATTTGTTGCAAGTCTTAGGTCATTTTGAGCGTTAGATTTTCTGACTTCATCTTTGCAGGTTCAGGTGGTTTGCTGATATCCTGCCTTAAAAGTTAAATGTGCCTGTCTTTTGACCTTTTATATGAATCCTTTTCATTTATCATAGAGGTCTTTGTACAGCTATGTTGGTTTCTTTAAAAAGGTCTTATTTTTCTTTTTCATTGCTATTGTGCTAGACTGGGCTTTTATAATCTCATTTTTCAAAATTTCCCAGGCTTCTTAAACTGCTTTCCCCTTGTGGATTTTCATCCATGAAACCCTTGCCATACTCTTGCCAGGTTTATTGAAATCAGCTCTCTTAAAGTACAAGACTCTAGTTTGACATTTTTATATTCCTTCTGCTTGCATAATGTTGAATTCGAATATAGCATAGTCATTCCCCCACAAGATTCTCGTAACTTCAATCCCTTTTATCACTGGAGTGAAAATTAAGTTCTGTATGGCTGATTCTCTCATTCTCTTTTCTATCTTTTGAGAGACAAAGTTGTCTGCTAGCTTTGTCAGGAAACTGTTTGATCTTCCTCTAGGTACAGAATTGGAAATGCTTTAAAAGCTACTAATTAAACATGTCTAAAGAAATAACATGAATGTTATATCTCTGACAATGCTGATTTGAATTTCTAAGTTCATCCCAAAAGTTAAATGAATCTTTTTTAAAGTTCTAAATTGCTAGTTATAGAAGACTTTAGAATTCTCTTGACAATTATGATTATGTTTCATGTGTGGGGGGATGCTACTAATAGCAATAAGGGACATCAGTCCTTATATTGATATTCATAATTTGTCCTACAGGGTGAAACATTGGAAAGATAACAAGGTAATGGGAAAACCGTGAATTTCTGTAAAGTGGTTTAGGATTAGATGTACCTTTTATTGAAAAATTGTATTTTTCAATTCCAATTCCAATTCCAATTCTGGAATAAGAATTGCTATAAAACTGAGGAATGAATTTATTTAGTGTTAATGCTTTTCAACATCCAAAACATCTCCCCGTACATTTTATGTTTGATCAATGCCTGTAAACGAGCAAATAAACAAACAAATTACTTCATTTCCATTCCTGCAGAACTTGAAATACAATAATCCAATCCCTACCAATGTTCTGAGATGAAGAAAAATAAAACAATAAGTAAGTTAATTGTCTGTATTCATTTTTAGGGCATTATAGTAAAACAAATAAAACCAAGTGTCCCTCAAATTGAGCTACATATAAATTGACATATCCATAAAGTTTTCTTTAGCAGCACAACTGTTTATTCCAAAATTGTTTTTTTTTTACTTGCAGAATTGTGAATGATGATAACTGCCAAGAGCCAGAGAAGGGGCTAACCATTTCATGATAGCTAGAAAAAGAGAAATCCTTCACTCCACCAGTGGTACGCTGAAAACTATGCCCAGCAACTAAAGGTAGAGTGGGAGACTTCCTGCAGAGGCGTTCAGGAACCATGTGAAGGTTAAGAGGGAAACTTGTCACTTCAAAAGCAGAACATGGATTGAAATCTCAGAACCCAGATATTTGGCAGGCAAAAGTGACTAAGTGATGTTGGGAGAGAATAGAAAAAAGAATTAATAGAACTCCCTTCCCGCCCAACTAAATAACTAGTAAAGTGATAAAACTCAGACACAATAGAGGCATAAATGAATAAAGAAACTATTAATAGATTAGTAATAGAAGAAGTGATAAAGTGGAAGGGAAATTTCCCAAAGTCTGAACAGAAGAAGATATGACTGAGAATATGTGAAGAGAGAGAAAAAGAGATTAAATAACAGGAAGCTGACTAGAGTAATGAGGTTATCCCAATAGACAAATAGAATAAAAGTGCCTATCATCTTAAAATAAAATATGGACAGGAATAGATAAAATACAGTAAGAAATCAGAATAGGGAAGTAAGAAAATACTTAGAAGATGCTGTTGTTAAATTTTTAAACATATTTAGGTAACAGAGTTTAAGAGTAAAGAAAATAAGTTAGGAAAGTACAAACTTTCCTAAATATAGAAAGGAAAGTGTAAAATTATGGCATACATCTTTGTAATATATTTTTTTTAAAGTGAAACGTGAACAAGTGGGAAGATATCCATTAACATATCTATCAAGGAATAGATATTTCTCTATAATTCACAATATTCATTATTTTTGTTTACTTATTTGTATCCCACTTTTATTATTTTTGCAAACAACTCAAGTTGGTGAACCTATCCAACACATTATCCACCTCCTATTTTCCCCACAACAACAATTCTATGAAGTGAATTGTGCTGATGGTTACTTGTCCAAGACACCCAACTGGCTTTCACAGTTAACATGGGACTAGAACTCATTGCCTCCTGCTTTTTAGCCAGATGCTATAAAGAATCATGTTATCTTCTTCATATATTATTTCCGTTATAGTATATTCACAGGTGATATCCTTCACATAGTCAAGAAACAAAAGGATCAAGAATCCATAGAATCTCTATGAAATAGTTATTCTTAGTGTTTATTCTCAGATAATATAATTATAGGATGGTGCATTTTTCCCTACAGAATCATATTTGATTAGCTGAACAGGTTTAATCTGAATGAAAAATATTAGAACAGCAGGTTTTAAGCAATGCCTTTGCTGATTTTTCATCATTTTACAAAAATGAACAATTCAATATTTATGGAATGACCTTTTTAAATCTATCCATTGTTTTCACTGTTTGTTAGTGTCATCATATTGTCAAATATGTATAGCAATGTGACATTTTTAGGAAGGAAGGTAATCCTTCTGATGGATGAACGAATATCTTTGCCATCAAAATTTGAAAAAGGCAGTGACAAATTATTTTCATGCTGTTGCTATGATCTCACTAAGTATTGAGCTGGACTTCAAGCAAAAGTTTATTTGTACTGTTAATAATATAATCATTTGGCCATATCAGATGAGTTGTGTAACATATTTAAAAGGTTAAATATTTTCAGAATCTCACATTATTTTACTGCTCTGCTTAGGCAAACACAGACAGATTTACATTAGAAAAAGTCAAATGAAGGTTAATTGGATTTATTGAATACCTACCGAGGAGGTTAAGATTATTTATAGCCAGGGTCTGTATGTTCAGTTAGAAGTAAATGGGACTTACATAGGATTTGTAATTCCAGACAAATACATAAGAACCTATATTATTCTTAGTCAGCTACTGACCCATCTTGCTCAGAATTGTCTACAAGGACTGGAAAACTTTCCTCAGTATTTCAGGCAGCATTTTTCCAACTACTCCAGAGGTAGAAATTAAGATACTACAGTCTTCTGTGAACTTCTTGATTCATTGATGGTTAACAGAAACATGTACAAAATGTGTTGATGTTTGCAATTCTTGCCTAATTCATTGCCAAATGATAAATATATCTTGTGATATCCATGGAAAAAAAAGAAAGAAAAATTATTCTCAGAGTTTGATGTGTATTTTTAATTTTTGGATGATGCAAACAAGCCAAGGAGGGCAGAAATAGAGACAGAGACAGAAACAGTGTTAGAGATGGTTTTTTTTATAGTGGTGCAAGAAATAGCAGAAATTGATACTCATTATACCTTTCCTTCACATTTAACTTTTAAAAAATTACAATAATATTTTTTGAAGCAGTGGCAGAGATATTAAATTCATTGATATATTCACTTTATTTCTATGCATCTATTCATATCAGAAATAAAGATATTCTCTACTATGTTAATTCCTAGAAAGGTGGAAAGAAGTAATACAGCATGCAATTTGACTTTGGAGTTATGTATTCTTGTATTTCTAATGTAATAGAGATGGAAGAGGATCAGTGGTGGGTTTCAATTTTTTTTACTACCGTTTCTGTGGGCGTGGCATGGTGGACATGGCAGGGGAAGGATACTGTAAAATCTCAAGTCAGAGGTAGTATTTTCCAGTTCTCCAAACTACTCAAAATTTCTGTTACCAGTTCTCCAGAACTGGTCAGAACCTGCTGAATACCACCTCTGAAGTGGATGTTGATACGGCACTAAAAAATGACATACCAACATAGATGCATTCATGGCCTTGGTGAATGTGGTCATTTTTCATTTCTTCACATACAGATACTTCAAAAAGAAGTGGTGATTATTCAACTACAGGCAAACAAGTGCATATTTTCTCACATCCATAGAAGTCTTTGAGTTGGCATTTATGGGAAGCACTAATCTTGCTTTTTAATGTGCAAAACAATAAATGACCCAAAAAAAGGCAGGAAATGGATTTTTTTTAAATGTTGAAAATGAAATATCCAAAGTCACTCAATAGTGGGATAGGTAATAAATAAAAACTACAAGTACTGACATATTTATTGGACTATGATAATATTCTATCAATTCTCTGAAAGGATGCATGGTCTAGGCCTGCTCTTTTCAAAAAGGCAGTGGAGACTTATATACATGTCAAGCAGTTTGTCTGGCAGCAGGAAGAATGGATGCCAAATTTTAAGGCAGGCTTGCCAGCTGGATTCATCTTTAATTTCCAAAGCCTTCCTGATATGTATCCTGTATAAAAAAGTCTAGATTAGTGCAATTCAGGTAGAGATGTCAGAGACTAGTACAACCCTATGTACATATTTTGGGCATCCTTAGTAGCTCCTGTTTTAAGTATGGCTGGGGGGAAGATCGGGATGGCAGAGTACATTTTTAAGTACATTTAATATATTTGGTGCTTTTGGACCTCTTCTTTTAAACAATGTTCCTTCCTCCATCTTTGGTCATGCTACATTTAGACTAATGTGTGTTTCTGGATGAAAAATGGATTCCCCCCCTATCACTGCAATGCATTACATTGTCATTTCCACATGTTCTAGGAAATAGATGTTTATCTACACATTTAAAAATGGGATATGATACTAACAGATTGTATGCTTTTCCCAAAGTGATGGCCAATGAAATAGAGTACAAGTGTAAAATAATTCATTTTGCAGATTGTTTGATTTTAGTAGCTGACATTGTTCTGAGTGCAGCACGGAAATCAATTTTTTTAAAGACCTAATCAGAAATGTACATGGGTATTCTACCCATTCAGGGCAAGCAGAAATGGTTTGCTATAACCATTAGTAAGATTTAAAAAGAAAATATTTTATTACTGTATTTGAACCTAGAGCATCTTAGCTGCTACATAACCACACTGGACAGTTTTATTATTATTGATCATGAGAATTAGCTGAACTTGTACAATAGTGCAAGGCAGTAAATTAAGTGAGATGTTTTGTTTTGCAAGGCTATGGCAATCTTTAAAATAATGATGACAAGATTAAAATCAAGTGGAAGTTTTCAATGTCTAGCATACATTAGATAATGTAATTAAAGTTTTGGAGAGTTCTGGAATAAATACATTATGCTTTTATGAATGTTCTTTTATTTTGGCTTTTCATTTTATATGACGGAATGAGAGCTAAATTAAATAATATAATACTGCTTTTACTTATCCACAAATATTGAGGAAGCCAAAGATTGGCACAAATATGTTTCCAGTGCTAGAATACTTGAATGTGTTTTTCATTGTGCCTTTTCATTATCCAGCTCTTCTCTTTTATAATAGAATACTACTAAAGAGGCCAACTTGATACGTCTCTAGATTTTTGTCAACTACACAAAAATATCTATCATCTAACTAAGAACTAATTAGGTAATCTGTTTTATGTATGTATGTATGTATGTATGTATGTATGTATGTATGTATTTGACTTGGGTTTATTTATTGATTTATTTATTTTATTTTACTAAACTCAGGTTGAGTCAGCCTTACATCCTTCCAAGGTCAATAATATGAGGACCCAGATTGTTGGGGGCATATGTTGACTCTGTAAACCACTGGATCACGCTCAGTAATGATGGTTATAGCATCATTTGTGAAGAAACAGAGAAAAGCAGTTTTGCTATTAAGCTACCATTCTATGCCCCAAAATGTAAGCATGAGGTATCTGGATGGAGTCAACAGTATAATTGAGTGGATGCCTATATATACATATATATGTGAGAAAGTGGAGACAATGATTTAAATTTTGAATTCCACAGAAGAAAACTCCAGTATTGTTAGGGAGGAAAAGATGAAATATCATTTCAAATACATCATTGCTTTATGATAAGTAGGAATCCTCTGAATAAAGATTTTGTCTGGCGCCACATCGGTGTTTAAAATCTTGGCTTTCCTGATGGAATAGGGATTTCAGTTAAAAGTGACAATATTATGTGATTCTTGTTCTCTTTTCCTGCAGCAGCTGTCAAACAGAAATGGAATAAAGCCAATTAGGACATGCTTAAAGTAATTTTCACATGAGATTCTGGCTTAGATGAACAAAATTGAGCCATTCTTTACAGTATTTTAATTACATTTTTCTGTCAACCACAAAAATCTCTACAGACTTTTTATTTTTATTTCCTTTTTCTCTGAGAAAAGTAATTTCTCCAGCAAGGGATAAGTTCTAAGGTTTCTCTTTTGTTGTAGTTTATAAAGACTTCTTAGAGGCATCTAGCCAGCTGCAATTGCCAAGCTTGTATTAAACAATATTAATGAGATTACCATATTGATTAACAAATTAGTATTACAAACCAGAATTTAAAGTAGGATTTTGTTAATTACATTTAAGCACTTGTAAATGCACCAGTTGCCTTGTTCAGACCAGCATTTCACACAAATAATTTGGTAAGACATTTTTGATCCATGGATAATCTTCTCATCCCCCTCTTTCTTCCTGTGCTATTTGAAAAAATCAGGCAGATCAAAACATTCAGTGAGCAAATTGAGGACCCAAGATTGTTGGGGGCAATTAGCTGACCTTGTAAAAATGCCGCTTAGTAATAAGCAGGCATATACAATGGAATGAAGGCTATTGCTGAGCGCATTGGGTTGTGCTCCAAAAATTGTAAGCCGCCCTGAGTCTTCGGAGAAGGGCGGCATATAAATGTAATTTAAAAAAAAATTGCGTAGTTTACCAAGTTATTACTTAGCACAAGTAATAACTTAGCACATTCCTTCCAAGGAATTACCAGATTTTATTCTTTGTGTTTTAATGATTTTTACCTTTTAAGATGTAAGGTGCATTGAGTGTTCAGTGTGAATAGAAAGGTAATTCATAAATTAAGTAACTAAATAACAGACATGTGATTCAATATAAACTTGGGCTACTCTAGTACATGGGAAAGAAGATATCCAAATCTAGGCCACAATATCAATATTTCTCAACCTCAGCCATTTTAAGAGGCATGGACTTCAATTCTCAGAAGTCCCCAAACTGCATGGTTGGATGGGGAATTCTGGGAGTTGAAGTCCACACCTCTTAAAATTGCCAAAATTGGGAAGTGCTGCTTCCCAATTTTGCAACTACATCTATCTCTTTAGGCAGTCGCCACATTTATAATGTGATAAAAATGAAATGTTATCACAGGAACAACAGCAACAATAACCAAATAAATTCAAGAGAAGGAGGTAGAGTTCAGACACACAAAAATGGCTGCTTGAATGTTTGTACACCGATCTAGACATAGAAAATAAAAGCAGCAAGAACAAAAGATAGATGAAACTTCAAACAGAAATTCAGAGGTTTTTTTTGTCAAGGGATACCTTTAATCTTTCCCTCTTTTTGAAACGTAGTTCCACAAACCTTTTTTTAATTTCTTTTTCAATTTCATGGCCACTATACCCTTTATTCTTTCCTTCATTCCTAATACACCCCCCACACACACACTGCTCCCTCCTCCGCTCATAAATCCATAGTTTCTTATACCACTATATATAACATATACCTGACAGGGCAATAAAGATAGCAAATCAGTGTAAAGCAAAACTTAAGTTTTATGCACTGTCAGTCATCCAAATTACCAAGCCATATATAAGCAAGATACTTTGGATGCATAGCAAAAAATACCTGATCTATTGCTGTGGGTTCCATATTATCCTTAGCAATATGATAAGAGTAGAAATAATATTGCATTAGATGTCTCTAAGAACATAGATAGGAAGAATTTCTAAAATGCAATGCAATTTATTTCCCTCCAAAATTGAAAACAAACCCCATGAAAATGGTCCAAAAATGATAAATGTATCTCTAACTAACCTCCACACTGCACATTTATGCATCGTTATATTTAAAAGAATACACTTATACACATATATGAATGAATGAATGAATGAAAATTGGGATCAAACCAAATGAATACAAATGGCCAGCAAAATGTGTTCTTTCAAGTAGATTCATAGGATTATGATTTGCACCAAGAATATAGGACTAAATGCAACTTCTCCTCTCAGCCTGCATTGATGAGTGACCATCTCTCAAGGAACCTACAAGAAAGGTTCCTCACTATCTGTCTTCTTGTAAGTGTACTCTTATATTAGCAGCATTCTATCATAACATCTAGTAAGCTGTATCATGACAGTGGTGAAGAAGACCAATGTTGTAGGCTTGTATTTGTATGTTTGCAGTATCATTTGGGGACACAAGGGGGCCCCAAGCCCTTACACTGCATCTGGAGGTTTCATAAATATACAGTGTGTGGAATGTCATAATTCTTTATATTAACCCTGCCAAAGCAACACAGATACTTTACTGGGCACAATGGCTATCCATTTCAGCAAGACATAAGAATTTCACAGACAGTTATATTCAGGTAGAAGTGGGAACCGTTTTGTTATTTGGAAGGTTATGAAAACTGCAGAAATAATTATATATTTATTTATTATTATTTATTTTTGGGACTTGTATGCCGCCCCATCTCCGAAGACTTGGGGCGGCTCACAGCTAAAACAATAAATACAACAACAGTGAGTTAAGAAAAGATTAAACTAAACAACCCCAAGAAGACAATTAAATACTAAAAAATAAAACCACCCCCACCCAAAAGGGTCACAGCCCGGATTGGTCGAACAACCAGGTCTTCAAATCATGGCGGAAGGTGCGGAGGTCAGGGGCCAGGCGGAGCCCCAAGGGGAGTTGGTTCCAGAGGTCAGGGGCCGCAACAGAGTAGGCTCATTGTCGGGGACCGCCAGCTGGCACTGGCCGGCCAACGGGACCCCAAGGAGTCCTTGCCTATGTGCACACACAGGGTGGTTGTCATTCGATGTCGGCAGGAGTCGCTCCCTTAAATATTGAGGACCCATGTCATGCAGGACTTTGTACGTTAAAACTAGAACCTTGAATCTCACCCAGAGCGCAACCGGCAACCAATGCAGGCAGTGGAGGAGGGGGGTAACATGGGAGAATCGGGAAACTCCCATCACCACCCGCGCTGCCGCATTTTGCACCAGTTGCAATCTCCAGATGTTATGCAAGGGCAGTCCTAAGTAGAGGGCGTTGCAGTAGTCGAGTCTAGAGGTAACAAGGGCATGAGTGACTGTACGCAGGGCATCTTGGTCCAGAAAAGGGCGTAGTTGGCGAACAAGGCGGAGCTGGGCAAAGGCCCCCCTGGCGACGGCCCCTACCTGCTCCTCCAACCGGAGCCATACATCCAGGAGGACCCCCAGATTCCGCGCCCTATCCACAGGGGGCAACACCACTCCCCCTATGGCCAAAGATGGATAATCCTGACTGGGCCGAGATGCCGGTATGCACAGCCACTCAGTCTTGGCCGGGTTGAGTTGAAGCATGTTCCCGCTCATCCAAATCCGTACCGCATCCAAACATATGGGGCTGACAACATTAACCAAAGTTTGTAAATTGAGTATTTGCCTCCGATTATTATTTTTTTGCAAACATGTCTTACAGATTAGCTTTTGTCACATGTTCTACAGATTTCCTTCATCTTTCTTGACATCAAGAAGGGGAGGTTACTTTGTTCTTTAGAATGATTTCTCTATTAATCAAATTAATCAGATTTCTCTATTAATTAAATCAATAATGAACCTTGGTGGTGCAGGCTATTAAACGTTAAATAATATCTCACCACCAGTTCCAGCTGCCTCCAATTATTGCAGGCTCGAATCCCACCAGGCTCAAGGTTGACTCAGCCTTCCATCCTCTCGGGGTAGGTAAATTGAGGACCCAAGATTGTTGGGGGCAATAAGCTGACTTTGTAAAAATGCCGCTTAGTAATAAGCAGGCATATACAATGGAATGAAGGCTATTGCTGAGTGCATTGGGCTGTGCTCCAATGATTGTAAGCCGCCCTGAGTCTTTGGAGAAGGGCGGCATATAAATATGAATTAAAAATAATAATAATAATAATTTAGTACAAAATATAACCCACTTACAGGGCATAATTTTTGTTCTTTAGTAGTTATTAGACCACTAAGTGGGTCAGGTATTTGTCAAGGATTTTGAAATTTACATTTAGACTTATGGTTAAAAAAACCCCTGTCTCCTTTCCTTGGTTTATCTAGATGCTTTCTTACAAGAAAATATTATTCTCAATATTTTAGGACTCCTGAAAAAACTCTCTCCTTATTTACAACAGAGTAAATAAAACACTACTGAATATCTTGGTGGGGAGATAGTATCCTTAATGAGTAATGGATTGTTGAAATCTGTTCCTAATCTTTCAATTATCTGTGTAGCTCTGCATCTATGGCTGACAAAGGATCCTATTATTCATGCAGAAAGAGGACAAACTTTTTAAAAAATCTGGACTTTCTGAATAATTTAGGATGCCAGCTGTCCAGTAGTTGGATTCAAATTTTTTTACTACCAGTTCTGTGGGCGTGGCTTGGTGGGCATGGCAGGGGAAGGATACTGTAAAATCCCCATTCCCTCCCCACCCTACTAAGCTGCTTTCCAGCTCCATTCTCCTGTGCAGGGCAACAAAAGAAGACCCAGCCAATCAGCTAGGACTTGAGAGGCAGAGAATGGATGGAGTCATGGGCAATCAGAGGTGGTATTTACCGGTTCTCCAAACTACTCAAAATTTACGCTACTGGTTCTCCAAAACTGGTTAGAATCTGCTGAATACCAGCTCTGCAGCTGTCCTATCGCAGCATGTTAAGGCAAAACACCTCACCAAAGGAAGAAAAGCACTGTGTCAAACTCCTACAATCTCTATTTGTTCTTCTAGAAGTTCTCTTTGTATTTCTGGAAGTAATTGAATATAGATTTTTGTAGACCATAAAACTATGTGCTTCATAGACCATGTATGAATTATGTGCTGCACCACAGACCATGTGCTGTTTCTTATCTTCTTACCTTACCTATCTTGCCTCACTAAATTAGTTACAGACATTTCCTCTCTTCTGATGTGTCATTCATATCCCTTTGCAATTTTCTTCTTTTTCTTTTTTCCATGTCAGAATCTTTATTGGAGAAAGAATTCACAGCATCTTCATTATTATTCAAGCACATTTAATAAACCAAGAGGAACAGTAGCAAAGGGCACCAACAATTTTCTCCTGAAGGAGGCAGAAGGCAAAAGCATTTTCCCCTATGATTTCTGTGAGGTCATGCAACTATGCAGGACAATCTGGGGATCCCCAGATATCCCAAAGCTGCAGAAAGAAACTTCTCTTGAGTAATGCTGTTGAAGATTTGTGGCTGGGTGAATAGTAGTTCTATCCAAAACAGCCTTTTCCTTCTTTAGTCTCTAAGGACAAAATCTATCTACTGGAGTTGTGACTCTAGTTTTCTGAAGAAACTAATGGCAGTTCCAAAGATTAGGCCTGGAAGATATGTGTCATTGTGTCAGGAAGAGAAAGAGAGTTGCTTTTAACAGTTGCAGTAGCCACTTTCTTCTGTCATTTTATTATCTCTCTTTTCGTAGCAAAAGTCTAAGATAGCTTTGTAAGCAGAATAGGCTGGTGTGACTCTGGGCAGAATATAGCTCAGAGAAGAGAGGAACAAATGTAACAAATGTAAGGAAACCCATCTCCTGGAGGCAGCCTATTTGCGCGTTGGAAAAAGCCACAACCCATATATTACTATAGTAATTAGAATATATTGAAGATGACACATGTGCTTCGAGTTATGTTATGTACCTTCTTCATTATGCACTTTCAGATTGCAGAGTCAGTCTGACCAATAGTAGCTCTTGGAATACTATGAATACAAGCAGATACGACATATCTGAATGCAGGGTCAGTCTGACCTGTGGTAGTTTTGGGAATGATATGAATAGAAGCAAATTTATTTTTTTAAATGGAAAAAAAAAAGAATCCACTCTGGAATATTTTATTGCATGAGCATTAAACAGTTGATTGCTTGGGCATGGATTTTATGAATGCCAGATTTGAAAAAATAAGATTTATCCTCAGCTAAAGTCTAGAACTACGGTAGATAATGGATTGGCTTCTCTTACTATATTTTGATGAGTGAATCTTTACAAAATAAGTTTGTTCACCTTTCCTAGCTGATGTAATAACTAGGATGAGTAGTTAGTATTGTTGTACGTAATGACTTGGATCTGGATTTGCAATCCTTGACTTGGAAATTTGAAAAACTCATGGTACCATCCTATGCCAGCATTGCTTGGCATCTCCATTTCAACATCTTCAGTTTATTACTGCTGCTGCTGCTGCTGTAGATTTTACTACATATTTCATTTGCTGCATCATTGTTTCCAAACTTGGGAAAGCAGCTCTCAGTGGTCAACTTGCAATCTCTTATTTTATGCTCATTCTGTATTGTGACATTGGTCAACCATGGCTTGTTGTAACTCTAAGTACAATATTCAAACCGCCTTTGGAGTTCCCACATATACAGCAGCCAAGCCTTGATTTAGAGACATCACATTTATCCAAGATCTTCTCCATCAGCAAAACAAACACCTACGTTTGGGGAAGGGAGTGCTAGTTCTTACCTGAAGTGAGAGTAGAATAACAAAGGAAGATGCTATTGAAAGGAAGCAAATGGGCTATAGGTGCAGTAATGAAAATAAATACCCTGAAAGTGAGCAAGGGGTGAAAGAGCGGCCAGCATCATGAGTATGACAGGAGACAAGTGAAAGTACTTATTGAGGTCTCTTCTTGTTTCTGACAATATATAAAAGTGGAAGACACTGTTTGTTTTTTTAAAACAAGTTTTATTCAATTTTTCCAAAACAACATTAAAAAAAGCTCTTTTCAGTGTATAACATAATTCCGAGACACCTTTTTTACATGCAAATATGACAGTAATTATATATTCATTTTTATCATTCAACATCCTATCTTATCCATTTTTAACTTCATTCTATTTATTACTTCTCCATTTCAACTTTTACACAAAAAAAGGAAATATATTAATTTTTTTTTTTTAATTACATTTATATGCCGCCCTTCTCCGAAGACTCAGGGCTTACAATTTTGGAGCACAACCCAATGCGCTCAGCAACAGCCTTCATTCCATTGTATATGCCTGCTTATTACTAAGCGGCATTTTTACAAAGTCAGCTTATTGCCCCCAACAATCTTGGGTCCTCAATTTACCTACCCCAAGAGGATGGAAGGCTGAGTCAACCTTGAGCCTGGTGGGATTCGAGCCTACAGTAATTGTAGACAGCTGGATCTTAAGAGCAGGCATTTAACAGCCTGAGCCACCAAAGCTCTTATTTTAAGTGATGTTACTTTCGATCTAAACATCTTCTCAATTCATTTCAACTTATTTCAAATATATTTCTTAGCCATTAACATTTCTTTTAAACACATCCTTTTCCAAAATGTTCTTTTCTCATTTTACCTCTCCACTTTTACAAGAAAAGGAACTAACAAATTAATCCTAATCATTAATATTACTTTCATTCTAAACATCTTCTCAATTCATTTCAATTTATTTCAGATATATTTCTTAAGCATTAACATTTCTTTTAAATATAACCTTTTCCAAGGTATTCTTTTCTCATTTAAATCACTAATAATTTCCATATGTTCATATTTATTCCCTTTTAATTCTCTTGTCTGTCCAATTCCATCACATATTCTTTCCACAACGTCCAAATCAATACAAGCTTGTATTCATAAAACAAGACATAGATTTCCCTCACCTTTTTCTAGTTTGGGGGTGTCACCTCACTGGTTTAAATATATTCCTTCATCTGTCCCAATTAAATATCTATTTTGCTTAATTATAATAATAATCATTCCCTAGAAAAAATAGTTATTCTACATTATACTTTTCAATCAGATTCCACAGTCTATTTTCTCCCTTTACTTCCATAAGATTTTATTTATAATATTGAAAGAAAAAAATAAGGAAAAAAGAAACAATTAATCCATTTAACTAATCGTGGTCACTGATATTAATCCCATTTTAAGCCTCCTCACAATTCATCTCAATCGTTTCAATATATGTACTAAACATTAACCTTACTTCTAATAATAAAAAAGAAACATACATTCGTCTTCTAAAAGAATATCAGTGCCCCTCCTTCCTCTCTATAGTTTATATTCTATAATTTATAATCACAAAGTACATTATTACTGCTTCTCATGTCAATGTGGAATCTCCTTTCTTAATTCATTAACCAGTATCTCTGTGTATTCTAGATAAAAAAAATTCTCTTTTATTTCACAAACCCCATATTTCTTTCTTTCCTGTCCCTGTCCCTCAATACCTCTCTTCCCTTTTATTTTCCCAAACCTTTTCTTGCTCTGGGTTATCTCTCTCTATATATATATATTTTCCTTCCCCCTTTTACTTTTTTGCTGTTTCTTTCTATTTTTCCGATTTTTACAAGTTTTAGTTACTTTCTTAAATTTCCCATTTTTAGCCCTCCTTTTTCCTCTTCTTTGTGGAATTCTTTGTGTTGATTGTCTGTTTAAGATGGCTTCTTCTTGAACTAACTCCTCCTTCTCTGAGGTTTCTTTTTCATAATCTCAATCACCATTTCCAAATCTTTTAACTCAGAGACAAGTGATTCACCTCTTGTATATAGTAGTTCTTTAAAGTTTTTAAGTTCCATATTTAAGTCCCACAAAGATACCATCGTTGCACACTCTTATGCTTTATAGTCATTAAAATCCACAAATCAGGTTCTCTTTTTCTTTTTTTCTTCTTGAATTTTTCTATATTCACAATTATTCCAAAACTAGGTTTATAGCAAAGTCACCAATCAATCCAGCATTCCATGTCTTTTCTTTTATTATGGTTCAATTTTCACTTTCTGGGGTGGTTATTATGTTATTTCAATATTTCCTTTTCAGTATATCAAATCAGGTTAATAGAGAGATAGGAACTTCTCTTTTTCAGCTTATATTTTTGTCCACAAGATGACACCCTCCGTTATACAATGTCCTCACCTTTCCCCCCCCCTTATTTTATTGTTCAGGGCTTTCTGAGCCTTGATGTTCCAAACCAATCAAATCTCCAGTTAAATATTTCCCCCTCCTTTTTAATGTTCTTAAGTCCAGCTTTAAAATTATCTCTGTTTATTTCCACTGTATTTTAATGCGATTTATGTGAATATCTTGTTCTGGCATCTTCCTATTCCAGTTTGACCTGGCTTGTCATTTCCCCTTAATCCGCCACCCCTCCGAGGCAGCTTCAGCCCCTAATCTAGCTGATCGGGGCTCTCCGACAAGAGAGCACGGACCGAAGCTGTGCACAGTCACGGTCCCCGGTCCGTCCACGAGGAGGGCTTAACTGGAAGTCCAAAAGTTGAAGACACTGTTGAAAGTGAGCAGGGAGTGTAAATTGCAAGCAAGTGGCAGGGATGGAAGTAATTTAGGGAAAAAGGGAATTTTCCCTTGTTTCAAGAATTGGAGAGAAGCCTACTAACTTTGCTCTGCCTTTGTCCCTCTAGGAACGTAGAGGATGTGTGCCTGTGATATGCAATTTATCCTATGCACTTTATGCATTGTATTCTTTCTGCAATCTCAGTCTGTTTTCATTGTTTCTCTCCCATTCTCATGGTTGTAAAGCAATTTTGCATATATATATAAAACACACAAACACACACACACACACCGAATTATGGGATCAGTTAATTTGATAAACAGAGTGCCTTGTTTTAAAGACAGTAGTCATTCATTTCATTAATCAATTTTTAATCATGACTTTACTCTTTTTTGACTGTGATTTTATTTGTAATGTGTGCATACCTTGCATAAATCTTTGCACACAATATGCAAGTGTGTTATATACCCACAGTGTTGGAAATAAAATCCAATCTTGCATATCCACTTCTTCCTTGAGCACTTTTCTTCTCTTGGATTTTTCAATTTATTCATTCTCCTTCTTCCTGTTTTCTTGGCTATCCAGGTTGATTGAAATGAATAAAATACAAGGCCACTATTGAAACAACTTTCTAATTTTGCATTAGAGAAAAAGTGTGACAGGCTGGGACCAAAATGAACGAGAATCCAAGCTTACTCAGCCACAAAATTTGCTGATTGATTTGGAGGCAGTGATTGTCTCTCAAGTCCAGGATTTTGTGAAGATTAAAATGGTATTGTTTTTTTTTACTCCTCCTGCCTTATTAAAGGCCTAAAAATGTAAATAAAGAGTAGAAATATATAATGGAAGCCCTGGCACAGAAGAAGACTGAATAACTATGCTGTCTGTGTAAACTATGATATTGTTGCTTATAATCTATGGTTTGGGTTTAATATGCTGGACACCCAGAGAATTGTACTTGATTCAGAAGTCATGTTTAAATAATTCAAATGATTGCCCTTGATAATGTACTGGTTATATCTGTTAACTCTTAGATCAAGATTTTTCTAGGCAGGATATAGTTGGCAGGATATAGTTATACTCCTGCCATTCCATATCTGAAAAATGATTGCACTTTTCATGATAAAGCAATCAATCTTGGAATGAATAATAGCTAGTATAAAAAGAAAAATATAATCTATCTTCCTTTAACAATCAAGACTATTGCTGAGGAATATCTGCACCGAGTGATTGTAAAGTACAACTCAATTACTGACTCATTTTTACAAAAATGAGACGATGGAAATTTGAGCCCAAATTTATCTTGAACTATCAGCGCTTTGCTGTGAAATATTCAAATATGTTTGATTCTATTGAGATCAGAATTCATTTAATAAAAGCCTCAGCTACTTAACCTAGGCTTACAGAATTTCAATGCAAGTGACGACTGTGTTCCTTCTTTAAATTGGAGGCAATCCCAAATTCACAGGCAAAACATGAGACTAATCTATGCTATTCACCCGGATTAATTTTTAGCCTGTTTTTTTTAATGAGGTTTTATTGTTACTAAGTATTTTAATATTAAATATTCTTATGCATTAATTATTTTGACCCTGACATTAAGTCTCTTGAAGAACTTTTATAGTTGAAAAATACGTGGCCCATGTGAAGGAAGTAAAATAATGTGTAGATTAGAATTTTATCTAATCCTTGGAATGAAGTCAAGATTACATATACATGTCTATTGACAAACAAATCCCATTAAATTCAAGGGTCTTGCTCCTGGAAAAGTGGCTATAGAATGATAACCTTTGTTGTTTCATTAACTATTTGATGACCTTGATAAATAGACAACATTGTCCTGTGTTTATTTGTTTGATACGTTGGGTCTTGGAAGGAAATGCACATTAATGACATGTTCTCATTGTGCCTTACATACTGAAGGAACCTCTATTGGGGAAGAATTCAAGAGTAAGCACCAATTAAGTATGTTGAGATGATGTGATTAATTGTAGGGGATTACTTAGGTGAATGAGCAGTTCATTGTTTTGCCAGATAACCATATCTAATAAACAATGATTAAAATCCTGGCCTAGATATGTGTGATCATAGGCAATCACAGTCGCTGGTGATAGTAACCCACCATTTATTTAATTTACTTAATAAACCACCAATAAATTTGCCAAAAATAATAAACCAATAAACCAATAAATTTGCTGAGATACAATAGAGCAAAATCCACATTCTTTATGAAGGCTTAATGCTATGGGTGAATGTGGTCTATTTAGCCTAGAATCCTTATTGTAGCCAGTCCTACTGCTTGATAGAGAACTGGGCTAAGGGGAAGGAAGGCATACATTTAGAATTAGAATAGAATACAACTGGAAGGGACCTTGGAGGTCCTCTAGTCCAGCCCCCTGTTCAAGCAGGAGAACCAATACAATCTCAGATAAGTAACTGTCCAGTGTCTTCTTAAAAACATCCAGTGATGGAGCGCCCATTATTTCTGAAGGCAAGCTGTCCCACTGGTTAATTGTCCTCACTGTTAGGAAGTTTCTCCTTAATTCCAGGTTGTTTCTCTCTTTGATCAGTTTCCAACCATTATTTCTTTTCCTGCCCTCTGGTGCTTTGGAGAGTAATTTGACCCCCTTTTCTTTGTGGCAGCTCCTCAAATACTGAAATACTGTTATCATGTCACATCTAATTCTTCTTTTCTTTAGACCAGCCAGACCCAAAACCTGCAGCTGTTCTTCATATAGTTTAGTCTCCAGACCTTTGATCATCTTAGCTAAACTTTTTTCAAAGTTTCAACATCTTTTTTGTAGCATGGTGACCAAAATTGGTTGCAGTATTCAGGTATGGTCTTATGAGGCTTTTGTAAAGTGGTACTAATACTTCACGTGATCTTGATTCTATGCCTCTGTGTATACAACCCAGGATTGTATTACCATTTTTGGCTGCTGCTGCACACAGCTGGTTCATATTCAAGTGATCATCCACTAAGACTCCAAGGTCCCTTTCACAGTTACTGTTTTTGAGCTAGGTTTTGCCTAATCTGTACTTATACCTTTGATTTTTCCTGCCTAAATGTTAAACTTTGCTTTACATTAAAATTCATTTTGATGGATAAGCCCATTGTTCAAGTTTGTCAAGATCTTTTTGGATTCAGAGTTTGTCTTCTGGGGTGTTGGCTATTCCTGCCAGTTTAGTATCATCTGCAATTTGATGAGTTCTCCTTCTAGTCCCTTATCTAAGTTATTTATAAAGATATTGAAGAGTATTGGGCCTAAGACGGAACCTTGTGGTACCCCATTGCTTACGTTTTTACATGTGGATGTACTACCATTAATGACTACTTGTTGAGTACAGTTTGTCAGCCAACTACAAATCCATTTGGTGGTGATGTTGTCTATTACACATTTTTCTAGCTTACCAAAAAGTAGATTGTGGTCTACTTTGTCAAATGCCTTACTGAAATCTAAGTATACTATGTCCACAGCATTTTGCTGGTCTACTAATTTAGTGACTTTGTCAATGAATGAAATAAGATTGGTTTGGCATGATCTGTTTTTAACAAACCTGTGTTGGCTACTGGTTATAATTTTATTTGCTTCTAGTTGTTCTCAGATCTGTTTTTTAAATTATCTTTTCCAGGATCTTCCCAGGTATTGTTGTCAGACTGATTGGTGTGTAGTTTCCTACGTCTGTTTTTTCCCCCTTTCTTGAAGATGGGAACCACATCAGCCCCTTTCCAATCCACTGTGCTCCAGGATTTTTGAAAGATTTGGTACAGTGGTTCTGAGATAACATCTGCCAGCTCCTTCAGAACTCTGGGATGTAATCTGCCAGGCCCTGGTGATTTATATTAATCAAGGTCAGATAGGTAGTCTCTTACCATTTTTCTGCTTATTTTAATTTTTATTTCTGGTTTGTCTTTTACAGTAGCTTTTTTGGTACATAATTTCTTTTTTCCATGAAAGACTGATGCAAATAATGAATTAAGCAGCTCTGCTTTCTCCCTACTACTATTACTTTCTTGCTATATTTTCTCTTTAGCGGACATATTGTTTTCTTAATATTAATATGTTGGAAGAAACTTTTTTATTATCTTTGACTTTGACATAGCAGCTTCCTTATTCAATTTCTCAGAGAAGCCCTAATAATAATGCTTGCTTGTTGCTTAGCTTCAGCTTATGCCCCATAGGCAGCATTGTTGGGAACAGTTTCTGGCTGAGTTAGAAGACAAAGAAACAGCTGGTCTAAGAGCGTATTCAACAGATATTGGATATGTATTTACATCTCTCTGTTTGCATGAGGTTTCACCACTGTGCGCTGTGCAGCAAAATTGGAGCTCAAATAACTTATTTTTACAAAGTACTGTAATATGGCAAACCAAGTGTTCATTTAGTTTAGTTCATGGCACAGGTCATCATCTGACAAATTTTGAGTGCTGCTGAGCAGAACCTGTACAAATCCTGCAGCTATACTGTATGTTGTAGTGGGATTGGTTTCAAAGAGCGGCATGAAGGTATAGAATTGTCTGCTGCAGCCTGGGTATTTATGCCGTAATGATGAGATGATAGTATAAATATCTCAATAACATAAGCATAAATTCCGGAAAGTGTTTGTTTCTGTGTGTACAGAGTCAGAGGGCATTCCTTCTGTATTGGCCTTCAAGGACAGTTGAAGGGAAGGCATGACTTTGTGCCAGAATAAAGGCCCTCTGATGTTTAGGTACTTTGAGTTTAACTAGGTATGCCATAAGGGAAGTAGACTACCTGTTGGATTCAGTGGCAATAAGTGGTGAGGTTCATATCTTTGACCACAGTATGAGAAAGACATCAGATCAGAGGTGGTATTCAGCAGGTTCTGACCAGTTCTGGAGAACTGGGAGCGGAAATTTTGAGTAGTTCGGAGAACTGGCGAATACCACCTCTGACTGGAGATTTTACGGTATCCTTCCCCTGCCACGTCCACCAAGCCATGCCCACAGAACCGGTAGTAAAAAAATTGGAATCCCATCACTGCATCAGATGGAATGGTAATAGAACAGCAGGGAACTCCTGATGGACAGAATGCTATATATATGCCCTAAGTTTGTCCTGCACAAATCAAAATGAGACTGTTTTTCTCTAATGTGCTATAGGACATTGTTCCCTTGGTGATGTGGAAGAAAGAATTAGCTCTCAATATATATGTTTAATGAACAGCATGTGTAGGTAGCAAAATATCTTACGATGATCCTTCTGATGGCAAGTGTGCAGGAAAGATAAATACCAGCTTTTGAATTGTTATGCAACTCTGGTTAGAAAATATTAAAAGGGTTCTTTAACCATGATTGAGTGATCTTGTAGGGGTTCCTTTGAGGAACAAAACACATGTCAGGCAGCAGAGCAGAAACCCTTTGGCAGCAAACTATAGAGCTCTTAATGGTTTTCCCCACTCTTTTGTCCTTGAACCAGATTTGTTCAAATGAAATAGCCAATAAGCATAATCAGCACATCAAACTTCACTTAGTTTTGAAAAATCAATTTACAATCCTCTGGTTACATAAATAAGAATTATAAAAAGAAGGAGTGAATATAGCTCAGCAACATAATATGGATCACAATGGATTTTGTTGATATGAAGTGTTAACGTCTGTTTCCATAAATAATGCAGATAAAATATCCAAGCGAGCATTGCAGAAACACACTGGCAACCAACAAAATGGGCACAATGTCATGGTCAGACATGAAAGAAAATATTATTTATGTTTCAAATGGTTATTATTCTTTCCCCCAAAACAGTGATTACAGAAATTGCAATCCAATACATCTACAAGATACCAAGTTAGGGAGATTGGTAGATAAATATCTCAGCTTCCAGGAAATAACTCTATTTTCAACATCCTTGAAGGCAATCATTGGAGGGGTCTGTCTGATTCCAACTGGAAGACTATTTCAGAGAACTAATGTGGCTATTGAGAAGTCCCACCTTCTTTGCTCCAATTGCTTGCAAGAGATGGAGGGCTGTGAACTGTTTTTCCCGTGATGACCTTACACTAATGTGTTTTGATGCACAGGAAGCAAGAGTGGATTCTCAGCTCCAACCAGACTCATTCAGCATTTGCATACAGAAATGTGAAGCATATCATTTGTTAGCAATGATCATCAATATTTTGATATACATACACACACACACACACACACACACACAAATAAAAAGAACACCGCAAATGGCCTTGACTATTAAAAACGTGATAAATTTAGTCATGACATGTAAACTGCCTCTAACTGAGCATTCTTACTGACAGCCTTTTGAAATAATTTCTCTTGCGTAGGATTTTTTCAATCATGGTATGCTAGATTAGGAGTCAAAAGGCAGGTCAAAGTATCTTCTGTTGTGTCATTTGACTTCCAGGAAATACTACCTTTTAAAGGCATAAGAAAGGACATTTTATCCATTTCATTGATTATAGGATTTCATGCAGAAACAGGAACCTACAATCAAGGTTGCTGATGAGAGGAGGTAGCTAGATAGGTTACAGAGCCTATTCCTGAAAGCTGGTAGCTGTGTTGTGATGCTTGTTCATGCTTAGCATTAGTTGTCTTGTCAAAAGTATCAATTCATATTCTTCTATTTTTTTAAACCAGCTAAGGTAGTTCCACAAAAGAGAGAGCCAGTATGGTCTAGTGGCTAAGGCACCAGGCTGAAAAGCGAGAGACTGTGAATTCAAGCCCTGCCTTTGGCTATGAAACAGAGGTGGTATTCAGCAGGTTCTGACCAGATCTGGAGAACCAGTAGCGGAAATTTTGAATAGTTTGGAGAACCGGCAAATATATCACGTCTGACTGGAAATTTTACATATCCTTCCCCTGCCACATCCACTAAGCCATGCCCACAGAATCAGTAGTAAAAAAAATTTGAATCCCACCATTGACATGAAAGCCAGATATTTGATTTTGGCCAATCACTGTTTCTCATCTCACAGGGTTGTTGTTGTGAGGAAAATAGGAGAGAGGTGGACAGTCTGGGTCCTTATATGATTTCCCTCTAATAAGAAACTTGGAGAAACCAATGTACACTGAGGTGGTGGCACAGTGGTTAGAATGCAGTATTACAGGCTAACTCTGCACATGTTGCCAGGAGTTTGATTCCTGCAATCTTAACCAGCTCAAGGTTGACTCAGCCTTCTATTTGTCTGGGGTGGGTAAAATGAGGACCCAGATGGTCTGGGGCAATATGTTGATTCTGTAAACCGCTTAGAGAGGGCTGTAAAACACTGTGAAGTGATATATAAGTCTAAATGCTATTGCTACAACTTTCATTAGTTGAATGGGATTAAAGACATGAGAAAACAGCTTTGGCTAAAAAGTTAATATATTAGGAAAGAATTCTGAAAAATTGTGCAATGGATAAATTCAGAAAAAAATACCATGTATAATAATATTGTTCATCATATTAATATTATTCCCAATAGATTATTTTCATCTGTACAATTTTAGTTTGGAGAGAAATATGTAGATTTAAATTTTATTTATAATGGCTATTAGCCAGCAAAATTGAGTGTGTGATTTAAGAAGTTTGCTTCTTTCAACAAGAAATGGATAGTTAGACAAACCTGGTTGACTTATGCTGATCTTGTGATCTTTACTGAAGGAGAACCTACCTTGAAAACAAGAGAATAGTTGGAAACAGAAGGTTATATTTGTCAATGGTTTTGGCTATTCACAATTAGCAAAAAGATTTAAACTGGGTAAAAAAATTGGTTTTGCAAATGAAGAAAAGGATTTTGAAAGGAACTTATATATTAATGATGAACATTATTGTCACGATATATAAATTGTTGTCAAAAATGAACCAGGAGGATGAAAATGTTAAAGAGTATATAATTAAGTTGACAAAAACATTGGATAAAATATTATGACTGAACAATGGAAAACTATGTAGAGATGATTTTGAAATTTTCACTAAACTATAATTTGAAAGGTTTTTTAAATAAAAGGATGTATCACAATGATGATGTATTTATCTCCTGAGTCATTATCAAAAAGTATAAGGGAATATAAAATGAGTGTTGAGAAATGTAATCAGTGTGGAAACATCTTTTATGATCTTTGATGGACATGAAAGACTGCCAAAAAGTATAGGAATCAAATATGTTGTTTGATTCAGAAAATATTAAAAATGGGTGTAAAACTGAACTGACTAAAACTTTGTTTTAGGTATCATGGCTAAGCAGATTGAAAGAAAAGATGGGATTTTGTTTCTATGCATGACAATGCTAGACAAACTTTTCTATGCATAGCAATAAACAGACACAAATTCCCACAACTGAAGAGTAGGTTCTGAAATTAATGGAACTGGCAGGGATTGCAAAACTGACTACTTTGGTGAAAATCTAGCTTTGTTTCTGCTTGGAAACCATTTTTGGACTTCTTACTTGAGAAAGATAAAAATTAGGGTTTGATGATTTGATCTGGTATGGTTATAGAAACATTGTGTATTTTACTGTTGTTATTAGACATATATATTCTATGATGTTTAAAATTATAGTCAACAGTTATTTTGTTATATAATTCTAATGCTATTTTGATGTTTGATTTGTATTTTTATATGATGTCTCTGTATTTTGTTATAACTCAGAATAAGAGGTTATTTTAATTTGTATGTGTGCTAGAGAAAGTTGGAAGCAATTTTTTTCCCCATGATTTTCTTTCTTGTCATTTTTAAACTTTTTTTCTTTGCGTTCTCTTCCCTGCCAACTTCTTTTCTATTCTGTTATTTGTATTTTACCTCTCTTTGAAATTTAATCACATTGATCAATAAAATGATAAAAGAAATATGCACAGCTCTCTTCCCAATGTAATGCATTTTAAAAAATGTTTAGTTTTGATAGTTTTCTTCAACTTTTTATTAATGATGCTTTTTTAGTTCTTAGTTTTTAATCATGCAAAAGTAGAGGGAGAAAATATAAGAGCCAAACCTCCTCATCTCTTCTTTTATAATTTGAGGACTGGAAGGCAGTGCTGAACTTTAGTAACATTAGACTTAATGAAGGATGATAATGTACATGATGTCATTTCAAATTATGGAACATTTACCCTGCAGCATTGTCCTCTGGTAGAGTGGATGCTTAATAACCTCAGAGCTACAACTGACAAGTGATTGAGTCAAGAAATGAAGCCATCCCAAGATTAAACTGCAAAGCAAGATTGGCATGGTAGTGCTTTTGGTGTAGATGTGTCCCAAATAATAGCATAAACACACCTTTCTACTATATTTCTATACCTATAGATAGCAATAACAATAGCACTTAGAGTTATATACTGCTTCATCATGCTTTACAGCCCTTTCTAAGCAGTTTATAGAGTCAGTATATTGCCCCCAATAATCTGCGTCCTCATTTTACCTATCTCAGAAGGATGGAAGGCTGAGCTGACTTTCAGCCAGTGAGAATCGAACTGCCAAACTGCTGGCAGTTGGCAGTCAGTAGAATTAGCCTGCAGTACTGTATTCTAACTACTGCACCACCACAGCTCTTGCCCATCTCTTGTGTATTATGAACATAGAAAACTATACCTATGCTTTTCTAAGCTACCACCTCCTTTTTTAAAGTTAAAGATGACCCATTGGTCTTGATTAATTTAAGTGAACCAAAATGAAACCAAGAGATTAGAGATTAGAGAATTAGAACCATTCACATGAATGCAGTCTGGGCATGCATTGTTTGCAGCAAAAGTTTGGGAATGGGGCATCTAATGGAGAAGGGACTATTGCAATCAAACAGAGTAGCATGAAGACATTCTGAGATGCAACAATGACCTGCATACAAAACATGGTGGTGTCAGTCAGTGGTAATGGAGAAATCACTTATGCCTCTTGTTTATTCTGCTAGGTGGAATAATGGACTCTGGCTCAAAGTCCTGCCCTGGATGAAGCCTACTGATATTGTAGTTAGATTATGTTGGAAAATACAAATTACAAAGAATATGGTATGCAATGCAGAATCTTGCTGATGCTGGGAACTTGGTAGCACAAGCATAAGTAAATGAGCCATTTATAATTCTGAGATCCCCATATCATCAAAGAGAATATTTGACTAAAGAGAACTGGCAGCTATTTCTTTGAAATCTCCTCTGTTACATTTAATTGCAATATGAGAATGACAACAGACACATTATGTCTGACGTTTTCATTTACATCTATTGCCCCAAGGAAAGAGAAATCAAGCATTTGGCTTTGACTATAAAAAAATACTGTATCATATGGGACATTTAGCCTGCAAAGACCAGATAAAATACCTTCAAACAAACATTGTATGATTAAACAAAAACATTTCAACATTCTTTTTTACCTATATATTTACAGCTCCATAATAATTAACATTAGCGTTGTATTTTATTTTATAAACAGGAGCTCATAATTATAGAAAAAGTATCAAATGTTCCTGTCTTCTCCCTTTCTCTAAGTCTTATTGCTACATATATGAGCAGCTAGAGCAGTGGTTCCCGAACTTTTTCAGTCCACCACCCCTTGGTGCTACAAATTCATCCTCGGTGCCCCCCACCTAGGGATGGCATTCAAATTTCTGTGGGCATGGCCTAATTTGAGGGTGTGGCTTGCTGGTCATGTGACTGGGTGGGCATGGCTTGCTGGTCATGTGACCAACTGGGCGTGGCTTGCTGGTCACGTGACTGGCTGCCATGGCTTGCTGGCTGGGCGTGGCTTGCTGGTCACATGACCGGGTAGGTGTGGTTTGGTGGTCATGTGACTGGGTGGGCATGGCCAGGTGACTGGCAAACCAAATACAAGTGGTCCTCACTTAATGGCTGGTTGTTTAGCAAGTCTTCTAATTTATGACTGTCCTCCCCAAAGCTACTTGTTTTTGGAGTTTTGACAGCCATGCACACACATACACACACTCCTTCTAACCTTCCTGGAGCAAGTCATTGGACTAGAATTGGCAAAGCATCTCTGATTAGATTCTAGTAGTGAATAGAATCTAATCAGAAATGCTTTGCCGATTCTTGTTGATTTGTTTTATTTTATGTTGCTGAATTTTATTGACATGTGTGTCCCTTCTTGTGCACAACCCAGAAGCTTTTGTGATTCTTTGCAGCAAAAATTACTGACCTCTGGCTTTGCTCTACTTTTCAAACATGCCACCACTGCCACATTCTAGGTGCTGGCCCCGCAGGTCCACCCCATTGAGCCCGCTGCGCCAGAGGGACCTGCCCAAGCAAGTCTGAGTGGAGTGGTGCACCGTCAATGGGGTGAGCCTGAGAGAGGGAAAGAGAGAGAGAGAAAAGAAAGAGAGAAGGAAGAAAAGAAAGAGAAAAGGGAAAGAAAGAAAAAGGGACAAAGAAAGAGGGGGGATAGAAGGAAGGGACAGAATGAAAAAGAAATAAAGAAGGAGAGAGGAAGGAGAAAGATAACGAGATATCTATTCTAGTCCAATCACCTGCTCCAGCAGGGTTAGAAGGGAGTGTGTGTGTGTGTTCTCCTTGTAATTTACCAGTACATTTTGGTTTTGCCTTCTTCAGAATTGGCACTGTAATACATTGGGGGAAAGTATTTTTTTAGGGTGGAGATCTGGTCCAATGGATCCTGTTTAAAGTCTCAACAAAATGTGAGATAGTCTTGACCATGTTTCATCCACAAAACTTTTAATAGAAGCCAAAGATGTTTCAATGTGTTGGCAAAGATGTTTCAATGTGGAAAAGGGCCTCAGTCTAAACTAGGCCTCATTTCAATCTGATGCATCAGGTCTCCCTCTCTCTCTCTCTCTCTCCCCCCCCTCCCTCCCTCCCAGACTGGCTTTGCTCTACTTTCCTGATGTGCCTGCGGGGCCGGCTCTTCGAACATGGATGGATGGATGGATAAAGAGAGAGAGAGACAGAGAGAGACAGATAGGTAGGTAGGTAGATATATTGATAGATAGATAGATAGATAGATAGATAGATAGATAGATAGATGATAGATAAGTAGGCAGGCAGGCAGGCAGACAGACCTTTTGGATGAATGTATGGATAGACAGGTAGGTAGGCAGGCAAGCAGGCAGGAAGTCAGACAGACAGACTTTTTGGATGGATGTATGGCTAGATAGGTAGGTAGATAGATAGATAGGTAGATAGGTAGTAGATAGATAGATAGATAGGTAGATAGATAGATAGATAGATAGATAGATCTATATTGGTAGGTAGGTAGGTAGGTAGACAGAAAGACAGGCAGGCAGACAGACAGACCTTTTGGATGGATGGATGGATGGATGGATGGATGGATAGATAGATAGATAGGTAGATAGATAGGCAGGCAGGCAGGCAGGCAAGCAGAGAGACAGACAGACAGACAGAATGCAACAGCGGTGGCACTTTGGGAAAGTAGAGCAAAGCCAGAGTGGGAATTGAAGTCCACACAAGTTGCCAAGGTTGAGAAACACGGGCTGAATATATCAACCCTGCCATTCTGGTTTAGACTTTAGCATGATGTTTGATTCTGGCTTAGTCAATAAACCATGGCTAAGATCTTCCTGCTCCTTAATGAAGCTGCCCCTCTGCCCCTTCTCCAGCCCCCTGCCCCAGTTCTTTCTTTGGCATCCAATTTTGCAATGCCAACCTCCCCGGGGCAGCGATGCGGCCGACTTGAACCTCTTTGCTTCAACCCAAGGCCCACTTCCATCGGGCCAAGCAAGGGAAGGCACTCTGCATGCTCTCAGAGACTCCCAACTTTGGGGAAGCGCTCCACCCATCTTTGCGCTCCTCCCGGGAGGAGGAAGGCATGTGGAAGCAGCCCATACTGGCGGAGGCGGAGGGAATGATCGCTTGGAAAGCAAGCAAGCAAGCAAGCAAGCAAGCAGGGCTTGGTCGGAAGAACCGGGCTGCAGAGGGAGGCTAGGTACTAGGTCCAGCCCGGCCACATAGAGCCGAACTGAACCAAGCCACGTGCCTTGGAGAGCCGCAGCTGCACCCACCTGCATCCTGTGCACAAGCCTGGCTGGCTGGAGAGGCGGAAGCCGGACGCTGATGCACACTCCCTTGTTCTCTTCCGGGGAAGGAGGCCTAATGCTGGACCACCCACCCCTTCCATTGCGTGCCTTGGGAGGGTTTTGCTTTCGGGCCTTCTGGCGTGACTCCGCTGCTTCCACAAGAGAGGGCAGCCTGCAAGCTAAGGTGCCCCCTTTCCACCACCTCCCACCTCCCACCAGGCTTGGCAAGGCTCACCATGTGCGGGTTCTGCATTTGAGGTGCCGTGCACAGGTTCCACATTCAAGTGGTGAAACAGTCAATGGGGTGAGCCTGCGCAGCCGGTGCCTCGAACGCCCCCTGCCGCCTCTTAGAGCCCCCCGCCAGACTCCTTGCCTCTTAGCGCCCCCTTAAGGCATCCCATCACCCCCAGGGGGTGGTACTGCCCACTTTGGGAACCACTGAGCTAGAGCATAAAGATATGATCCATGTTTTTATTATGACATTTATTTTGGGACTGAAGTGTTTGGACAGCTCCTTCAGTGGGATTATAAAGATTAGAACTGATCCCATCCATTCCTCTGGGAGGAAAATTAACTGGAGCTTGGATTATCTCTATATGATCACACTGCAAATTAAATGTTTTAATTATTTAGATGCCAACAACCTGACCCTATGTTTTCCTGTCTTATTTTTATTTTGAAAATATGAATGCCTCCCTTTGAAACAGAGTTTTAAAATCCTATTTGAAGAACCTACACGTATGATTCTATGTACCCTTATATAAATATCCATCAATGTGACAAATCTATGCTTTTGGAAAAACACAATAGTGCTCTTAAAACACTTGATAAATTGAGTTCATTCTGAGAAACCTGAACAGATGGAGTTCACCATCACTACCAAAACTTACTCATGTGTATCTTTTTTATTATTACAATTGTCACAACTGATGAAACTATTTAATTTAACTACTGTTAAAACTAAACTCTTATGGCATTTCTGGATCCCATTATAAGTAGATTACTGTATTCCTATCAAACAGGCAACAAATCGTAAAAATAGGTAGTGCTATATCAAACCCTGCTCCAGTTAACAGCAGTGTCCCCCAAGGCAGCGTTCTAGGACCCACACTCTTTATAATCTATATAAATGACCTTCGTGATCACCTTATAAGCAACTGTGTCCTATTCGCAGATGATGTAAAATTACAACCAACAATGCTACTGTCCTTCAAAGCGACCTTGATTATGTGTCTGGTCAAACAATTGGCAACTCCAAATCTCGACCAACAAATGCTCTGTCCTACGTATTGGTAAAAAAAATCAGTACACCAAATACAAATTAGGCGGATATGACCTCATTGACGATCCTCACTCTGTCAAAGACCTTGGAGTACTCATATCAAATGACCTAAGTGCCAGAGCTCACTGTAACAGCATTGCCAAAAAGACATTAAGAGTTGTAAATCTAATCTTATGAAACTTCTCCTCCAGAAATATTAAATTCCTAACTAGAGCATATAAAACTTTGCTAGACCAATACTTGAATACAGCTCATCAGTCTGGAATCCACACTGTATATAGGACATTAATACAATTGAGCGAGTCCAGAAGTATTTCACAAGAAAAGTGCTACACTCCTCTTCTCACAACAGAATATCCTATATCACCAGGCTTGAGATTTTGAGCTTGGACAACCTTGAACTACACCACCTATGGTTAGACTTAAGCATAGCACACAAAATTATCTGCTTCAATGTCCCACTAGTCAATGACTACTTTAGCTTCAACCATAACAATACAAGAGCACACAACAGATACAAACTCAATGTAAACTGCTCCAAACTTCAGCAACAGAGTGGTCAATGCCTGGAATGAACTACCTGACTCTGTTGTTTTATCCTCTAATCCCCACTCCTTTAACCTCAAACTATCCACTAGTGACTTCACCCCATTCTTAAGAGGTCTGTAAGGGGCGTGCATAAGTGCACAATTGTGCCTACTGTCCCTGTCTTATTGTCCCCATTTATTCGTACCTATTTCCTGTATTCTTACTCATGTTTATACTTATACCTATTATCCTGTAAGCAATTGACAAATCAAATCAAATAAATAAATAAATAAAATAGGTTATTTATTTACAGGTTATTCATTCCTTTTTTTGAAAGGTGAAAAAGACAATATTTGTGGCAATGCTGGGGCTAGCACTACTTCTTAGTAGTGACAAAGGAGATCCTATTAAATGACAAGGTAGAGTATAAATCCAAAAACTAAATGAATAATAAATTCAAGCAGAATACTCAGATTTTCATTTCCCAGATATCCTCTCTATGATGAACTCTGAACATGTATTAACCCTAACTGAGCAGGACTTCATGCTCTCTCTTTTTCTCTCCCACTCTCATCCATCTATATTTTTATGAAGAATTTTAATAGTAAAATGCAACACAAACTAAAGTTAAAGAAAAGATAAGAGTGAAAAGTGTGAAGGAAAAGAAGAAGAAAAGTAAGACTATAATGAAGACAGACAAAATAAAGAAGTGACTTCCAACCATCATCATAGTATAAACAAATTCATAACTCTTCTGTCTTCCTACTGTTACATTTATCTGTTTATCCAATACTCCATCTCTTATCTAGAAACAAATCCATAAAACATCATGTTTTCAGCTCTAGTGTTCACAGAAAGTCCAAAAAGGATAGCTAGAAGAACAACACACCTTATTTTAAGCTTGGTCAAATGAACCAACTTTATATCCCTTCTTTTTTACTTCTAACAGTCTTAATCTTTAGTTTCTCCAAATATTGTAGGGTTTGATTTCATTTCTTCTTTGTTCCATTGCACAGGACAATTTTCAAGATTTTAACCAGCTTCTTTTATAAGTCTAATGGAAAAAATTATCCAGGTCACTCTCTTGGTGTGGGATACAAAATAAACACAGTCACAAAAACGGATGAAGCCCCTTTTATTCCTTCACTTTGCTTCAAAGCTCCAAATATCTTTGACTGGAGACAAAAAACTCCCCACAAGCAGTTACAAAAAGGAGGAAATGCCGTTTAAACTGAAAATGCCTATAAATTATAAAGAGTAAAAACAACACAAACCACACTGAAGCAATTAAGGGAACCAGGCAAGATAAGGGCTTGAAGACGTCCACAGATATTGAAACACACACTGGGAAGGACGCCAAACTCAGAGAGGAATGACAGACTAGAGATATTTCCACGCTTTGTTTCCAGCACTTGCCCATACGCATGTCCATCCTTTTAACCAGTTCTCACAGCTGCAGCCCATGAAGAGGGTCAAGGCCCTTTCCTCTCCCGTAGACCATGCCATTCACATCTCTCCCTTATCCTCTCCTCCCCTGCGGCCTCTGCCCTTCCAGAACCTCTGGAGTCACACTTCCACTCCCTCTCGGCTGTTCCTCCTCTCCCTCTGAGTCAGTCTCCAACAGGGGCATGACACTTGGTTTGTCATTTATATTTCCTTTTGAAACTTTAAAACCTCATTCAGTTTCTTTTGTCTCTCCAGTAAAATATACTTTTCTAAATCACTATGTTGGCCTACTTATTTTACATCCTTTTTTGATACCATTTCTAATTTGACAGATAACATCTGTTCCTTATCTGACATTTCTTTAATCATATCATATCTTTTGTTCATAGTTTGTCCACATAACCAGACATAAGTGTTGACATTGTTGAGATTTGGCTACTATTTTTTGATCCCATTCTTCAAAAGTCTTTTTTAGTATTTTTATTGTCATAACCATCTTGCATATCTTCTCCTGCCTAAAACTGTTAGTCCCTCCACTGTCCAGATTTTGAAATAATGAAATAATTTATATTGTCATGTAAAAACAAAAAAAAGCACCCTGTTTTTTCAAACTTGCCATGCCAGAGGTATCTAATAGCTTAGCAATTGGTTAATGAACAATTTCTAAAAGTGATTTCTAAAAATGAGGTCTGCAAACTTAGTGTCCTTAAGTGTCTCTGTTATGGTTGCAAGTGTGATGGCTAATACTATCATTTCCTAGAATTCAAAACCACAAAATACCACTGTCCTGCAGTCTCCTTATGGGGAACAGCCAACTGGAGCATAAGTGGGCAATCCCCTATTCTCTCCTTATCCAAAGCAGTTTGAAGGTACTTGGTTCCTTTGTGTTTGCCACAGTCATCTGCTCCTCTTCAATTTGCCATACCTCCAAGGCTTATGTTCATGTCTATTTCAGTTATTTTGACTGTTCTAATATTGTTTCTTTCTTGTATTCCCCATTTCCATTGATTTCACTGCTATAGTAGAGAAAATTGTCTTTAAACCATTGTAATATATAAAACTACTTGATTGCACACTTGTTTCTTGTGATGCAGGCCATATCCACTATGATTTAAGGCAGATATTCCTGGACTTTTGACACAAAAGTTTAAAGCTTCATCTTTTGAATTTTACATAAAGCTTCCTGAATGAGGACATTGGAATAGAAAGGAATTCTCCAACTAGACAACATTTAGGTTATGTCAGGATTTTCAATTGACTATCCTATCATGTTTACTTTTATCTGGGATTTCTAGAAGATTGTACATCAATGAAGTTTAATGTTATCTTCTTTTCCATGTCATAATGACAAGAGCAAATTAGACCTGAACCAGAATGTTTCTGATAGGTAACAGTGATATTTTCTGATTCCACTCGAGCTTCTCTTCATTGTCTCATAGAAGCCCATGGGCCTTTAAATGACTAAATGTCCTTATCTCCAGTTGAAGCAAGAGAATTTCAAAAATTAATTCTAGGGTTGAATAAGCAGAGTTTGCAGGGAATTAGAGACAACATGCTTTATGTATCAGCTGCTAGGAAGTGACAGTGAAAAAAGGTTGGCATTTCCCTGGCCATATATATAAGTGTCTAGAATGCATTTGTTTTGCAACTCTATGACACAAAGTACTAGACCAGTTCAACCAATAGCAACTTGATTCAACAGGTGGCTTCTTATGAATTTTTTTCCCTTTCCATTAATTTGCATTTCCCCTCTTCTTTGTCTGCATGTGCATAATCCTATAAAAAAACAACCTTGGCATAATGTTCTATGTGTGTTAATTGATAAATTGCATGCCTTAGCCATAAAAGTATGTCATATCCAGCCTTGTTAAGCTTTAGACTGCTACCATGAATTAAGCTGTTAAACTGTTAATTATATTTTTTGGATTGTGCTGGGTCAAATTATTTTTGTACTGGTACAGGTCTTGGTACAAATAATAAAATATATTTATTATTTTGTAAGTAAATATTTATATATGTTAATATATATTTTATTATATATTAATCTTTTAATAAAAAGATTGATATCTGCATAAAAATCTATTTCTTGAATGAAATGAATTACAGGTTTTGTTCTTTATTCAGTAAGACCTTACTTATTGCAAGTATTTGTTGGACTTAGGTATGCCTCCCTCAGATTCAATCTTCATTTTCCATTTTGACGATAATTAATTACTGTATTCTGATGGATAAAGGCTCAAAGTGACCAGGTTGAGGTCCCTTTAGTTTGATTTTTATATTTATATGATTAATTCATGCAGTACTATATGTCACAATGCGGCATAGAGAAAATCCCTCAGGTTTGCCTGGACAAGCAATATAACAGATGGTATCTGAGGGAGCTTTACATCTTTTACAGATGAATCATATATATATATATATATATATATATATATATATATATATATATATATATATGTAGGTCTTGGTGTATTCGGGTCTTGTCCCGTGTAAGATTGAGAATACCTTGGCAACGTTTCGACGAAATCTCATCCGTCATCTTCAGGCTGGTGTCTGATATATGTATATATGTAGGTCTTGGTGAAAATCTACGATATATATATATATATATATATATATATATATATATATATATATATATATATATATATTCAACAGGGGCCAAGGCAAACTGTTGCACAAAACCTGGCCATCAAAGCCATTAGTGTACATGAGACCAAGCAATCCTTTCACTTTAAACAACATATTTAAGATTGCTTTCTTAAAATTACAATTTCCTTAACTTTTAAGGCTCTAAACTGGAGCTCCATCACTGGAGGTTTTTAAGAAGAGACTAGACAGTCACTTGTCTGATAGGTTCTTCTGCTTGAATGGGAGCTGGACTGGAAGACTTCCAAAGTCCCTTCCAACTCTGTCCTATTCTATTCCATTCCATTCCATTCCACTCTACTCTATTCCACTCTACTCTTCTTCCACCACCACCACTCACCCCCCACTCCACTCCACTCCACTCCACTTCCATTCCATTCCATTGTATTCTCTCTTCTAAAGCATGAGTAGTAATTGCAAGCATCTCAAGCTTTAAGTAAGCAAAATATGAAGGGGTTTAACGGTGATAAAGTGCTCTTTCAATATTAAGGCAATTCAGTCAGGAGGTTGATTAGGCCTGTTTTGGAAAGAGAATGTTTCTCTTGTTTCTCATCTCTTGTCAACAAGGCAAACAAACAAAAACAGCCCCCTCCCCCCCGTATGTCCAACCTAAGTAATATATATTTAACCCAATGCTGAAATTATGTTTTAATAAATGGCATGCAGATGCAGGCTCAGATGAATTCCATGTAGAAAATGCTGCACATCACTTGAAATCTCAGGGGTGGTTTAGGGTGATCAAAATGGTATTAAAAACTTGTTGTGGAAACAGAATATTAAATATACAGTTTTGGGATTTGAAAAAAAATAGAGCACTTCTCGTCTATGGAGACTTTCTGTCATCCAGGTCATGGTTGTCCCAAAGGTGCCTTTTTTTCAGCAGACAACAGGACTTTCTGGTTTTTCTTTGAAGATGTTTCGCTTCTCATCCAAGAACCTTCTTCAGCTCTAACTGGATGGTAGGAAAAATCAGAGAGTCCAGGTGCCTCTTGAAAAAAGCAGCTTTGGGATATGGCATTTTTATTTATTTATTTATTTTTATTTTGTCAAGCGATTATAAGATAACAGGTATAAGTATAAACATAGTTATAGATACATGAAATGGATACATATAAGACAAATAAAAGAAACAATAGGACAGGGATGGTAGGCACGTTGGTGTGCTTATGCACGCCCCCTACAGACCTACCAGGAAAAAGGTGAGGTCAACAGTAGACAGTATAAGGTTAAAGTTTTTGGGGTTTGGGGAAGAAACCACAGAGTCAGGTAGAGTATTCCAGACATTGACCACTCTGTTGCTGAAGTTGTATTTCCTGCAATCAAGTTTGGTGCGGTTTACCTTGAGTTTGTATCTATTGTGTGCTCTTGAATTGTTATGGTTGAAGCTGAAGTATCCATTGACAGGTAGGACATTGCAATATATAATTTTATGTACTATACTTAAATTAGACCGAAGGCGGCGTAGTTCTAGGTTTTCTAGGTCTAGAATTTCAAGTCTGGTGGCATAAGGTATTCTGCAACGAATAGAGGAGTGGAGAACTCTTCTTGTGAAATATTTCTGGACTTTCTCAACTGTATTAATATCAGATACGTAATGCCGGTTCCAGATTGATGAGCTGTATTCAACTATTGGTCTAGCAAAAGTTTTGTATGCTCTAGTTAGTAGTGTGATATTACCAGAGAAAAACCTACGCAGGATTAGGTTAACAACTCTTAATGCCTTTTTGACTATGTAGTTACAGTGGGCTCTAGCACTTAGATCATTAGAGATGAGTACTCCAAGGTCCTTGACGGAGTTTGGATCATCAACAAGGTCTTGACTATTCAGCTTGTATTTTATTTTCTGATTTTTTTTTGCCAACATGTAAGACAGAGCATTTATTTGTTGAGATTTGAAGTTGCCATTTGTTTGACCATTCTGATACGTAGTCAAGGTCTTTTTGAAGGGTAGCAGTATTGTCGGTGGTGTTGAATAGCTTTACATCATTGGCGAAGAGAACGCAGTTGCTCTTAATATGATTACAGAGGTCATTTATGTAGAGTATGAAGAGAGTTGGTCCTAGAACGCTTCCTTGGGGGACACCACTGTTGACAGGTACAGGATTTGATAGGACACTCCCAATTTTGACTATTTGTTGTTTGTTTGACAAGAATGCTTCTATCCAGTCATGCAGGTGTCCAGAGATTTCTCCCCCACTTTTTTTTCTTTCTAAAAAAAACCAACAACCTTTTTGTAGGATATATCAGAATATAGGGTTACTAAAGTGTGTTGGGAAAACACTAAGGGAAGCCTTAGAAGTTATCACATTTTCACCCTGTCCTTATTTAGCGGTACCGATTCCATAAGAAAAACGGCTCCGTCTGCTCTCTTTGCCTTAGAACGGGCTGTTATGGAAACAAGCCTCCTGCCACAGACTGGGAGGAAGCGACCGCTTTTGTTTTTATCTCAATAGACAGGTGTTCCCCCCGCCCCACCGAAATATAAATGGGTGAGCAGGCTTAGTGTTGCCATTGTAGCTTTTAGAGATTTAAAACAACAACAACATCCCAACCACAACCAAGAGAAAGACTCTTGCCAGTCCCGGTTGTTGTTTTTGAAAATTGATTCTGGCTTTAAAAAGAAAAAAGAAGAAAAGAAAGGTGATGTGGAACAAAACCGGCAGGGACGCCACAAATCGCAGCCGTCGTAAGCGCAAAACGTGCCGGCATTAAAAGTGTTTTTAAGTACAGTACAGGCAACAGATAGTCTCTCAAACGGGGGAGGGGCATGGAAATCCTCCAGGATCCCCTCAGCCCAGCCCGCGCTAGAAAGCCGCGGGAGCCTCCGCCTCCGCTCTCCGTCCTCTGGCCACCCGAGTAGGGAAGCCCCGGTGGGTCGGCCCGCCCGTCAGCCCACCAACCAACCAACCGAGCGAGCAGGCGCCCCGAGTGGCGCGGCGAAGAGATCGTTTCCACTCCGCCGAGCGCAATCAGGCGCTTCTCTCGGCGCCTGCCGTCCTGGCCGCAGTTTCGGAGGAGCGCAGCGCAGGCGATGGCCTGAATCATCCCGGCTTCCTGCCGGCCTTGGGAATGAATGGAGGTGGAGGCGCTGGCTCTGGGCACAGCGCGGCGGTGGCACTCAGGCGGGAGGGGGGAAGGCGGCTCTCCAGAAGAGTGGCTCTGGGGCCAGGCAGCGGCGCTTCTTCTTCCCATCGCCCCCCCGGCTCTGCCAGGGTACGTGGGATTCCCGGGGAAGCTGTGAAGCCACCGCCAGCCGCCCCGCTCGAGCCCCCCTCCCGCCTGATCCTGCCCGCTCGTCTTGGATTATTAAACCATGCGGGATCTAGCTATCGAGGTCGGGATTCGAGTCCTGCTCTTCGGCGTCTTCGTGTAAGTGTTGGAAGCAACTTTGGCTTTTCTTTTCTTTTTCTTTCCTCCCCCCCACCCCGTTGGTCGCCAAGCTCGAGGTGCCCACGGCCCACCTGTGCGCGCGCTTTCTGCATCAGTTGCAGAAACCCCCAGATTTGGGTTGCAAAGGTGTAGGAGAGGGCGAGTTGGAGCCGGGAAGAAAATTGAGCAAAGCGGCTCAAGACTGCTTCCCGAAGACCCCACCTGTGCACCGGGTCAGATGTTAAGCGTGTCTTAAGATGAGAAGGAAGATTTAAGGGGAGGCGATCAAAATCTCAGAAGTTACCCCCTGGAAACCTTTCCCCGCTATTTTCTTTCCTATCTGATTGCTGATGGCCGTGTTCAGGGCATTCTGCACATGCTCAGAGGAATCATCGCGTTCAGAATATAGCCTTCGCTATCGCTAGAGCCCTGGCATAAGTGAGCCCCCACCCCGCATGCTGCTTAGTGCTGGTGAGCTTTTTTCTCTGACTTAAAGCTGTCTGAAGGAGCATCTAAACGTTTAGGATTGCAACTGTAGACAGGTTGCCGAAGTTGGATAGCAGGAAGTCATCAGGGGCTAATGCAGTTTTTTACATCTGGAAAAACGTGGAGGTGAGGTGCAGAAAGAAACACTGGAAATGCCTTGCGTATTTTTTCTTTTTAAAATGCCAATATTCCTTTCCTATACAAGCAAAGGAATATTTCTGTGCAATATCGTGTATTTCTAAGTTTTTCTTCCCCCAAACTAGTAGTCTCAGGATGCACTGGACTACAAAATCCAGGGTCCTAACAGCATTCTGTATGATCTAGAAAAGTTCTAGTTTTCCTGGTTAAATACAGTCCAGAAAAATTGTCCTGCATGCCTCTCCAAAACACACATCATGCCTGGGATTGGGAGTGATTGTTGCCCATTGTGAGTGGCATCCTTGCCCTTGCTGTCCTCAGGGAAAGCCCAAAGCACTTTGTTGCCTGGGGTGAAATTGAGGATACTTCCAACCTTCAGTCCCTTCCAGGTAGTGAAGTTATTATTTTAACACTGGTCCATGGATAGTGTTTTCCATTGCCTTCTCCTAATGGATAAAGCCAAGCAGTTGGCCACCTGGCACACTGCCATTCTGGAGACCTCAGCATCTGCTGTCTAAGCCTGATGCGTCCCTCAGCTCTGTGTCTCCTTCAGGCTTTCTATGCTGCTTCTTGTCACTGATTCTGGGAGGTTACTGCCAAATGCGATGGGATGTACTGTCAAGTTCAATGTGTATGGACTTTCCATGTACTTCTGAACAGGGGCTACATACCGATTGCTTCTGGGAGCCCTACTTGAATCTCATGACTCTTTCGAAGTTCACAAGTGGGGAGGGAGGGAAGAGAGAAAGCAAGGAAGCAGGAAAGCTGCTGTCTGACTCACAGAATGATCTCAAGGAAATCTGAATTTAGGAGTGAAAGTGATGCTGCAGGGGGAACTTGGCGTACCTGTTTCTTTCTCTCCTTGGCTGTGCCAGGATTCTCTTGAATGGTTTCTCTTGCCTTTTTCTAGAAACTGACAAAGGGGAGGAGGGGAAAAAAATGGCTGGAGGTGATAAAAGCGGGAAGGGGGGGGCATTGTCCTTCTGCTGCATGCAATCTCCCTGTACCGTTGCTGCTTTTTAATTGGCTGCAAGTCTTCATGTTAAGAATTATGTTTCTATAACTGTAGAAGAACTTGTATTTATGGGAGGTAATTTCTTCCCAGTGTTTGGCTTTTATAATGCATGCATGCTGTATCTTCAAAATAGTGGAAAACTGTTGCTGAGGGCTTTCCCTTTCCCATTTCACTTCCCTTTTTCCCCTTCCCTTCCCCAGTCCTCCCCGCAACAATTCAAGCCTGTAAAATGGAAGCTCCAGTGGTGGTTGTTTTCTCTTTCTTCTTGAATGTGTTACATAACATAACCACAACTGGTTACTTTTTTGATGAATGGACAGTCTTCATTTTACCCACAGAAGGAAAAAAGTCATATGCTTGGAGATGAAATTATATGGCTAAATATTTTAAGATGTCTCCTGTCTTTTTTTCTCGTTCCCCACAATTGTTTTTTTTGATGGGACAAACAGTCTTTTTTCTGGGTCAGCCATTCACACTTTCCAGAGACTTGGAAACCAGTAGCCATGCTTCTAGAAACGTTGGGGTGCAGTACTTCCACAGACTGGGAGGCTTTTAATTTGGATGCAGACTATTTTAAACCAAGATTTAATAGTTATTTCCTATGGAAAACATACCTGACATGGATATGCAATGCAGAAAGTGTGATTATATTTGGGGTTTTTCTTTCAGCTGAGATCTACAGTGTGAGCCTTGAAGGACATGTATTCGTAAAAGAAAATTAAAGGAATTACGCAATTATCTTTGTATAGCCCACAATATCTGGTTATGTTAAAAGTACTTAAAAGAAATGTCATTGGGTTTATGGATGTATTTTGCATGCTCTTACTCCAACAATTCCAAGTGATTCTTCACACTAATATTTATTAATGTCTTAATCTCAGTCTTTGCTTCCTAAAAGTGCTGATAATAACTTCACATATTTCTTAGTAACATTTTTGATAAGATTAGTGCATGTTAACTCTTGTACTAAGCATGTATACTTTCGCGGTGCCTATTTGTTATTTCTATTCTTTCCATGGATAGAATTTCTTTCCTTGAACACATGTTGAAGCTGATGCTATTTTGTAGCTGAATTAGACCTGTGATGAGAGAGGATAAAGGCCATTAGCTTTCCTTTGGGTAGAGTTTTCCATTCCTTGAAAATTGATCAAAGAAAATATCTTAATGCCTTGAAAATAACATCAACATGAATAGAATTGCAGAAGTCTGACAAGAATTCACTGCCCTTCTAACATGATGAAGATGAGATGGCCATTTAAGGGAATAGAATAGCATAGAATAGCAGTGAGCTGTTGAAAGACAGAACTAGAGTATTTTATGGTCTTTGTTTTTCCACTGACTTATCTTTTAATCCCCAGATAAGTGGAGGACACAATCCCATCTCTAGCTTTTGAAGATTATCAATTATCATTTGAGTTTATTTCTATATATGCTATAGTTGATGTTATTTTATTGTTCTCTCAGGCAGCATTATATGTTGTGTGAGTCTCAAACTAGACAATTGTTGGTCAGTGTATCCAGGATTATGTATCCAGGATTAACCAGGTTGTATGAGAAATGCCCCATCAAAGTACCCACTGCAGAGAACATTTCACGCAACTTTATTTTAGATTAAATGATGAAAATAAAGCAAAAACATGTACCAAATATATACTTTGGGTGCTCACTTTCCCAGATTGCTTTCATTAATATAACCGTAATTCGCTAGAAATCACATTTTTGCTGTGGCTGTGATATCAGTCCAGTTCGGTCTATTTGTTTGTGGTATTTATTTTTGCAGATAGTTATTGGCCCTGAATTTTGAGGAGATCAGTAAGGAAAAGATCTACATGATTTTCCCATGGAGAAAAAGTTACTGTACTCCATTCAGGCAATCTGCCTGCAATCAGTTTCTCAGATCCTGACAAAATATTTTTTGACAGAACTTTCCACAAGATGGATGAAGCCTCTAAAAGTACTAGAACTTGTTGCTGCATGCCTAGTTTCATGGGCCAAAGTAATCAGAAGTAACACCTCAAATGGTGCCTGGAATGTGGTAAGCAATATATGGAACAATGTGGCCTTTCAGATAGACAGATCCCATGCAAAAATATAATTTTACAATAACTGTTCACAATAGTACATTGAATTTAACCAAAAAGAAACCAACCATCAGCACAGTTCAAATAAAGGGGCATAAAACGGTCTAAATATTGACTTTACACCAGTGACTTAATGCTTAGCATTTGCAAATGATTCAGCCTCTACATTTTTTACTAACTGCAGTTTCTGGATGCAGACAGTGGCAAAATCTGCTTTATAGTAGTTAGGACAGTCTTAGTTGATGAAGCAGTTGAATTTGAAAAATGGCACCCTTTGCAACAGAGGTGATCTCTAAGGCCAAGGAGCTTTCGTACATTCTTAATACATGAGAAATAATACAGAATGATCCAAAAGCTAGTTTCACACTTAATTCTGAATCCAGTCATTTGCACCAATGTGTAAAAATTAAGTTTTGCTCAAAGCTGCCAAAAACAATCTAAATTACTCTCTTTTTAAAAGAAGTTGATAAAAATGGCACAATGGAAAGAGAAACAAACCCAGCAACAGCAGGGGGAGCAGGTTGGAATCCCACAGACCCATGAACACAGCAAAAAAAAATCAACCTCATTCACTCAAGAAAGGATACTTGAAGTTCGTGTCTCATATGCTTCTGAGGAGTTTAGGAGAATCAATAAGGTTGCAAGTTCACCATGTTCATGCCTCTGAACATGTTATTCCGATAGATCAACAGATAACAGATAACAGATAATCAGAGTTGGAAGGGATCTTGCAGGTCATCTAGTCCAACCCGCTGCCCAAGCGGGAGATCCTACACCATTTCTGACAGATGGCAGTCCAATCTCTTCTTGAAAGTCTCAAGTGATGGTGCTCCCACAACTTCTGAGGGCAAGGTGCTCCAGAACAATTGCTACTTTATTGGGAAGGGTGTTGGACAGAGACTGGCTGAATCATGGGGAGGAGTCAAGCAGGGAATTAGTCTGAATCCTTACATAGGCACAAAGAATGCAAAGTGTGCTCCTTCCCCTGTTGACTACTATTGAATATAGTCTGACCCACGTGCAAACTTCTAGTCTAGGAAGATTCCTGTGAAATAGGCATGAGCCTATGTAATTAATTGAACTCTTTATGTGTGGATCTGGGTTTGCACCTGATAGATGGCTAGAAACTACATGCTATTCCATATATATCGATATACTAGCTCTATACCTGTGCTTCGCTATGAAACTATGTGATCAGGCTTAGTTTTTGGGAGGAAAATAAGGGGAAAAAATTGTGCCTCTGCCTACCAGCATCCATTGGTATTCATGTGGCTAGCGTCCAGTCAGTGTGTGAGAGAGTTGAGGGCTCTTTGGAAAGTGAAACAGTATTTGCTGTGTGAGCAAGAAGGAGACAGCAAGGAGCCTGAGCATGGCTTAGCTCAACTGTTCTGTACTAAAGCTGCTTGCTTCTCTGAAACTAAAACTTCTCTCCTCTGCTTGTGTTTTGCATTTGGAACAGATTTCTTTTCAGGTGGGCAGGGGGAGTAGAACTCCTTAGCATCAGAGCGTGTTAATAATGATATACAAAATACTTATGTTCTGATGGTCATTTCAAAAAATCCTTTCTTAGTGAGCCCCTAGAAGCTAAGAGGAACATACGTACCAAATTTGAAAATGGTAGGCTTTATGGTTCTGGAGGTTTCGTGATGATGTGTGAGTGGTATTTCACATTTATATATATAGATTTCTGAGTTTTCAGTTCACATAATAGAGAATAGAAAACATATTTATTTAGTTACTTACTTAACAGATTCATAAGGTCACCTATTCCATATAACAAATTATGGATAGCTAATACAATAAAAACTTAATACAATTTAGGGTACTGTAAATAAAACATGTAAAAATTAAATATAATGGTACACTAAGAATAAACCTGTCAACCTCTGATGCTTGAAATAAAAGACAGACCTAAGTTTTATAAAAGGCCAGCAAGATTGAGAATAATAATATTATTCTAGGAGGCAAGGGTTGAAACCGGCAAGTCATGGTTCCTGGTCCTACCAACTGACATTGTTGAATGTGCCCTTTCTGCCAGATGTGGTGGGTTGAGTAGAGACAGTTGGAGAGGGTTGATCTCTCACATAATCTGGCCTCATGCTATGAAGGGCTTTATAGGTAATCACCATCACTTTGAATTGTACCGGGAAGCCAACTGGAACCAGTGCATTTCGCAAAGCAAAGGTGTAACATGGGTGTAATGAGACATAGCCATAATTGCTTGCCCTGCTGTATTTCTCAAGCTGGAAGGGAAGATGTTGCTTATTGTTGATATATTAAATCTCAATATAAAATAAATCGGTCTGCTATGCAATTGGAAAGCTTAATAGAGAGTTATCCTTAATAGAATATTATTCTACTGCTTTTGGATCTGCATTGATAGCTATGCCTCTGAGTTGTCTAACTGAAGATACTTGTTGATTGGCTTTGGTCGGCTATAAGTTAATTCTTCAATGAGCCCTGAAGTTGGTAGATTATATTGCTCTTGTAAGGTTGGCTGCAAATTGGAGAAGCAGCTGAGAGATGCAATGCAGTCAATGAAAGTGAGACTGGAAGTTTTGTATCTGCTTGAAAAAAAAACAAGCTTTGGAAAGGTTATCTGCAAACAGATATATTTGCTTTTTAGTAAACTGAGTGTCAGGACTGCCATGCTACTGCCCCAGCGGGAGCTGTGGGATGGGATAAAGAGGGAGTTCGCATAAGGAGAATTGAAAGCTACTCATGGTACCGTCCCGTGAGAGCCACTGGCTGATTCAAGATTACCCCATGGAATGCAACACCGTCCACCCCACCAAGCCAGGGACTGTTACCAAAACAGTTTGTTTGAATGTAATTGGATAGTAGAGATAATCAAAGGGAAAGAGGGGAGGTAAGGGAAAAGTTAACCAGATGTTTTGGCCATGAAAGTTTAAGTCCGGCTTTGCTACACTGTAATCACTTGGCTTTAGCTAAATATACTTTTGCTAATCCTGGCATCAAGATTCTTTCTTTTCTAACTGATCAAGTTGGGATCGCTGACACTGAGTCTTGTAGATAGAAATCTGGCTTTTATTAAATCAACTTAAAGGGTTACTATTATTATTGTTGCCTATTGAAGCTTCCCTCCAGCATTTGGCTGAGAATTTGGGGATTTGTAGTACACTTCATCTTATGAGCAGGGACAAATTCCATGACATGAAAACAGGAGATTTTTCCTAATTGAGAAAAAGTCCTATTCAGTAATTGGGACATATTGCACACAAAGTATGACATTTTCCCATCTTGTAGTTGGTTGTTTGATAATATTAAACATTATAGACAATTAAAATAATACTCCATATATCTCTACTATTTTGCCATCATAAAGAAACAGAGTTAAAGTAGCTTCCCATTAGTCCTTCATTTATGTTTTAAAAAAGTAGAAATTTGCATTCTCATGGACTAATTGAAACATTATTCCTAATAACTCCATCTTGTTCTAGGGTTGGGACCCAAAGGTGCTTTTTCAGGAGGCAACTGGAATTTTTTGTTTTTTTCTTTGAAGACATTTTACTTCTGATCCAAGAAGCTTCTTCAGTGCTGACAGGATAGTAGGGAATGGAAGGATTTATGTTCCTTGCAAATTCAGTTGCCTCCTGAAAAAGCATCTTTGGGACAAACACGACCTGGACAACTGAGAATCTCTACAGAATTCTAGGGGTTGGGAGTTTGAACACATTTTTATCCAAGACTGTGCAGAAAGAAAAATACAATACTGATAAAGTGATAGCATACCATCTTGTTTACTTTAAAAAGCTTACGTTGATTTGTATTATTGCTGATGCAAGCTGCATCAAGCTTCAATGAAAAAGGCATAACGCTTCATAAATGTGTCATATTTTTGTTAGGCCAATTACTGAGTTGATCCATAAAAATTCCCTCCTGTAATTTGGTGGGGCTAATAAAGTGAAAAACAGTGCCAGAATTTATTCTTGGGTGCCCTCATTATAGAAACAACACATTGCTAGACAAAGGTTCAGGCTGCATGATTTTAATGGCAATTAGATAATACACACCCCTGGTTATGAGCTGATGTGTGAAGCTAAACCAGTCAAACAGAGAAAGAACTGTACTTGTTAGATATAGTTTCAGGAACACTTACATTGGCAAGTAATACTTTTCTTGTGCAAACTGCAATGGGAAGTACATGACTCATTGATTCAGCCTACTTGTAAGAATTTCTATTGAGCTACAAACCGTGAATTTATTTGTGTGAATATGGAAAGGTGTTTGATGAGTTAATGTAATACAGTGCACCTTTCCATACTCAGAAAGATAAAGGCTACATACAGCAGTTGGATTTCATAACTGTGATCTATTGTAAGACGATTGAAGGTAGATGAACAGGGCTTGACTTCACATGTTGTGAGAAGGAATTAGTGCTTCGTTTTTTCATGTATTGCATGCTTTGTCTGAATTAAACTAATTGATTAATCTTAACTAGACTTTTGTAGAAATAGGCCAATAAGACAACATCAAGTTATGGAGTCTGAAGCTCACTTGATTTAACATAATATGGTTAATATTAATCATAATTTTTATTTTAGGCATAATATTAAATTATAGTTAACTGAGGGCATCTAGTGCCCTCCTTATAATTTGAGTGTTGCCTAGGTTCATCCTTGTTATCATAAACATCAACTTTTATAGCTGACCAAACATAAGCGCTTGAAGAGTTATAGAAGTGCAAATACTCTAACTCATTTTAATGAACTAATGAGGGGGGATATCTGTTACAGGGAAATTTCTTTTATATTTCAAGATTTATGGGTTTTATGCATTTAAAGTGCAGTTTTTCAAAAATATATTTTATGTATTTTACACAGGCATGAAATGGCAAAATGGGATTTATATGTATGCAGGAACTTACAGTATATAGGCAGATTCTGTACACTAAATGGAGGGTTTCCTATTAAGTGGGTTCAACTACTGAAATCAGATATTATGAATTACTTCTGCCTGACTGACTAAGGCATATAAATTGTAGTTGATTTTGCAAAGGGTGAATAAACACCAATAAAGGTAGACCAAAACTATGATACCTCTCATTGCCATTCCTGTGCCTCATTTCTTCTCTTTCTCCTTAAATGTCTGCTAGAAAGATGATTTAAGAATTTAGACAGTTACCAAAAAATCTGCAATTGTTTCTGCTTTCATGTTATGTCATCACTTGTGGAAACTCATCTTTTAGTTGCAGCCAAATTATCGTGGTGTACAGATGCTGGCAAAGAACAATGGTCTGACAGCAAGGAAAAATGCAAACAACCAAAAGTAATTAGATTAGAAGTGAAAAGATGGGAGTTGAAGGCATAGCTATCAAAAAGTACACAAAAGATGTCCTACAATGAACATTCCAGGAATAATAGGAGTAAACATCATGGCTATAAATCACTTTTAGGAATTAGTTCCAGCCAATACATTCTCAGTGGGAATCCCAAGCAGCATCTATTCTTAATTGTTTTCAACACTGTTTTGATTTTTAAAGGAGTAAATCACTTGCTGTTTTGATGAGTTGCTGTTGTGGCCATCTCATAGCAAAATTGCAAATTGCATTTCATATGAGCCTGTGAATTTCTAGGATGTCTTCATCTCATTTGCTTGCACAGATAAAAAAAGATAAGTAAGAAATAAATTTCTACGATAATTCTATTTCTTCTACATTTTCTTTTAAGTATTATCATGTATCATCTGCTTGATTTGAAAAAAAAAAGTAGCAATAACAATGAACTAGTCCCTGGGCCACAATTCTAATTACTTTTTCAAGCCTGCAGATATTGGAACATCTTCTCAACACGATAGGATTATATCTGACTTTCAGAGATCTTTAGGAGACCAGAACCATATCTATCAAACAGAAGAAATAGTCATCTGGGGTAGCAGATAGTATAGTAGTAAAGAAAAATATTATGGCTTTTGAAGGTCATAGCTATTTGTCCTTAATGGTGTGGATTAGATCTTTTAAGTAAGACCTGCTATAGTTTTAGATGTGTTATCCTATTGCCAAAGGCAGTATGTAACATAATAGATATGATACTCCAATTTTTATAATATGTGTGTGTGTATTTTATGGTATTTATTCATTTGTTTCCACTAGAGTTTTATTCTGGGTTTTCCTGTTACAATTCCTGCATTCTTCATTTTTAATCTAGGATCCTTTGAATATGAATGAACAAACATGCAAACAAAAACAAGTAACTATTAGCTATGACTTTGAAGCGGTGTTTATATTTCAGTTGTCAAATCAGTGGGCTTCTGTCTGTGGGATATAATGATGAAATATCTTGTTTGTTTGTTGTTGGTAAAAGCCCTGTCTATTCCTGTGAATCATTAGCTATGGAGTTTATCACCATAGCTAATGATTCACAGGAATAGACAGGGCTTTTACCAACAACAAACTAACAAGATATTGCTATTATGCATAGCATAGCTATTATGCAATGTATTATACTGTTTCCTAAATATAATATCATATGACATGTAACATATAGCATAATGTAGTACAATATGATATAATATGATGTATTCACATACATTTAATATAATATGACATGATACAATATAATATATATATATAATATAAGTACTATAAAATAAAAGCTATTTGTTTTCCGTATTCATGGTCCACAGATATATTTTATTACAATTAGGGTTAGGGTTAGGGTTAGGGAAAATATGAGGAAGGAGTATTAGGTATGTTTGCTGCCTTCAGTTAATTATAAAGTAGTAAAGGGGAGATTTTTAAAAATCTAAAAATAAATAATAAGATATAGGTAGAAAAATGGACTCTTTCATAAAGACTCTGATGGGAATTGAACTACCATTGCACACCCCCTTGTGGGAAACAAATGGTCTCCTTCATACACAGAACCTTGGTCACATTTTCTTTTAACAATTCAAATTTATTATTCACCAGTGGGCTATTTTCTAGGAAGATGTTTTTTAACTTCTCTGATTTGCACAATGAAAGACAGGAGCTGTCCAGGGTGATAGTGCTGATGCCAGCTTATTTGAAAAGAAAAGCCAGGGCCTTAATATAAAGTTCCTCAATGCCTTGCCCCCTTTAGAGATGTTGGGATAACAATTCACATAATTACTACTACTACTACTACTACTACTACTACTTCTTCTTCTTCTTCTTCTTCTTCTTCTTCTTCTTCTTCTTCTTCTCCTCCTCCTCCTCCTTCCTCTTCCTCCTCCTCCTCCTTCTTTTTCCTAGCGTATTCCTGCAGTTGCAGGGTTTGCTTTTTGTATCATTGAACGCCAATGGTCAGCTGTATCTCCAGAATGCAGGCCCACAGCTTGCATATCTTTGTTGATTGTGTCTTGCCATCTCTGTTTTGGATGCCCGTAAGGTCCTGGGCCATTGGCTTTTAGTTGGTAGGTACTCTTGGCCATAGTGGAAGGTGCTGCTCTCTGGACATGTCCATAACAGTGGAGTTGGCTTCTCTCATCTTCTCTATAATTGGTGCCACACCAAAATGTTGTCGAATGTTATCATTTGTGATGTGGTCAAGAAGGGAGATGCCTGATATACAATGGAGCATTCACAATTCCATGGAATGGAGACAGCTTTCAATCCATGTTGTTGCTGCCCAACGTTCAGTGTCATAAAGTGTAAAATGGTTGTCTTGTAAATCTTAGATTTAAGATAGGTTGGCATTCATCTGTCATATAACACACTGCTGAGTTCTTGCCAACACATCCAGGCTGCATTCACCCTTGCTTGCATCTCACCACTGATGTCTCCTTGGGGATGGGATTCCAGATAATGAAAAATGTCCACCTTCTTTAGGTTTTGTCCATTGATTTGACATGGTCCAGGAGTGGTAACAGTCTCTAAGCATTCATTTTTCTTGATGTTGAGGTGGAGTCCAAAATGGTTGAGGCGATCATTCCATGTTTGAACTTGCTGCTGTAAATTGCATCTGGTGGTGGGAAGCAAGCATAACATCATCCACATAGAATAGAGTGCAGGGGGCATTCTGATCCAGATCATATGTGTTGGTGTCCATGACCAATATAAACAGAACATTGGTGACAATGCAGAGCCTTGGTCACTGGGAATCTGTTGGAGAGGCCGACTGGGCATTGCACTTGGCTGTTGGTGTTCTTATATAGATTTGACCCAGTCAATGAATGGTTCAGGTACTCCTGTGATCCCAGAGGGCATATCAGATCAGTTGTGTGGAACATGATCAAATGCCTTCTCCAGGTCTAGGAATGCCATGTGTTTATGAGCACAGGTGAATATTTTTCTGAGCATAAGTTAGCACTATAGAAAAATTATTCATACAGATAAGTTATCAATTATGTAAATTATCAATTACTGCATATGGATTCCCTTCACTGAACCTGGTGCTTATATTTATTTATTTTTCAATGATATTATCTTTCCCCCCAATTTTTATCTTTCCCTTTTTATATGCAATTCAAAAGATATGAACATATCTCAGGGCCATCTTAATAGCATTATGGGGCCCGGGCAAAGCAGTGTACTGGGGCCCCTACAACAACTACTCACAGGAATAAAAATGTAAATGGTTGATAAAATTAAACATATATTTATTGTATTGGCACTTTCAACAAAATCAGTGTTGAAACATTAAAAACATGCAACAACTAATCAACATGACAAACATTTGAACCATACAAAAGGCTTGAAAAACACAATAATACTCAGTAAGCCATACTGTTGCTGTATTTATATGATACAAGGTGCATTGAAGGGTTAACATACATAGATTAGTATGGGCCCCCTATGCTCGTGGGGCCCACGGGCCAGTGCCCATCAGTCCCATGCAACTTATGTGATGAGTTGGGGAAGAGAGAGAGGGGGAGAGAGAGAAAGAGAGTGAGTGAGTGAGAGAGAAGGAGAGAGAGAGAAGGAGAGACAGGCTAGCCAAAGTCACTCATCTGGTTTTTATGCCAAAAGTGGGACTAGAACTCATGGCCCCTGGGTTTTTAAGCTAGCACCTTAACTAATACACCAAATTAGCTCTTAACAACAAACTTAAAATGTATATGGAATTTTCTAGCATTACCAATGAAAACCCTTCATTCAACTCTTACTTTCCTTCCATGTATGTATGTGGAATATATTTCTGGAAAGGATGGAAAAGATGGTAGAAATTTGAAGATTTAACATCTGGGTCCATCTGAGTCCATATCAAATTCTGTGAATGAGTCAAGCAAATAAAAGTTCCATATCAAATATGGTTTTGAACATATAATGTTATAGTTTCAATTTGTATGTAAATGTCAGGCGCAAGCAACCAGATCCCCGTTTGTAGAGTTCAAGCTAAGTATTTGATTGTATTCTGCCTATAATATAGGATCTCCTCAGACTGTTTGCCTTCCTGTGGGAACAGCTAGATGAAGATAATGGAAGTATATCAGTGGCTAAGCAAAGCAAAGTAAAAATGTATTAAATCTTTTTCTCTATCATGACAGGTGGAATCTGAGAGGAAAGGGCTAACACCAATCCTTCCAATTAAAAGGAGGACTTAAAACAAGGGTCTTCAAACTTGGCAAGTTTAAGACTTGTGGATTTCAACTCCCAGAATTCTAGAGCTAACAGGACTGGAAGAGGAATTCTGGGAGTTGAAGTCCACAAGTCTTAAAGCTGTCAAGTTTGAAGACCCCTGACTTAAAAGGGTCTTCTTGTCCCTTGGGGAAATATTTCCCTTCATTCTCATGCTGTGCATTCTCGAGAGAATAGTGGCTTTCCATTGGTTCATCTTCATCTTGCTAAGAGTAAAGGAGAGGTAATATAAGTACAAGAACAGCATTCCCTCTATATGATGAAAAAAACTCCTGGAAGACATAGAGTAGCTGGTTAGTACATTGGGTGAAGGTTGCAGATGGGGCAATCTCTGTTCCAGAGGTGGCAGAATAGTAAAGGAGGTGAGCAGTGCAGTAGCATTAGCATTAGCTTCAAGTCTACTTGCAATGCAATAATGTGGAAGCCTTCTCAAAACTTTCACTTCCCTCAAAGACAATTGTCCTCTGGCAGCCTAAAAGACACCCAGCATTCCTCCCACTCTCCAATAATGAGAATAAGTTCTGGGAGAACAAGAGAGAAATCCTTATTTATTATGGGGTAGTCTGAGACAGATATTTCAACCCTTTAAAATGTTAGGTTGATACGAGCTATTGCAATCTTGTCTGGAACTTTGTGTTGATTAAAACAGAATTTGCTATTAGTTAAAGTTATTTCATGTGGTTGTTTAGAATTAAAATAAAGACATTTTCAGGGCTCTTGTAGTATAGCTTGAGATCGTCCCTGACTGTGAAATAATTTGTACTAGAAATGTCTTTAGAGATAATTGGATTGTTCCTTAGAAGCAATATCTTGCTAACATCTGTTGTGTTTATTTAGGAAGTGTTATGGCTGTAATTTGTTGTGATATTATTATTTATTATTATAACTATTATTGAATATTTTTTCTATTAAACTTTTTGTGTCTTGTGTATTATATTTTCTATCTTCTGCAATCTAAATGTATCCAGTATGGGTGGCATGTTATATACATACACTTAGGATTATAATTATATCTTACTTTTATAATTTTAATGGTGCAAAAGTTTTTTCTTTCATCTGCTTCCTTTGCTTCAGATATAAAAAGTACAATCCCTGCTTCCCCCAAAGCATGTGCAAGTGCCTCATCTAATTTACATTAATATTAGTGCTTTATTGTAGATCTTCCGGTAATTTCATAATATGCTTCCTCTAAATATAGATAAGATTACATATAAGCAACTTTACTGTTCCCAAGTTCTTTGAATGGAAAATTTTATTAGATTGACCTATTTTATGTTTTGCTGCTGAGGCTATTCTGTTTGCCTTTTAAATTCAGCATAATTCCTGCGAATATATTGTTATTTGTATCTTGAACATTTGTATCCTCTGAGTAGGTCATCAGCAGAGGTGGTCATCTTCATTATTGTTGTCATCATTTGGCACTGCTGTTGCTTTTTCTTATCCATCCTTAGTAACCATCAAAGGGTATTGATATGATAAAGACTATGTAATAAATTGTAATGAATTTGCAAATAACGTCTGGGCCTTTTTTCTTCAAGATAAATAAAATTGTATGGGCTCTGTGGCAGCTTTTTGGCACTGCCACCATAGTGTTTGTTTTTATACTATCCATCTTGAGATATTTAATAATAGAATGGAAACACATATGGTGAACCTGGAAAAATATGGCTTGAGACCTGAAAAAAGTTTTTCATTTAATAGCACCCCTTCTCTATTCAACTGATGCATTGAAATATATAAACTGCAGAATACAAAAACAGCTTTGTCAGAAATTGTTCTCTTCCTGTCCTCTCAAAAATGCTACATATGCAATGAAAGATACAACTCAGGGAATGAAAAATGTTTCAATGGAAATAGATCTATAGACAGAAATAAATATACAGTACTGACAAGGAAACACAGGGGAAAGATAGTAAGGCAAAATCATGAAAGAAGGCACCCATCATCAGAAAATATTTCTATGCTTTTGGGATATCAGTTGATTTGTTTTTTTTTAATTTACATGGTGTATATCCAGTCATAATCTCCAAATATTCTATGTTTACAATTAAAGTCACCAGCAAATTTGCTCAGCTGTATTATATTATCTTTGAAGATGAAACCAATTTTCTGAATAATTATAAGAATTTTAAGATCCTTTTAGATCTTATTAAATGCTTATAAACAGTAAGACCGAATCTTTGTATTTGACTTTCCATCAGTGTATTTTAATTAATCACCTTTGGGGCTTTCTGTAATTTGAACTAGTAAAAAACGTTATGATTTTCATTTAATTCCATTAAGGAGAAAACCAGCTTCTTTGAATTAATCCTTGGAAGAAAGAATATAGATTAGACCTTTTCTAATGTTCTCAGCATTTTCATTCTATTTTGGTAAGAAATAAGGATGTAGAACAGTTGTTATAAAACAGCATGACTGTATATATGTTTGCTTAAAGTAAGATAGTGCTTTAAATGGTATTTAACATACAATTCTGTAATCATAGAGAGCAAGCAATGGGATGTCTAAATAGATATAGCAGGATTTGTTGATTTTCTGGTAAGTATTTTTAGGATTACAAGTGTAATCAACGAATGCATATGACAATAATATATCACAATATTACAACGTTTGAAATATTATTCATTGGAGTAATTTTAGCTGCCTCTCATAGCATGTTAGTTGTTGTATTTCTTGAAGAGGAAGATGGGACAAATTGAGTCTGGGGACTCAGTTCTTTTTGCTTTTATGGTACTCTGGTATTTTTTCCTGTAATCTCCTATCCAAGAACTAACTGGTCCACTCAATTTTTTCAAGGTCAGCCAAGGTTAGTTAGATGCTGCTAATTGCTGTAACGAAATAATTATTAGACCGCTTACTCTTTGTGGATGATTCCTGTCATATATTACTTGCAAATGAGAGGGAATTCTGGTATTTGTCCCTTGATTAGCTGCTGACACACAAGATGGCATACTCACTCTCATCTCTATGTTCAGAGATTGGGAAACATAGGTTTGGGTTATGCTAGCTTTAACGCAAAGTTTGCAGATAAGAATAAATTTAGTTAAAAATGTTTCTTAAACATTTCCATTTAGTAAATTTAAGAGTCTTCAAGCATTTTCCCCAAAGTCAGTAGGCAATCCCAGTCAAAATGTGAGAAGACAATGGAAACAGGAGAATAGAAATAGGCCAGAGAGCTTATTTTTGCAGGAGCTCTAAAGTTCTAAATTTATCATGTCTTGGAATGGATGACCTGTCTGGAATATTAGAAAACTCAAGTTGTTGGAGCTTCTCACTTGTAAGTTCCAAGGGCCTTGGTGGCTCAGGCTGTTAATTGCCTGCACTTAAGTTCCAGCTGCCTACAACTGCTGTAGGCTCGAATCCCACCAGGCTCAAGGTTGACTCAGCCTTCCATCCTCTCGGGGTAGGTAAATTGAGGACCCAAGATTGTTGGGGGCAATTAGCTGACTTTGTAAAAATGCCGCTTAGTAATAAGCAGGCATATACAATGGAATGAAGTCTATTGCTGAGCACACTGGGTTGTATCCCAAAAATTGTAAGCCGCCCTGAGTCTTCGGAGAAGGGTGGCATATAAATGTAATTTAAAAAAAAGTATCGTGCAACACTGGGATGCTACTGTGGAAAGGCTATGGTTTCCTGCTCTAACTTACTTTATTAAGGCCATGAATGTAGGTGACTGCATAAAGATACTTCATTGGGAACAGTAGGGACATGGTTTGTTACCAACTTACTCTGGGAGTTATTTTTATTTCCAATCTTGTCTACAGCCTTAGGATTTCCCAGTGGTCTGTGATTCACATAGAAATCTGGTCCAATCTTGCTTAGTTGTTGTTGTTGTTTAATTCCTATCTAGGTACTACCACCTGTTATGATGTCTTTTATTGGAGCAACCTTATGTCTATGCAAGATGGCAGATAGGAGTCAGTACTTCAAAACTTACACATTTCCAATGGGTGCCTTCCAAGACTTCCTATAATTAGGAAGACATTCAAATTCATTACCTACTGCTCCCTTTCTAACATTGAAAGAGATTATGTATTGCACTTGCCTCCATTTTGTAAGATTCTTAAAGCCATGACTAAAGGGCAAAAGGGCCCTTGTTTTCTGTTTTTTTCCCCCTAGTTCCAATTTTTTTTGGTTGATTTACTCACTTTGTTTACTTTATTCACATCTGAAATAATAATCTTTAGCAGTGCCACTGAGCTTTTCCCATACCTCTCTTCAAACATTAGATAATTAAAAAAGAAGAGAAGCTACTTTGTTAAGATTTAAGATATCTTTTGGCACAGGCAAAGGAAATGTTAATTAAGGTGGAAAGAATTGTTCTAATTTTTGTGTCATACTTGCTTTTAAGTAATTCATTTGATACCCATTGTCTTTTTGTTTGAATATGTAGAAAAGTAGTTTAATTGACCTTTCAGAATTGATCTTTGAACTTTGTTGAACATCTATTGCTCTAATAAACTTCCTCTTCCTATTACAGAAAGGAATTTATCTATGAAATTATGAAGTCTGCTACCACAACAATTTTTATTGTCTTACTGACATATAATGGTTATCCTATAGATATAAGCACTCCTGGAGATGAATGGGGGATCTAGTAAGGTGTATTAAATTTACATGTGAGTGTGTGTGCATAAATTGTTCACATATACCTTTATACAGACACGTGTAGATGTCCCTTTTTGCTTGGCACTTGGAGTTTTCATCTAAATGCTTAAAATTCTTGGTTTTTCTTTCAGCCAGGCAATGAGCATAGCCTTTAGCTGTTATAGCTTCTGACATCTTTCTGAACTGGTTCTTATTATGGCAAAGGTAGGTCACGATTATACTATCTGAGTTTCAGTTTGTCTCAGATGATTGAATGTACCTTTGAACAACTCTGTGATATATTAGTTTTCTTTGTGGAGCAGCATTCAAGCAAGTAAGCAAATGATTAGAAAAGGTACAACTGAAACTCAGGGTGACCACTTCAAAGAGAACCACACTTTGGCCTCTGGCAGTTGGAATATAATCAGATATCTTCCACAGTAACCATGGCTCATTCTAGGCGAATGCTGCAGAACATTAAAGGGCCAGTTGCATGAGGAAGATGAGGAAGATGAACAGAATAGAAAGGGTTATTTTTTAAAGGGGAGTTAGCTGATGGGAAGTTTGGTAAATGAAGGCCTGTATCACCAGAATTCTGGGCTGTTATCAACTAGAAGTATAGTTTTCAAATTTTAAGGGGTAGTTCTGCTTCATTCTGCTTTGGTCCAGCTTTCATTTTGTCCTGTTCTTAGTACCACAGTTCAGGGTAAAAATTAACATAAACTGGAGTAGGATCATAGAAAGTTAATGGGAATGATCAGAATCTAAGTCCAGTAAAGTGGAGGAGCTCAGAAGGCTATAGTAAGAAGAGAACTTGAGAAGTGAAGATCAAAAGTGGCAGAATATGGTAAAATTCTTTTCAATATTTGAAAAGATGTCACATAGAAGAAGGTCAGCATTGGTTATTTTTGATTTCAGAATACAGAATACTGGTTTTGGCTATAAGAAGGCAGATTGCAAGTGAATATGAGGGGAGAACCATCTTCTTAACAGCGAGAGCAGTTCAACAATGAACTAATTATCGAGACAGATGGTGAGCTTTCCTCCACTGGATGTGTTCAAGCATAGTCAGCCATAGTTATAATTGCTTTAAATTAGATTCCTGAACTGAGCAAGGGCTTGGACTAGACACCTTAAATGGTTCTTTCCAATTCTGAAACCTCAAATGAACTATAAGTGGAGATGCTGATTGAAACAATCAGAACGGTTAGCATTGCAATGGCCAGGGGAGCAGAGCCAGGATGAGAGAAATAGGAATCAAGGAGGGAAGTGGTAGATTAGGAAGATGATATGTGAAATTTAGAGAAGAGAAAACTATTATCTAAAAGGTTGGTTTATCTGAAAGTTCAGAACAGTCTCTAAGAAGAAACCCAAACAAGCAGTCTGAAAGAAAGGACCAAATTCCACTTTGAACAAGGGGACAGATGAGAAAATAAGTACAGTAGAAAAAAAATAGGGAAAATGCCATTTGAAAACCTGATTGTAGGGAAAAGCAAGAACGAGTTGGGGTGAAATTACTGCTATCCCATTTAGTGCATAACTAATTTCTGAATCACTCGAATCACTATGAAACATGTTAAAGTATTGAAGAACATTTGTAGCTCAGGATTGAAATGAGAAATTCTTGGTGCTCTCTGAGCAGGCATCTGTAAGTCACTAGTCACTAATACTAATTGTTATATATGCAGAGTTTAAAATGACTGGTTATTGTTGTAAAGTGTTTGAATTCATTGGTTGTAAAAGTGCGGGAAAACCCTGCACTCTGATTGGCTGGCAGCCGCAGCAGCCGGCTGTAAATAGCTGCCGCAGCTGAGCCATTAGGGTCCATTCTGAGTTGAAGTCACAATAAACTTTGAGCTGAAGCACTCTGCGTCCTGCCTCTCTATGCAAACATAACACTAATGATGTTATCTAGTTTGGGTAATAATACGTCTGCGAGAAAACAGCCTGATTCACTCTCTGTGGTTTTCAATGTGAAAATTTTAGCTATGGATGGAAGTTTGAAATGACTTAAGTTTCACTGAGAACTCAATTTCTTATGGGATAAGAAATTTTTAGTTGTTGTTATAAAAGTAATACAATATGTCCCTGTGGTAAGAACATGGATTATGGTTGACTTATGTTAGTTGACCTTATCAAAGTTGTTCTGGGATCTTGTTTCTAAGGACGTGCAGACTTGAGAAACTTATGATAATTATTGAAGTTCTTGTTATTGACACTGAGCAAGATTATTTCCCTTGCTTGTTAAAACCACACTTCTATGCAGGAAGAAAAGCAGAGAAAAAAACTAGACTGGTTTCAATAACTTCTAACTAAATATCCTTCTTTTGAGGGGCCATCGTACTTCCTGAATCTTTTATTTTAATGTGTAGAAATCAAAGAGTAGCAACAGTAGCTAGATACTGATACATAAAAATAAAAATTGAAGGGATAGCAATATATCTTCCTTGAAATATCTTCTATTATATTCTACCTTGTAGCATCTGCTAATTTTCATTTGACTTATTAGCAGAGCTGGCAATATAAACACAGAATCTGAAATTTGAAAGTGATCATTTAGGCTGCAAAATCCAACCTTGTATTCATTATAGGGCTCTACATTAAGTCATAAGACTGTGTGGCTTTCATTTGAGCAAAATAAATCAAAGAAGACTACTTCTAGTTAATTGACTCCATAGCTAGCCATGTATCCAGTTTACTTCATGCCATCTAGCCATACTCATCTAGGATAGTAATTAGAATATCAGAAGGTATTTTGCAGAAATATATTTATATCTACAGTAATCTTATAAACTAGATCAAAAAATGAGGTGATCTGACAAAAGTTGTACAGCACATGCCAAATCTATCCTGATATGTGGTAAGTGCCACATTTTTCCTGGATGCTTACAGATTGAATTCTTGAAGAACTGTTGCTGAAACTTCCTAGGCATGGATTTTGGGTTGACTGTCCTATAGTTTCCTGGTTCCTCATTTTGATGTATTTTTAAGATAGGGAAGGCCTGACATTTCACCAGTGCTCTAGGATTCCTCATAGATAATGCATACAAGTTCAGCCAAACTGTCAGCAAGCATAATGATATGTGGGAATAAACTTAGGAGACAGGAGGAAGAGCAATAGACAAAAGTCAGAGAAGCAGCAGCTGAGTCTGCAGAAGGCTTGGGGATGTGGCAATCATCTCAGAAGAGACATTCTTAGTTTCTTGGACTATAGAGATGTGTGTGTGTGTGCGTGTGTCTGTTCAAGGCTCAAGGTTCACTCAGACTTCCATCCTTCCAAGATGGGTAAAATGAGGACCCAGATTGTTGGGGGCAATATGCTGGCTCTGTAAACCACTTAGAGAGGGCTGTAAAGCACTATGAAGCGTAATACTATACAGGTAAAACTCGAAAAATTAGAATATTGTGCAAAAGTTCATTTATTTCCGTAATGCAACTTGAAAGGTGAAATTAATATATGAGATAGACTCATTACATGCAAAACAAGATAGGTCAAAAAATTTTTTGTTCCTAGTGTATTCCCAGAGTTGTCTTAGATGGAAGATTGGCGATAAAATCACCTACCTGAGCTATTGCTTTCCTAATACCATCGCTATCCCCCTCCTATATGTGATTGTTTTTGATTTTTCACATTCACTGTGAATAATGAATACACTTTGGGTACTTAGGGTTTTTTAAAATATAATTTTCCCTAAGTGGATTTGTTTGTAGTTTTTTTTGTAACTTTGGTTTTTTTTTAGAAATTACCACTGATTTGAGCCCATTTGGCTCTGGAAATGATTCTGAAGATGTAACTGTAAATGCACAACTGAATTCTCAAGGTATTAAAGATAACATCATAGGAAATGTGTGCTTATTTCAATGGACAGCCTTCACATTTTCTGAAATTTTATTTAGTGAGTCACAATTTTATCAAGTTTCAGTAATACCAGTTTCTTTCTTACTAAAACATATCTTCCGAAATTGAATAATCTGTTTTGGAGAATTATTGGGGGAAGTTTTCCACATCATTTTCCATTCAGTTGTCTCAAGATGCTTGTTAAAAGAGGTTTTTATTTTCCTGACTTCAGTTCATATCATAACATGTTTACCTTCTGTTCAGACATGAATGATATTTTTGTGTGTGTGTACTGGATGATTTCCCAGAGGTATAATATTGGAATTGGCATATATGACATAAATAAATTGAAAATATAAATTGAAAAGCTTTAGGATTCAACTATGGATAATATTGAATTCTTCCTCCTTCTATATTAAAGGAAGAATCCCATAAAAATATGGTTTGCAATAGCATGCTAACTTTAGTTTGAACTTTATGATTGTGCTATTTTAACAAAAGTGAAATAATGCAAATTTGATAGCAGAAGCAGATTATTTTTGCTGGAAAGGTTGGTGCAATGTGTTGTGTATGAACTAAGTCAATTGATTGAATCGGCGTGAATTATTGTCATTCATGGAATTGCAGCAATAGTTTTATTTATAAAAAATGCAGAGTGGCCATAACTTAAAATACTTCTTGACATTATATATGCCTCAATGCACCATAACTCTTTATTTGTGGATGAATAGACAGACTCACCACAAAATAATATGCATATAACTGTTATTTACAAGCATTTATTAAATTATGTTATGTTAGAGCTTCAAGAATATAGGGAATAGAGCTGTATAGCCCTTTGGATTCAAAGTAAAAAAAAGCTTTGCAGCTCCAGGGGAAAAAATAAAGAAGTTGGTTTAACAATGAGATAGGTACATACTATATACCCCTGCACATTCCAATGCATCTTTTTGCTTTCAAATAGGAGAACAATTTAGGGAACTAGAGAATCTGCTCTATTGTGCCAGATAAAAACTACATCAACCCGTGTTGTTGAAACAAATTGTATCACAGCTTTGCTTAATCTAAAAGAAAAGCTTATTTTTTATACTTTGTTCTTCTTGGAAAATTTCTGTGGTAAATTTCCAGTTTAGTGTACACCCAATACACTCCCAGTTAATCATTGCATCCAGATCAGAGCAAGCATGGAAGCCATTCAAAGCAGCTGGCAAAGGTACAGCTTGCTTTTATGCATTTAATATCATCAGACATCAAAACCAGCTTACTGGTAAAACCAGAACAAAAACAACACAAAACAAGGAGACAGACATGAACATCAGACAAGAGATTAAAAAGGCAGAGGGCTTAATATCAGCAATTCACATTGCTTATATTGTATGACATAAATCAGAAGGGCATGGAATTTTCTAGACTAGAACCACTGGAAATAACATTGTAGATGTTTTTCTGTTGGGGTGGAAAAGGGACATTTTCTTAAAGTCCTAAACTAAGAGTCAAGTGTAAGTGTTCTTTGTATCCTTGGAAGAAATTAGAAAACATTCTTAATATTTATTTGTGTTTTCTTGCTCCTTCTTTATACTTTTTCACAATTTTATCCCTATAATCTTTTTTAATCTTTATCATTTCTTTTGATTGTTAATGTTTTTTTATGTATATGCTTTGTAAAATGTAATAAAATTATTTGAAAAATTTAATCCTTTTATGTACAGTAGCTGACATTGGGTGACCATTCCTCTATTTATACCATTAAGGAAACAATTTGGTGGTTGGGAATAATGTATCCCATAATTCTTGAGATCATGAGAAAAAATTGTCTAGGTTTGCTTTTGGGGCTGACAGAAGGCGTTACTAACGGCATTCTTGTCTTTTATAAAATATCTGCCCACCACTGTGAAGCTTCCTTCACTGTTCACACTTCTCATTCTGAAAAGCGGAATAAAATATGAAGAAGCTCATGTTTTATATCTTCCTGTGGGATTTAACTGAAATGTGGAGAGACTGAAGATTATTGAGAGAGATGATTGCATGACGGAGCACAAAAAACATCACACACATCTTTGACTACCTTGCACCAAAATACATACATACATACATACACACACACACACACACACACACACACACACATATATATATATATATATATATATATATATATATATATATATTGTTTTCGTAGATTTTCACGGGTAAAGGTATGTAGGTCTTGGTTTATTCAGGTCTTGTCCCGTGTAAGATTGATAATACCTTGGCGATGTTTCGACGAGATCCCACTCACCATCTTGGCAGAAGCACAAAGCTGAAGACACCAGCCTGAAGATGGCGGACTGTTAAACGTCGCGTTAATATCTCACTATTATATGGACAAGATTGAATACACCAAGACCTACATACCTTTACCCGTGAAAATCTACGAAAACATATATATATATATTTATAGGTCTTGGTGTATTTGGGTCTTGTCCCATGTAAGATTGAGAGTATCTTGGCAATGTTTAGATGAAATCTCATCCGTCATCTTCAGGCTCGTGTCTTCAGCTTCGTTCTTCTGGGAGAAGTGTGTGATAGTGGCTGTTTGTCCCTTTTAAACTCCAGAGTTGGCTGTGTTGTTACTTCTTGATTGGTTGATGGAGTTGATGTATGCAAATTGGTTGGCTTTTTCATAAGACCCTGTGTGGCTGAGGTACTGGCTGTGTGTCTCTCAGCCTTTTGTGTTGTAACAACCTGGGTAATGGGCTGTGTGATGACCTTCTGAGTTCTATTGTTGTGACATCCTGGGTCTTGTGCTGTAATCTCCTGGGTCATTGTCTGTGTTGCAACCTCCTGATGTTTTGTGTTGAAATCTCCTGAGTTCTGTGATGTAGTATCCTGGGTGGAAGGCTGTGATGTGACATTCCGGGCCTTGGTTTGGCTCGAGTTTGAGGTCTGGCTATGTGTTTATAGCGTGTGTCAGTTTGCTTAGTTGGGGGGGTGGAGGGGGTGTAGCAGCTGGTGTTGCAGCCATGGTCTGGTTTCTGGATGGTGGTTGCCTTTCGCCTGTATGGGCTTGGGTTTGAGTCTGGTGAAGGAGATTGGTGGTGGCATCATGTGTTATTTTGGGTCCTGTTGGTTTTTTGGCTGGGACTCGTTTGTTGATTAAGGCTAGTTTCCAGATGTCTGGTAGGCGGGAAGTATCATCCCGCTTATTTATGTTATGTGGGTGTTTCCCTATTTTGATGGCTTCCCTAATTATTCTCTTGTTGAAGTGTTCAGTATTGGAGATAAGTTTGGATCCCTCAAAATCAATTTCATGTCCTGTGGCTTAAAGGTGCTGGAAAAGAGAGGAAGTTTTTTCTTCTTTTCTTGCGTTCTTGTGTTCTGCGATGTGAGCATTTATTCTCCTGTTGTTTTGTCCAATGTATGTGGCTGGGCAAATTTTGCATGGTATTTCATAAACTCCTTGGTTTCCTAGCTGGATCTTGTCTTTGGGGTTTGTTGGCTATTTTTTGGTCAGTGCCGAAGGCTGTCCTGATATTGTGTTTGTGGAGAATTTTGCTGATTTTATTTGTGGTGCCTTTGATGTAAGGGAGGAGGGCAATGCCATACTATAGCGATATATATCGCTATAGTATATTTTTTGTCCTTTACCACCTGTAAAGAAATAGATTATCCAGTTTGCTTCTTTGCAGCACTGCAAAGTTTGTTGGTGCTTCTGGAGAGAACCAATCATGTTATGAATCTGCAGCCCTTGGGCAAGCTATTTTGAAACTATCCAACTAGTAATAAAACATACATAGGAATATAGATAGAACAGCTATAGCTAGCAATAATAACATATTTGAAACCCAATGTGATAAACCTAATCTGGACTGCAAATTCACTTTTGTGCAGTGGCTCATTGGATAAAGTCAATGCTCACAGACAAACATTCCTAACCACGGTGATGCTAAAATGTTTGTGATCTCAGGATGCAGATTTTGCCCTTTGATACTTGCATTGAGACATCTCATACAGGTACATAAGGGACGGATATGTTAGGCTTCCGGTTGGGGTTTCTTTGGTGACAGACTGAAATCCATGATTGTGCATGGTTTCGATCCGTGCTCACCGCCGGAGCGCCTGATCTTTTAGATTCGGGGCTGAAGCCACCCCATAGAAGTGACAAAGGGGGGGGGGAGACCACCAGCTGAGTTGAGGGGAGCCGCATCTCTGCTCCTCGGCTGGCCATTACTCCCTTTCCTGAAGGCGGTTGTAGTAGTGGTCAGAAATGGCTACCTCAAAGAGGAACCCAACCGGACAAGTTTGAGCAGGAGGGAAGACAAAGGGGAGAGCTTGACAGACCAGGCTAAGCAGAGACAACATCTATGCAAGGTACCCTGGAACTAAAAGTATTAAGAGTGTTACTCCTACAAGAAGATTTTTAAAGTGGCAGAGAAGAGAGGGGAAAAGGAAAAAAGAATTTCCCCCCTCATATTGACAGTTACAGTCAGCTTTGAATGTTAAAAAGAAATTTAAGTAAGAAATTTGTGTTAATTTACTTTGACACTAACAGGCAATTTTAAGCTGAAATTAAAGTGTCAAAGGGAGAATAAAGATTTTCTGGATACTCTAAAGCCCTTAAAAGGAGGAAAGTGGATGAAAAAAAGAAAGGGTGGAACTTGGAAACAACAGAGAGTGCCACCTGGAAATAAAAGGAATTAACAGTGAAACTTTAAAAAGACTTCCAAAGAATATATTGTAACTGAAACTTTGTTAAAAGATAACAGAACCCCCAGAAAGGAAAAGTGGAAGAAAGAAGCAAGAAGAAACAGTTTTGGATTACTTAGTGATTTTTGGTAGTTGTGATTTTTGGTATTTTGGATGTTGGAGTTTTAGCGGTTTGAATTAAAATCAATCGGGTGGTTGTTTAAAAGTGTTTAAAATGGCAGTATCCTTGAGGAATTAAAAATGGAACTTAAAAAAATGAAAGAGTGCAAGAGGGAGGAGGATCTTTGGCTTCACACTTCAATTCTTAGAAATGGAAATTTTGAACTGTGAAAAACAACAAGAAATGCTTGAAGAACAAGAAGGGTTGGACAAAGAAGAAGCCATCTTTAATGATCAAACAATGCAATGTGGGGTAAAATGGAAAAGGGGAAAAAGGAGTTAAAAATTTAAGATTTGAGGAAACAACTAAAAAAAAGAATAGTTTGAAAAGTAAACACATCATTAGGAAGAAGCAGAAGAGTGCCATGCCATCTCTCAGGATTCCATAGTCCGTCCTCAAGATAGGCCAAAGAAAGTCCAGCAGGCCAAACCCAAGAGAGAGGGGACTCCCTAAAGGCCTGCAAGTCCATTTTTGAATAAGTCCACATAATATATAGATATAAACATATAAGGGAGTGGTCAGCAGATGGCATAAAAGAAAATGTCCAGATGTTAAAAGATGTTAAAAGATGTTAAAAGCTCGGTCCAGTCCTGACATTCATCAGCCGGGTAGTCCAAGTCCAAATCCAGGTTGACTTCACAGCAATATGAAATATGAAACATAGGTGATTAAAGTGAAAGACAAAACTGGTATTGTTATGTAATGGTATGCTTACTAATAATTAAATGTAATAAAGAGAGAAAGGGAATAAAAGTAAAAGAAGTGGAAATAAGAGGAATGAATGAAAATAATTTAATTGTGCTTAATGATTTATAAAATACAATTGAAAAGAAATGCGAAAGATTTATAATGAAATCAATATCAGTTGCCAGGATGAATTTGAATAGAATAACCATTTTATTCATTATTGTTATTTTTTTTTTTTTTAATTTATTAAGGGAAAGCAGCAAGTGGAATTCGGTTGATAAGAGTTATATGATATAAAATAGATATTAGAAACTGAATGTTACAATTGTATAATATATAAATTAAATGTTTAATGAGATTTGAAAGGATAATAATTATAAGATTTAAAGGTGACACACTCTACTTGGTAATCATAGGGAAACCTTGCTTTTTGATGCCTGGAAGGGGAATTATCTTTTTTCCCTTCCCTTTCGGGATGATGATGGAAAAAGAATATATGAAATTGTAAACAGGACAGACAAAAGTACAAATATAATGACTAGAAAGATATAGAAATTTAGAAAAAGATACGAAATTGAATTAGAAAGGAATGAGACAATCATAAAATAAGGTTGAGGAAAGTAAGGGAAGGGAAAAAATATTGAGAAATTGATAAAATAGTGACAAGATATGAAATTGAATATATAAGATGAATATGTAACTGAGATTATGTCTGTATGGAGATATGATAACCTGGAATCATGCTGTTCTCAAAAAAGATGTTTTATTTTCATTATGTTTTGTGAAAACCCAAATAAAACTTTTACAAAAAAAAAGGGACGGATATGTTGTTGCTTGTTTTTTCTTGTCCACCAGACATCATGTTCCTGTCTATATGGTTCCCCAATGCTTTTATAAAACATGCCTGTAGGTAATTTGTGGCAATGGTTAAAAAGTTACTTTAAGAAATCAGATCAACTTTAAGCCCAGTTTATATTCACAAAATACTGGAAAAGTATTTCAATAATTCATATTTAGCAGGATCTGATCCTAGATAAGACACTTAAGATCAAGAACTGAAGTTCAGAATGCTCTAGTCAATTTTAGTTAACATTGCAGTTAAATATACTAAGAAAGGTTTCTAATGCACTCACGTGATCTGCAAATGTTCCCCCATAAAATAGCACTGGCTCAGTTAATACAGACTTCAAAAGCATGATTGAAACATGCATAATTTAAGAGAAATACACAAATATAACACACAAATAACACACAAATATCACATGCAATGACAAAACATCACATATACATTAAAGGCTAATGATTAAGGAACCATTAGTTGCAGAGGTTTCCTGAATCACATTATTTGGCGAAAACACAGATCATTATTGGACAAATTTCTTCATTATGCTGGCTCTGTAAACAGCTTAGAGAGGGCTGTAAAGCACTATGAAGTGGTATATAAGTCTAAGTGCTATTGCTATTAGCACAAACTATGACTGAAGCCAATCAAAATAGTGGCATTGGCACACAAGAGGGAAGCAGAAGAGCACATTCATCTCAAATCACCATCTTTCAGAGCATGATTTAGATGTTTTCCCCAATCTTCACAATTTACAGATATGTGAACTTCGACTCCCAGAATTCTCATCATGCTGGCTGTGGAATTATAGGACTTGATGTTTCCAAACCTTGGAATGGCCAAGTGTTCTGACCCAACCCCTTTTCCAATAAAACAAACACAAACCAAAGGGAACAGAAACCTTTTTTTTTTTTAAAAAAGTTTTATTATTTTAGACAAACATACACAGAAAAAACATATGGTATGCCGGTAGGTTAAAGCTCCTTGTACATCTTTTCCATTCTCATCTATTAATTATTTTTATATATTCTCACATACAAAATATTCCATATTTTAGATTAATTTATCTTATAACACTTCGTATTATCATCCCAGAACCATTCCGGCAAACAAATGCATACAGACAAATATAAAAAAAAAAACAAAAAAATCTTTTTTCCCTCTCTTCTCCATGCAACTATAATTTCAATTATACACTCATTTTGTATATTCTATTCCATTTATCATAGCAAATTCCACTATTTTCCATAATTTCCCTCCTTTCTCTAGCTTCTATAGTCTTGCTTCAGTTATTTCATCATTCCATCATTTCATTAATTACATTTCTTTTTCCAATTTTCAATATCTTGCCAATCAATATTATTACACTTTTGTCTATCTTGTTTAGAATTTTATATTATCTTATAAAACATATTTTACCCTGTAATTACTACCCTAAAGGATAAGACCTCTATCTCTTCTAACCAATTATTGTTTAACTTTTATATTTCACCTTTACCATTATTACCTCTGTTACCCTCTATTTTATATCATCTAGCCATTATTAATCAGATTCTGCTTGGTACATTCCTACAAATATCCATTAGATTCTTTACAAGAGAAAAGAAAAAGAAGATTATGCATACATATAACAATAATAATTAAAGTAATTATTTCTTTTGAAGTTCAATTCAGCCATTGTTAATATTTATCTCCTTCATTCATTTCTATTTAAGATATTTCGTTTTATTACCATTTAATATCCATATCACTATATTTCATCATCAAGAAGAAAAACAGTATTAAAATGTTCCATACTTCTTATAATTTCCATACTTTCTCTTTAAATTGTTAGAGGCTTTATTCTCTTTCCTTCTTTACCTCCTTTACTTATTAACAGAAAAGAAAAAAAAACTATACTAACTTCTTTCTAACTTAACCATATTTATCTCACGTACCCTTGCAGAATCCTCTCAGTAACTTAAATTAACCATTAACTGTTGGATTTTAATTTTTATGTATTTTTCTTGCTGTTGCTCATCTTGGTTCAATTTTTTACCACTTTCTCTTCTTGTCAACTCCCCCCTCTTCTTCTCCCTTCCCATTTTTCCCCTTTTATGTCCAATTTCCCCTTCTGAAATCCTACCTTATGGCTCCTTGCAGTATTATAACTATTTCCCATTTTATACTTTTTTTGATTGTTGCCTCCAATCTTAGATTTTTAACCCTCTTTCCTCTTTTCCCCTTCTTCTTCCCCTTTTCTTAACCCATTTTAGAGTCATTTGATCATTGAAGATGGCTTCTTCTTCTTTGTCCCGCCCTTCTTGTTCATCTGATGCTTCCTGTAATTTTCTATATTTCAGGATCTCCATTTCTATCATTTTACCTCTTCTTTAATGTCTTTAAATAGTGTTTTTAGTTCTTCAAAAAGTGATGACATTCTGAAAGAGATTTTTTCCCTTTTAAAGCAACCCCAGATGAGTTTAATCCTTCGCTAAGATCCTCTAGCCAGGAGTTCTCTGATAATCCACAGCCATTTCTTATTTTCTTTTTCACTTTCAGTTTTCGGGGCTTGGCTTGCACGGAGCTTCCTTTACTATGTACTCTTTTCACATCTTGTTGTGAATCCACTCTCAATACAACTTAACTCCAGGTGGTATCCTTTGTTTTCAGACTCCACCCTATTTAAGCTCTTTTTCCCCCCCTCTGTTTTCTATCTTTGACTCTTTTTAAAAAGAATTCTTTAAAGTTATTCAAAAGTCTTTATCACATGGTACTTTCTTTTCAGCTGAAAGCAGCCTATTAATATCCAAGTGAATCAATGTCCAATTCTTGTAAATCCTTTCTTGATATTCCAAGCCAGTTGAAGCGATCAGTATTTGAGGGAAAAAAAGAGACCAATTTTCCCCTCTTAACCCTTTCATTCGCAGCTGTAAAAGTCTTTTAGAGATAGCATTGTTTTAGCTGTTTAAATTCCGGGTACCTTTAATAGTTGTTTTCAATTGCAAGCCCGGTATATCACACTTTCTCCTTCAAGCTTCCTCCTGCACATTCTTTTCCGTTCGAGTTCTTCTTTGAGGTGGCCATTTCTGACCAGCCGCTTCTGCCGCCTTCAGGAAAGGGAAAAAAAACCAGCTGGGGAGAAGAGATGCGGCTCTCCTCAACCCTGCTGGCAGCTCCCAACCTTCACCACCTCTACGGGGTGGTTTCAACCCCAAAGCCAGCCGGCTCGGGGTCTCCAGTGGTGAGCACGGATCAAAACTGCGCACAGTCACAGATTTTGGTCCGTTCACGAAGAGGCTCAAAACAGGAAGTGACCGGGAACAGAAACCTTTTAATGATTCTTACAAATCCCCGGTTAAAAGGCTGCTGCAAACTAATTAACTTTGATAAACATGAGCCTCGCCAAAACTGTGCGAGATTGCCAAGAATAACAGATAAGGTTACCTAGAAATACTTTACAAGAGTCTTCAAATACCAACTAAGATACTGCAATGTCCATGAGTCTCGAGTTTCAAAACATCTTTGCTTCCTGAAAAGAACGTCTGATTCATAGCTGGTTTTTATCTTCTTGAAGGAAGCGCCATTACCTTGCAGCCTTACTCCCGAGTCGCCTGTGCTGCTGCAGCTGCTCTTTCCTGTGAGGAACCCTGCGTGCATGTGCACTTGGCACAGGCTCCTCGGGAACCTCCTTATCGCTTCTGCAAGACCCCATACTCTCTGAAGGCAGCAGTCCACTTCCTAATGGTCCTGGTTCCTCATCTGAGTCCTCGCTCTCCTCAGCTGTCCGCACATGCTGCCAGCGAACCACAACACCAGGGTTGGAAAACGCTGACTTAGATGATGTTATGAATTGTGCTTTTATTGGTTTAATTTATCCCAACTACCATAAACAAACATGATGAAAGAAGATTATGAAAGAAGAAAGAAAAAAAGAAAGAAAAAGAAAAAGAGAGAGTGCTAAATTGATGCAACAAACATGTGCATATTGATCAGAAGTACTACTGGACTAGAAGTTCCATATTGCAATCTTAATTATTTTTTTTAAATTTAACTAATGAAGGCATGACTAAACTAAGCTCCATTACTTTCAGCAGGACTAAAGGCTATAGCCTGTATGCAGTTCTGCACTTTATTATTTTTAATTTTTGAGTAACTGCAAACATAATTTGGATGCCTAAAATTCTTCATGGAATATGTAACCAGTTAAAAAAGAATTGATCTCTCAATTCACTGGCAGCTTTTGAAATTATTGGGCGTACTTAGGAACATTCTCAGGGGACCCTTAAACATATAGCTCAGTTATGTAAATTACTGAAGAGCATTACTAAGATAGACACTGATAATTTACAAGTACGTTGGAACAAAGAAAAGCAGCATCTTGTCTTAAGCCTTTAACAGGAGATTAATTTAAAAAATATTATTTTGTGATTCCTGCAGCAATGACCTCAGAATGTTTATCAATAATTAAAAATGTGATTTCTTTGTGGTATTTGACTTGTAGCTTCAATCATGAAAGTTTCATTGTTCTACCCAGGAGATATTATCAGAAAAAATAATTTTAAAAAGAAAAATTTAGCAGGAGAAGATTTACTTTTGTTGCAGATCAACATTATACAATTACGAAAGCTTTATTTTTATGCCAAGGAAGATCAGCTATGGTTAAAAGAAAATCAAATCACAATTTTCGCCACAGTTTGAAGCTTTATATGAAAAGCCTTAGAGAAGCAGTAAATTAAAAATGCTCCTGGATGAAGACAAGCACTGTTTATATCTAATAGCATGCTACTTTTGCAGTCCAGAATTTATTGTATTCTTATATTTAAGTTTATTCTCATACCAATCTAATTAAATTCCCCCTCCTGACTCCAGTAATAAAAACATATAAATTAATGAAAATCATCCAAAAGTTTGTTGAAGAATTTGACAGTATATATATTCAGAGAAAATTAATCACTGAAATTGAGTTATTTAACACTATCATACTAAGACGGAAGGATAGAAAGCTTTTACAGCAACACATTCTTAAAAATTGAAATTGAAAAATTAAAAAATTCTGTGTAGGTAGTCTTTGGTTAATGACCACAATTAGAAGTGGTACTTCTATTGTTAAGTGAGTTATCATATGCCCACAAAAGGCTTACAACTTCACCTCCACTGTGGTTGTTATGCCAATTATCCATGGTCATTAAAGACAATATTGTGAGTGGTGCGGTGGCCTAGATGTGGAATTCTCATCTTACAATCAGGAGGCTGTGAGTTTGATCCTAGGTAGAGGCAGATATTTCTCTCTCTGAGCACACTGAGAATATATCTGCTAAAAAAACCTCTGCATTGGCGACTGGAAGGGCATCTGGCATCCACTCAGTTCCATTCAGTTGCCCAGACTCTAACTCGCAAGGGATTATGGGGTCATTAAAAGAGGATGATGATCATGATGATGATGATTAAAGAAGATATCATGCAACTTGCAATTTTACTGCTGACTTCTTCATTGTTGGAAACTGGCTGTAAAGATGCAAATGGTAATCATGTGACCACGGAACCCTGCTAACTGTCATAAAAATGGTTACAAACCCCTCCCCCTGAATTTTGATCATGTGACTGCAGGAATGCTATAATGTTTAGAAGGGAGCCGTATAGGAACACTTTAACTATAAATGTCTTACTGTCTTACACTGATTTTCTTTTGGAAGACTCATTGTTTTTATGAATGGTTTGTCCCATGCCTTGCTTTTGAGATATAGGACCCAAAGTTTTTTCAGCACTTGTCTGACCAATTTGACAAGTTCTTTGATGGTTTTGCTGAATATAAGAATGTCACTCAGGTAGACGAGGACCCCTTTGTATAGGTGTGGATGTAACACTTCATTGATGATTTGCATAAATACTGCAGGGGGCCCCTGGAGTATGAGAGGCATTACTCGAAATTGGAAACTACCCAGAGGGCAGTTGAAGGAAGTTTTCCATTCGTCTTCCTCCTTTATGCGACGTGGTAGTAAGCTTTTCTCAGATCTAGTTTGGTGAAGACCTTGCCTTTAGACAGGTGGTTTAATAAGTCCTTTATGAGGGGGAGGGAGTACATGTTTTTTATGCATACCCCGTTCACGCTCCTAAAATTGATGCATAATCTCAAGCCGCCATCTTTCTTTTCTTTAGATAGCACTGGGGCAGCCAACCTAGATTTGGCAGGTTCAATGAAACCTCTGTCCAAATTGATATCGACAAGGGGGGATGGATTTGTAGTTTGGGAATTTGTGGATAGCCTGAAAACTTTTAGATTCGAGATAATGTCAGCATTCCAGCAAATCTCCATTCCAACCAGTAACTCTGAGACAAACATATCTCAAAAGTACCTTTATTAGAATAGCACCTGGCACATCTGTGGAATCCCGAATCTAAAAGTTTTCCACAAATTTCCAAACTACAAATCCATCCCCTCCTTGGTCATCATCACACCACATGGCCCAATCACGATCCGTCCAAAAGTAAGATCCTTATTTCATCCTGCACCATACTAAATGACCTTGAACTAACAAACAAATTTTATTTTGTCTACTTAGAGCTACTTAATCGAAATCACCCCCCTCCCACTTTCTCAGGCTATGTGGCAGTGTGGAATATGGCTTCCAAAACTGACACTATATACCAGTGACATGGAAATCGACATTGTACATTTTTACCATCTCTAAAAGATGAATATAAAAAAAGAAGAAACCATCTATTTTTTGTCTATTGTACAAGGTTTTGAAGAAATTAGCTCTAAATATTGAAGCTACAATTGTGTCACTAGGAATCTTCACTGATAAAGTAGTTCCATATGCGGTACAGATACAAAAGAGTGTGTATTTAATCCTTGTGTCTTAAGTTAGACAAATTAATCTAAACATATATTGTATAATGTGAACATACTTTTCTCCTTTCCTTCTGTTATTTTTTGTTTCTGTTTGCAAAGTAATTAATTACATCCGAAAGTGTTGAGACAAAATTAGGATATTGCGGTTCTTTGCATCAAGTACTGAGGTATCTGTGTGGTTGCTAGGAGTAAAACAAAATGACTTGGTGACACAGAATCAATTTATCAGTATGTTTAGTTAGGCTCCCTGAGAATGTTACTGTATTTGCTCAATAATCTTGAAGCTGATGGCTGATGCAAATCGAGAGATCAATATTTTTCTTTTTTTCTTTTTCTGTATTTTTCTGTACCATGTATGTTGTGTTTATTTTATTTGTATAATATAATCTTCAATAAAATTAGTGGGAAAACCCCAAAATGATTTTAGATTACTTTTTTATTTCTGCTTTGGTGGATGACATCATGCATTATATGGTGGACTCACTGCAGCCTTAGACCATGCTCCAATGTCTGAAATTTAAGAATTACAAAATAGCTAATTCTGGATTATTTTTGAATATTTCTCTTTTAAGCTATTCTCTTCGTGGAATATAAAAAGAACATCTGGGACTTACTGATACATTAATATTTTGGGATTCATTAAGGAATCCATTTGGGAAACTTATCTGCAAAATGAAAGTGAACATTTTGCAAGCCCACCATTCAGGAAATGTGTGTTGAAAAATTAAACAGCTGGTTCTTAAATCCAGCGGCCAAAATAAAGATGAATCAATAAAGGGACAGAAAGTAGACAATTCTAAGCTAATTTTTAAAGCAACTTTCATTAGAACTAAAAGTCCTATTTCTTATTTCTAAATAAATGTAGGATTTCCTGTTATATATGTTGATGGCGGCAAGATTACTTTATGCACAAAAATGGGAGGGCACGTTGATTCCCACAATGGATGAATGGCTGCAAAAGTTGATGGATTTGGCAGAGATGGCCAAATTGACTGCTTTGATTAAAGAAAAACCAAATAATTTTGTTTCTACTTGAAACCGTTTCTGGACATTGTCCTTGAGGTGGAAAAAATGAAACTGATTTTGGATTTTATAGATTAGATAAGTTTACTCATATAGAAATGGCTAGTTTATGTAAAAGTAAAAAACTGAAGTTTGATGCTATTATCTTATTTTACTCCTTCCCTACACTTTTTCCTTCTCTTCTCCCTCCCTATTTTTCTACTACTATTTTTATATTTTTGTGTTTTATATTATAAACTAATAAAAATGTAGGATTTTCCCTATTGAAATGCACACAGGATTTGTTATTCAAAAATAGTAGTGATATAGCTGATGCTTGTCTGTAGGAACTCCTTCATCACTTTTGCTTTGAACTCTGCATGGCATGCTCTTTTAAAGCTTGAAATTGATTTGGTTTTCTGTTTTATTGTTTTGACTGAGTTTTCTGAGTTTTCTGCTACTAATTTAGGCAGGATTTCCAGAAAGTACATTGATTAGTATCTAAAACTAAAACTGGTTATTTGTACAGCAATGCCCCTTTTAATCTCTAGTAAGATTTAACAATAACTGGTAAAATTGTCAATTTTGAAAAGCTCTGCTTTGTGCAGGTCTTTAGTTTCATCATTAATAACTTATAAAATGGGAGCGTTAATTGCCATTGAGCAAATCTTTGGGCAGCTTTTCTCCTTTCCTTCTGTTATTTTTGTTTCTGTTTGCAAAGTAATTAATTACATCCGAAAGTGTTGAGACAAAATAGGATATTGCGGTTCTTTGCATCAAGTACTGAGGTATCTGTGTGGTTGCTAGGAGTAAAACAAAATGACTTGGTGACACAGAATCAATTTATCAATATGTTTAGTTAGGCTCCCTGAGAATATTACTGTATTTGCTCAATAATCTTGAAGCTGATGGCTGATGCAAATCGAGAGATCAATATTTTTCTTTTTTTCTTTTTCTGTATTTTTCTGTACCATGTATGTTGTGTTTATTTTATTTGTATAATATAATCTTCAATAAAATTAGTGGGAAAACCCCAAAATGATTTTAGATTACTTTTTTATTTCTGCTTTGGTGGATGACATCATGCATTATATGGTGGACTCACTGCAGCCTTAGACCATGCTCCAATGTCTGAAATTTAAGAATTACAAAATAGCTAATTCTGGATTATTTTTGAATATTTCTCTTTTAAGCTATTCTCTTTGTGGAATATAAAAAGAACATCTGGGACTTACTGATACATTAATCTTTTGGGATTCATTAAGGAATCCATTTGGGAAACTTATCTGCAAAATGAAAGTGAACATTTTGCAAGCCCACCATTCAGGAAATGTGTGTTGAAAAATTAAACAGCTGGTTCTTAAATCCAGTGGCCAAAATAAAGATGAATCAATAAAGGGACAGAAAGTAGACAATTCTAAGCTAATTTTTTAAAGCAACTTTCATTAGAACTAAAAGTCCTATTTCTTATTTCTAAATAAATGTAGGATTTCCTGTTATATATGTTGACGGCAGCAAGATTACTTTATGCACAAAAATGGGAGGGCACGTTGATTCCCACAATGGATGAATGGCTGCAAAAGTTGATGGATTTGGCAGAGATGGCCAAATTGACTGCTTTGATTAAAGAAAAAAAAACAAATAATTTTGTTTCTACTTGGAAACCGTTTCTGGACATTGTCCTTGAGGTGGAAAAAAAATGAAACTGATTTTGGATTTTATAGATTAGATAAGTTTACTCATATAGAAATGGCTAGTTTATGTAAAAGTAAAAAAAACTGAAGTTTGATGCTATTATCTTATTTTACTCCTTCCCTACACTTTTTCCTTCTCTTCTCCCTCCCCTATTTTTCTACTACTATTTTTTATATTTTTGTGTTTTATATTATAAACTAATAAAAATGTAGGATTTTCCCTATTGAAATGCACACAGGATTTGTTATTCAAAAAATAGTAGTGATATAGCTGATGCTTGTCTGTAGGAACTCCTTCATCACTTTTGCTTTGAACTCTGCATGGCATGCTCTTTTAAAGCTTGAAATTGATTTGGTTTTCTGTTTTATTGTTTTGACTGAGTTTTCTGAGTTTTCTGCTACTAATTTAGGCAGGATTTCCAGAAAGTACATTGATTAGTATCTAAAACTAAAACTGGTTATTTGTAGTACAGCAATGCCCTTTTAATCTCTAGTAAGATTTAACAATAACTGGTAAAATTGTCAATTTTGAAAAGTCTGCTTTGCTCAGGTCTTGTGCTAATTTTAGTTTCATCATTAATAACTTATAAAATGGGAGCGTTAATTGCCATTGAGCAAATCTTTGGGCAGCTTTCTTGGCAGCTTAAGAAGTTTGTGCAAGAACACCTGCCCTGTTGCAATTTGGATGTGGATGTGGGTTTTAAAGAATCTCTAATATCTCTAATAATGTGGCTTGGTTGTGCGCATGCCCAAGATGGCGGTTCAGCGGTGAGTGGGCTCTTTCGGGCATTTGGAGGTTTTGGTGATTATCGAGAGAAGAGGTTTGCCTACGGTTGCTGGTTCCCTTGGAGTCGTCCCTGGAGGGTCGTGGGATGCCGCTGGAGCCGTTCCGGCTGAAATTGGGCCGGCGGTTCAGTGTTTGCTGGGTTTCCCCCCCCCCCCCCCGCGGCCTCTGCAGCAGCTGTAGGATTGCCAGCTGGATTGGATGCGCGGCAGCAACACCGTTTGTCCTGCACTGGCTGCCTCGCGGAGCCCCGGTGCCAGGAAGTTTCGGCGCCTGTGGCGACGGCGATGCCTGCCGAGGACCCAATGACATCGCTAGTGGTGGTCGTCAGCTGTTTGGTGCTGGCGACGGGCGCGGCAGCGCTAGGATCTGATGGCGGCAGTGGCTACGACGGCCTCGGCAATCTAGGATTCAGCTGCAGCACCGGGGGCCTGGTGCCATGGAAGGCAGTGGCAGTAGTGGCGGTCTGTGGCCTGTGGTGCCGTGGTAACCACGAAGAGTCCGATGACGGCAGAACTGCTGGCCCAATGGCCCCCCCTTTCTCCTGCTTGTGGACGGGGGCAGCGTTTCTTCAGGGGTTTGGGCCCTTTGTCCCATCCTCGAAGAGCTGCCCCTTCCTCCTCACCAGAAGTGAGAGTCCTGGGAGAGAAAGACCTATGGGGAGGGGCGGAGGCCTACAGGTCTGGAGGGCCAGAAGGGATGCATTCGCGGTCACGGCCTGGGCTGGGTGAGTCGGTACTGCCCCGGATGGGGTTGTGGGTGGAGTCTTTGGTGGAGACCCCCCTCAAGAAGGGATGGCGCCGTGGCTCTAGACCCGTGATTGTGACCGGCATGCGAAAACTGCACTGTTTTGGGACTCCTATGGACCTGGCCACCCCATGCTGCTCATGGGTTCCATCTTTGGCCACTGTCTCTTTGTCTGCTAATGTCACTCTGGACTTGTTTGGCACTATTGAGGGTGCCCGGTTCATCTATACCACCTACCCAGACTCATATCTTGCCTCCTTTCTCCGGGGCCTGGCTACTCCCCATTGCAGTGAGAGGGCAATGGGAGGACTTAACCCCCCCTGCAGTGAGAGGCAGGGGCTGCTCAGGACTTTTGCCACAAGTCACTGTGGTGGCAGAGCAGTGACTGGTCTATTTTGACTCTGACCTTCGGCAGCTGTGAGAGAGCTGCTGATTGTGGACTGTTCCCTGACTACCGTCGCCCGGCCCTTTGTTGTATTGTATTTCCACCTTTGCAATATTTCCACCTAACCAACTACCTCCTGTACCGACTTGCCCTGAGATGTATTTGTCATGTCTGCCTATTTCCTGCTGGAGTTACAGGCCCTCCAGGCGGCTCCCCTGCCTATTTCCTGCTGGAGTTACAGGCCCTCCAGGCGGCTCCCCTGTCTGTGAAGTGGCCCCTTGGGCTGTCAAGAGCTTACCTTAATGACGGATCCTGGGATCCTGAGAGGTGGCATGCTGTGACCAAGAGTTTAAATTTGGCAGGAAGGGGAGACTTTTAAATTTTTTAATTGGTCATCTTAAGGGGTTAGGGAGGGGGGTGGATGGGTCTTTTTGCAGCCCGGTGCATGGTGGGGGGGTGGGGGTTGGGGGCCAGTGGGGCCCGGGGTCTGAGGTGGGGACCGCGATTCCCAGGGTGGTTGGGGTTGGCAGGAGACGTCGAGGCATAGGGCCATATCACGTGTTGGGAGCACGCACCCGCCATCTCTGTGCGGTTGCTTGCTCCGACCCTATGGCCTCCTCCCTAGGGGGCACGGGAACTGGGACCCCTGGGCTTAGGTTGGTGTTTTTATGCCAGGTCCGTGGCTAATAAGTCCTCCCTCCTCTGTGAGATCATCGAGGAGGAGGCTGCGGACCTGGCTTGTATCACCAAGACCTGGTTGGGCCCAGAGGGTGGTGTCCCTCTGGTTGAATTGTGCCCTCCAGGTTTCTGGGTTTGCACTGGCCACGGGCCCAGGAAGGGTGGCGGGGTGGCTGTGGTTATCGAGAGACCTTTTCCAAGGGAGGTCACTGTCCCAGAGATAGGCGGGAGTGAGACCCTCCTCCTGAGGTGGGGGGGCCTAATGGTCAGGTGGGCTTGCTGCTCGCATACCTTTCCCCAGCTGTGTGACAGCAGCCCTGTCTGGGCTTCTCGATGTCCTCTCGGGGTGGCGTTGGAGTTCCTGGGCCTTATAGTGGGGGGACTTCAATCTGCCCTCCCTGGGGAATGTTGGGTTTTGCCAGGGAATTCATGGCTTCTATGGAAGCCATGGGCCTGACTCCAATTAGTTCAGGGCCCGACTCATGAGGGGGAAACACTCTTGACCTAGTTTTATCTCTGAGCAGTGGCGTAGTGACAGAGGGCAAGCTACTTTTGAGGCATTGCCCGTTCCATGGTCTGATCACTATCTCCTTACAGCTGGTCTTCCAACAGGCCTCCCCCACTGCTGGGATGAGGAGCCACTTAGATGGACCTCTGGAACCAACTCCCCGGGCTCCGTCTGGCCCCTGACCTCCGCACCTTCCACCATGGCTGAAGACCTAGGGGTTGTTTTTCCGGGCTGTGACCCTTCTTGGTTATATTTTTAAGTATTGGGTCTTGAATTTGGTTGAATCTTTTCTTAATTATTTATTGTTGTTTTTAGCTGTGAGCCACCCCGAGTCTTCGGAGATGGGACGGCATACAAGTCCCAAAAATAAATAAATAAATAAATAAATAATATGTCTAATAAAAAAAGGTAAATGATTCCACTTTTCTTCCCATTGCATCCCATTATTTTGATCCCATTCTAATGGTTTGTATCAGCATTATTTAAAAATAAATAGATCCTACAAACTCAGAATCCATTAATTCCTGATCTAGACTCTTCATGTTACAGTTATCACTTACTTATTTAGCACAGGGCATGCAATGTCAGGGAGATCTACACATGCTAGACACATAATGCAGTCCTGACAGCCTAAATTACTAGTTCATTCTGTTCAACACCTGTGTGCCTATCCTTGATGTACTGCAGGTAGCTGACTAGCAGTGCTCAGATTTCTGGTTCTTCCATGCTCCTCCTCTGATCTTGCCTTACGTCTCCTCACGTTGCCTTGTGTCTTGCCAGGTCCAGTGCTAGCTTTCACTTTCTGTGTAATACAGCTAGGATTTCCCCACTGAAGTGGTACCCATTTATTTGCTTGCAATATTACATGCTTGAACTCCTGCCTAGGCAGGAGCCAGGGACCAAGCGGCGGGAGCTCACCCTATCTCACAGAGCCAGGCTCAAACCACTAGAACTCAGACCATTTCTGGTCAACAGTTCTAGTACCATTAAGCCACTGCTCCATCACATCCCTACAAATAGCACTAATTGTAATTTAAAGCATCTTATAATTATAGAACTGCTGAGAATGGCAATGTAAGAATGGGACTCCTGATTTCTGGAAAAATTTTAAATACTATATTAAGTGTATATTAAAATAACCTTAGTACAATCAAAGACAACAAAAGTTTATGTTAATTTTATACCTTGTTAATCTCCAAAGAAAAAGCAAGTATTGTTTTGTTCACAAACATATTATTCAGCAAAGGAGCCAAAATTTAATTCATATGTAGTGTAGAGCTGTTGTTATTGCTTTATCCTCCTAAGGTTTTCCAATTGCAACATATGGTTATGAAAGCAGGAACATCAGAAGGCTGGATAAAGCAGAATGGATGCCTTTGAATTATGATGCTGATGAAAACTGTTGAGAATACATGGACTGCCAGAACAATCCTTCAAAACTAGATGACATGAAGCAGTCTGCTTCCTGGAAGAACTAAACACCAAATGTTTTGGACATATAAAGTGAAGCTAAAAGACATTGGAAAAGATCCTGATGCTTAGAATAATGGAAGACAATAGCAATAAAGGGCAACAGAATATAAAGCTACTAGTTAATATCACTGTAGAGATATTATTAGAGGCATATCCCTTGGGAAACTCAAAATTGTAAAATGAGTAATGATTAGAGCTAACATAGACATCCTTGGTATCAGTGAGTTACACTAAGGCAGTGGTCAATTCAAATGAGATGATTTTATGGTTTATTTCTCTGGAAATGATATCATCGAGTGAAAAGGAGTTGCATTCTGTGTAAGCAAACAAGTGGATAAATGTGTTGAGAATCACAGAGCATACAGAGATTGCATAATATCTATCCAAATTCAAGGCAAGCCATTCAACATCGCCATACTATAATTCTAAGCACCAAACATAGACTCAAATGAGAATGAATTCAAACTTTTTTACAGTGCACTTCAGTGTGCTCTCAAGCAAATACAAAATGTTATGTATGTAGGTTTGAATGTTATTGGTTTATTTGAACTGTTCTTGTAAAATGTTAAATGGTATTGGTTTAAATAGTGTGGGAAGAAACCCTGCACTCCCATTGGCTGGCAACTACGGCTGCTGGCTATAAGAAGCAGCCGTAGCCCAGCCAACTCGGGTCCATTCGAGCTGTAGTCACTGAATAAACTCCTTACTGAAGCTCCTCGCTTTGACTCTTCATGCAAACTTAACACTGGCGACGAAGGTGGGATTGCCCTGAAGAAGAGACAACGGGAAGGCAACAGAAGAGCGAGATGGCTGCTGAACACCCCCCCAGCCCGTCGATCCGGGCGGCGAAGACTGGGAATCGTATGCGGATCGCTTCCAGATGTACCTGGAAGGAAACGACCTTGCCGATATTCCGAGAGACGGAAGAGGGCGGTATTTCTTATGCACTGCGGCCGGCAGTCTTCAAGATGGCGAAGGCGCGGGAGCTGCAGAACTGAAGGTAATGGAATGGCCTGATTTGGAAAAGCTTTTAAGAGCCCATTACGCCACAAGTATCGTGCCTCATTAAGAGACACGAGTTTTACCGTCGGATCAAGGGGAAAGCGAGAATGTTAATGACTTCGTGGCAAGTTTAAGGGACATTGGGGGTGCTTGTGACTTTACCAACTTAGAAGAGGCCATGCGTGATCGGTTTGTCTTAGGCCTCAAAGATAAGGTCTTACAAAGCAAACTGTTAATGAAACCTAAGATCACGTTTAAAGAGGCCATTGAAGAAGCTGTTTCAGCGGAAGCCACCAAGTCCTCAGCAGCTGCCATGAAAAGATTAACAAGGCCTCAAGCCAGGCCTCAAGCCATTCTGATGTGGAAAAATCCACAACAACCCATTGCAAACAAATAGACTCTGATTCAGATTGCAGTGAGGTGGAGGAAGGGATTTTTAGACTCAGAATGGAGAAGAAAAGAAAAGACCCTGGGAGAAAGGCAAGAATTTTATTGCAGAGGCTGTGGGGGGGGCCATCCCCGCACTGAATGCAAGTTCTTAGACACCATCTGCCTACGTTGTGAGAAAAGGGTCACCTAGCCAGAGTCTGCAAATCATCCAGAACTCCACCTAGTAGGAAGAAATTTCCTGAAAAGGATTTTAAGCCCAACAACTTCATTGAAAAGATGGGGCAATTCAGAAGCAAATGGGAAGAATGAAACTCACCAAACAATCACCATTGGTCATTCTTCACCCTTGAGAAGCAGAAAAGTACACGTGAAGGTGTTCATTGAAGGAAGACCTTGCCAAATGGAAGTGGACTCAGGCTCCTATTTATCTATGGTGTCATGGGACACTATTCACAGGCTACTTCCCAACATTCAGAAGAAACATTTCCAGAAGCAAGCACTGACTCTTAAAGACTACCAAGGGAACAAGATTCCAGTAGTTGGAGCAAGAGATTTCAACATGCAGTTTAAAGGCCACACCAAACGTTTGCCTCTGACCATCGTGGACAAGGATCGCCCAAGCTTGCTGGGACTTGAGTGGTTCAATCCACTAGGCATCGAGGTGACTGGCATCAATCACGTGAGCAACTCTGAATGGGAGGAGGCCTTGAAGTCTGAGTTTCCAGAGGTCTTCAGCAAAGGACTGGGCAAGTATATGGGGACCCCTATCACCTTCAACCTAGATCCCAAGGTGCCCCCAATTCGTTTAAATCCCAGGAGGGTTCCATTTGCTTTAAAGGAAAAAATTGATGCACAATTAGACAAATTAATAGCTCAAGGGGTTTTAGAGCCCACTGATCACTCCAGGTGGGAAACACCCATAGTCACATCAGTCAAGGCTGATGAGTCAATAAGAATTTGTGGAGACTATAAGGGGACATTGAACCATGCGCTGCAGCAGAACGCATATCCAGTGCCAGTTGTGCATCATCTGTTACATTCACTTGGCAGGGGTACAGTCTTTGCCAAATTGGACTTGGCCCAGGCATATCAACAACTAACAGTTGATGATGCCACTGCAGAGGCCCAAACCATTGTGACTCACAGAGATGCCTTCAAATGTAAAAGGTTACAATTTGGAGTAAGCGTGGCACCAGGCATTTTTCAAAGTCTTATGGAAAGAATGCTTCAAGGACTGCCAGGGGTAGTACCTTACTTTGATGATGTGTTAATCTCTGCTGAAAATGACACTCAGCTTCAAGAAAGACTCAGAGAAGTCCTTACCAGATTCAGAAAAGCGGGGTTAAAAGTCAAGGAAGAAAATGCACACTTAAAACAGACAGGGTTGAGTTCCTGGGCTACATGATTGACAAGCATGGCATCCACCCTACTGATGCCAAGGTTAAAGCAATCAAAGAAGCCCCTAAACCTAAATGCAAAACAGATTTGCAAGCCTTCCTTGGACTCATTAACTTTATCACATGTTTCTACCTCAAAAGGCAACCATTGCTGAACCTTTACACAGATTGCTTGATAAGAAGGCTGTTTGGATCTGGGGGAGGAAGGAACAATTAGCATTTAACAGTATTAAGAGACTAATCACATCTGATGCTGTATTGATACAGTTCTCTGAGAATTTGCCTGTTGTACTGACTTGTGATGCATCCCCTTTGGAGTGGGGGGGTTTTGAGCCACAGGCTTCCCAGTGGGAGGGAAGCCCCTATTGCATTTTACTCTCGCACCTTGACCAAAGCAGAGAGGAATTATAGCCAACTGACAAAGAGGCATTGGCAGTTGTTGCAGCTGTCAAGAAATTTCATGAATATCTGTATGGGAGAACATTTACCATTGTCACAGATCACAAACCTTTGTTAGGCATTGTGGCAGGAGACAAACCTACACCTAATATCCTGTCACCAAGAATGCTGAAGTGGACTGAATTTCTTGCAGCTTATTCATACAAACTGATTCACAGGCCTGGCAAGGACATTGGACATGCTGATGCACTGAGTCATTGCCCACTGCCTTGCCATAAGGAGGACTTTGAACTGGAAACACACACCTTTTTCCTAGAAACTGTTGCTAAGCTTCCAGTTCATGCTGCTGAAATTGCCAGAGAGACTGCCAAAGACACTGTGTTGGCTCCTGTTATAGGCTGGATTAAGAAAGGTTGGCCTCTTCAAGATCTACCTCACCTTGCCCAACCTTTTAAGTCCAGGCAAACTGAATTATCTGTATTAAGAGGATGTATTTTGTGGGGTAACAGGGTGGTTATTCCTGCAAAACTGCAAAGAGAGGTTTTGGAAATGTTACATGAGGGTCATCCTGGGATTGTAAGGATGAAGGGATTGGCCAGGAGTTATGTATGGTGGCCAGGTATTGACAAAATGGTTGAAAACTGGGTTGCATCTTATCCCAACTGTCAGGTAGTCAGGCCTGCCCCACCTCACGCCCCCACACAGGAATGGGAATGTCCTAGGGGCCCGTGGTCTAGGATCCACATTGATTTCGCAGGTCCTACTAGAGGGCACACTTTTCTTGTTATAGTAGATGCATATTCCAAATGGCTTGAGGTATTTCCCATGACATCCACCACAACTGATGCTGTCATCAAGCAGCTCAGAAAACTGTTTGTAACCCATGGGTTACCTGATGTTCTTGTCTCTGACAATGGCCCTCAATTTACATCTAACATTTTTGAATCCTATTTAGCACAACAGGGTATCAGACATGCCCTTACTGCCCCTGGGCACTCTTTGGCTAATGGCCGGGCTGAACGCATGGTACGCTTTACCAAAGAGAAGCTCCAGCAATTGGGTCCTGGGGACATCACTGAGAAGCTTGAAAAACTTCTTAGTGTCCAGCACATCACTCCTAGCCCATCTACTAACTTATCCCCAGCAGAGTTGTTGATGGGTAGGAAACTTAGGTCTTCCCTTGACCGCCTTCATCCCACTTACGCCCAACGCACCACTGGATTCCACTTCCAAAGTTCGTACATTCAGTGTGGGTGATTCTGTGTATGCTAAGAACCTTATAGGTGAGCCTTTGTGGATTCCTGCTGCAATAACTCAAATCACTGGCCCTCGTTCTTACAGGGTACAAACAGAGGATGGACTCCTCTGGAGCAGGCACATTGATCAACTCAGATCCAGTTCCTCTGGAACATCGCCCTGTCTCTCTCTGGTTCCCTCACCTGATGTCACTTCTAGGGGAAGGGGAGGAACAGGAGGAAAAGCAAGCAAGAATCAACCCCATGTGTAATGAGCCATTACGGCAGGAACCATCCCAAAACCTGTCACAATGCCAAGATCCATCCTTAGAAGTGGAAGATTGCACATCACTACCTGACTTGGGTGCTGACATTGGAATGGAGATGGGTTGGGAGGAGAGACCAGATTCTAACAGTCTAACAGGGTCTCCTTTCACAGGAAGTCCCAACAGGGAAATGTCAGCAGACACATTTCCTCTCTCACTGGGTGAGAACGTTAAAACTTCTGAACCACGAAGGTCTCAACGTACACGTAAGAGCCCCACCTATTTAAAAGAATATATTAGATAGGTTGGGGTTTGGTATGGACTGAACCTAGTGGGGAGGGGTGTTATGTATGTAGGTTTGAATGTTATTGGTTTATTTGAACTGTTCTTGTAAAATGTTAAATGGTATTGGTTTAAATAGTGCGGGAAGAAACCCTGCACTCCCATTGGCTGGCAACTATGGCTGCTGGCTATAAGAAGCAGCCATAGCCCAGCCAACTCGGGTCCATTCGAGCTGTAGTCACTGAATAAACTCCTTACTGAAGCTCCTCGCGTTTCACTCTTCATGCAAACTTAACACCAAACAAGAATCTGAACAAAAAACTCTTACCGGATACATTGGATGAGGTTCTGAAAATCAAGAAGGAATTTTTTAAAAATCCCAGAGAATAATTTCTCAGCTTTGGATTTATAAAAGAGACTAAAGAATTTAAAGTGCTGAAGAAATCTGTAACAAGGATCAACAGTTGTGAATGGATACAGGAGAAGAAAGCTCTTTATAAAATAAATAAAAAAAGACTATAAAATCCTTTATTGATTGGGAAAAAATGGGACAGGCTGTTACTCTGGATGATCTTTTGTGGATTTATTGATATCTTCCTGGATTTGATTATAATGAATATGATGTAAAAGTTGCTTTTACTTATTTTTTTATATAATTATATATATACATACATGCATACATATGTGTGTGTGTGTGTGTGTGTGTGTGTGTTGGTTTGCTGGCAGCTGGTGCAGATGGCAACGGAATCAGACAGTAGGGAAGAACGTGGACCAGTCAGGGAGTCTGGAGAGGACTTGGATGAGGGTCCTGCATCCAATGCAGAGATGGGGCCAGGACCATCTGGGAGTTGGGTGCTACCTTCGGAGCCTTTGGAGTCTGGCAGCAGCAAGGCAGAGGACCCCTGGGGAGCCTGTTCCCAGTGCGTGTGCACGCAGAGCTGCTAGAAGGCGAGAGCAGCTGAAACAAAAGGGGCAACTTGGGAGTAAGGCTGGGAGGTGATTGCACCTCCCATGAGGTATAAAGGTCAGGCCAAGATGATGATATCTTTGCAGGAAGCAAAGTAGTTCGATCAGTTCAGAGTCATTCTTGAAGCTCTTTATACTTTGGTTGGTTTTTTTTTGTACTTTGGTTGGTTTCTTTTCTAGTTGATTTGATACTTCTGTTTTTGGCAGTGCTTCACAGAACTGAAAGGTGTGTGCTTATCTTGGGGAGCTGTTTAAGATTAATTCCAGCTGGGAATGAAAACAATTCCCAGCGTTGCAATAAAATAAGTCTTGTTTTTAAAAGACGTGTGTATGTAATTATGGTTTGGAAGCTTTGGTCAGAACAGTGTGTGTGTGTGTGTGTGTGTGTGTGTGTGTACTAATATACATATATATTCTAATATATATATTAAAAGTAAGGAATTTTGGAGAGTTTGCCTTTTTAAAGAATTTCTTTCTCTTTGTCATGTTAAACTTTAGGAATGCTGTGTATTGAGCCTTGTTAAGTTTGCATGAAGAGTCAGACACGAAGACCTTCAGTGAAGAGTTTATTAGTGACTACAGCTCGAATGGACCCGTCTTGGCTGGGCTACGGCTGCTACTTATAGCCAGCAGCCGCAGTTGCCAGCCAATCAGAGTGCAGGGTTTTCCCGCACTTTTCAAACCAATCCTATTTGACATTTTACAAGGACAATTCAAACTAAACCAATGACATTCAAACCTACATACATAACAAACCTCGTCTTTTATAAAGGAGAAATGGTCTCTGTCATGTGAAATTGTGGATTTTTATTTTGTTTATAATAGAATATTGGGACTATTTCATAACTTTTAAATGGGATTTTGTTACAGTTAGGAGACAAAATATGAATATTGAGTTTTGTATATGTTAATGCCACAATCTTAGACCTCTGTTTTGATTTTTTATTGTTAAAAAAAAAGTTGAAATTCAAAACATGATGGCTGAGCTTTGTTTTCTTTTTTAAAAAATAATTTTATTATAAAAATCAGTAAAACCTCCAAGTGGTTTAATGCCTGGACCCTGAAATGGGATTTTGTAAAAATGTTGAAGATGATTTTTTTTTCTCCTTAAAGGAAACTCTCACAACTTATGGCCATGCAAAATCTGATTTTAGCCTTTCAGTCATTCAGTCTCTGCTTGGCTTCAGGATGGCTCCTAAGGTGCTTTTCAATAAGTCTCGACAGCTAGATAGTCCCAAAAAGGCAAACCTTTGACTTCTCTCCCTTTGCTGCTGCTTGTTCAGACTTTTATTTGTTAAAGATTTTTTTGTAATTAAAAATATTCCTCTGTGGCCAGAGATTAGTATACTCATCTAATGTAACGGAGAAGCTGTCCTTGCACTGGTGTTCAGATAAAATTCATTTGGCTTCTGTATCAGTGGTGGGATTCAAAAAAAATTACTACTGGTTCTGTGGGTGTGGCTTGGTGGGTGAGGCTGGTGGGCGTGGTAAGGGAAGGATACTGTAAAATTTCCATTTCCACCCCACTCCAGGGGGAAGGTTATTGCAAAATCCCATTCCCTCCCCACCCCATCCCACTAACCTGCTTCCCAGCTCTGTTCTCCTATGCAGGGCAACAAAAGAAGACTCAGCCGATCAGCTGGGACTTGGGAGGCAAAGAATAGATGGGGTGGGGACAGTCAGAAATGGTATTTGCCAGTTCTCCAAACTACTCAAAATTTCCGCTACCGGAAATTAGAACTGGTCAGAACCTGCTGAATACCACCTCTGCTCTGTATGTGCAAAAGGGAGAATTTTGTCTTAGCCTATGATTACCTTGAGGCAACCAACACTAATGGTTCCATCCTGTCATGTTCATAACATGGTATATAAGACATATAGTCAGCCAAGGGAACTGGCACTTGTAGCAGAACATTTTCTCTGACACATCGATGAAAAAGTAGATCATATGTTGCTGCCCTTTCATTACTCCCAGATTTAGATGGTAGGGCATACATTCTCAATTCAGGGGGAAAAAAACAAGCAGAAAATAAATGAGACCCCATTTTACTTTAAATAGCCTTGGAATATGATCTCTGAAACCTCTAGTCTTCATGGGTTGGTTTGTGTACATCTTTGTTTAATATGATACCTACATTCTTAGCTTGTTCAAAATCTAATTCTTTTGAATAACGAACTAGAACAGTTAATGTTCCTTTTTTAAAGAATTGCATTTAAAGTTGAGTTGTCATTTTTGCACCAAGTGTAAACAGTGCAAAATAGCTATTTCAGTGTTTTGTGATGAAAGTGTTCTTCTGATGTAGAGCCACAAAATAGGTTAGTGTGAGTTTTGAGTTGTCTTTAGACTAAGAAATTGCAAATGGAATGCTAAATATTTGCAAACTTACATTCTGCTGCCCAAGGTGATGTTTAGGAGGAACAATAATTGTGATAGTTATGTCTTGTGATGCATGACAGTGAAAAAGTAATTAAGACCAAATATTTGCAGGGCTTGTTTCTTAAAAGGTAGTTTGAGCCAATATTTTTATTGCACTTTTTAATTCTACATTCTTCATACTGTCTGATTACTATTGCTCATATATTTCTCAACTAGACAAAACAATATTTTGTTCATATTGGGAAAAGAAACTCGACCAGCTTTCCACAATCTGACCATCTAATACGTTGAATTACATCTGCCACAATCATCCTTGCGCCAACTTATTAGACCTGTGGTAGATTCCAGTAAATTTGAACGTTGCCAAATGGAACAATGTGGAAACTAGATTGGAGAGCCTGACATAACACCAATCTAGGAATGTCCCAAAGGTTCTTTTTCAAGAGGCAACTGGATTTTCTGGTTTTTCTTTGAAGATGTTTCGCTTCTCATCCAAGAAGCATCTTCAGTTTCAGACCTGAAATGTCTTCAGAGAAAAACCAGAAAGTCCAGCTACCTCTTAAAAAAGCACTTTCGGGACAACCATGACCTGGATGACTGAGAATCTGTGTACACACCAATCTAGGAAGAAATTCAGTCAATGGTTACTATTGTTTACACTGATTTGCAGATACTACCTATATCATCATAGCCACCCTGCTTCTTTTGCTGGGAGATATAATCCTTGGGAATTCTACTTGCAATATTATAATTGCTTGCACTTACTCAAGTTACACTAACAAAATGGTATTTTAGAAAGCAGAATCAAAATATCTAAATACAGCACATTTTGAAAGTATTGTATTAATCCTTACAAATGGAAAATAAGGAAACTTGTTCACAAGACCCTCTGTGATTGTTTCACATTCTACTTCTGTCTCTCTGCCTCTGGTCCCATTAGAAAGTAAAGTCTTGAGCTTACAAAAGTGTTTCTTGAAACTTCAGATACAGAGCTAGACTAGTAGATGTGGCAATACCTGGAAAGAGCAGGAGAGAAGACAAAAGAATTGGAAGAAATCACAAAATACAAAGATCTGCAAAAGTTGAATGACAGTGGCAAAAGAAAACAAAGATGTCATTCTTTTTTTTGTTTCTTTCTCTTCTCTATTCTCCCATTGTATTTTATACTAGTTTTTTGTGAAAATAATAAAGGTAGGATACAAATCAATCAATAAATAAAATATTAAGAAAAAATAATTAAAATAAAAAAACATGTTTTGGCATTCATTTAACTTTCATATCATGGAGGTACTAGCACAGCATGATCATGTTATGTTTCTGTTGAACTTGTCATTTCTCAATCAACATCACTTGACTGCTATTTTAGGACATGGAGAAATCATGAAATATGATGGCCTATCATAACTGCTGCACATAATTGAGGTTGAACAAGAGAGGCTGTTGGTTTAAGTAATATCACTATTGAAATTGTATGAACTAATAAATTAATAAACTAATAAATGAACAAATAAATAAATAAATAAATAAATAAATAAATAAATAAATAAATAATGAAGGTGGAAATATTTAAATCTGCGAAATGCTACATGCTTCTGTTAATATGCTTGCACAGAAATTCTTAATTAGGCTAAAAGAACATGAATGCAGTGAAACTTGGAAACAAAGAAGCTCCAGGTGGAGGAAAAAGAGAGACTGGGACTCAGACTGCTTACTGTACCTCTGACTCAAAACATCAACAAGGATCAGACCAATATTTACTTAATCGATGGAAATTACAAATTCAAAACGTTAATAGGATGCAGTGAAATTTGGAGGCATGCTTTGAGAGGTTGACGTATGCTGAATTTGATAAAAATATGTGCCATATCCTAGAGAGAGGTTCTTTTCAATTTCTATTTATTTAAAGGAAAATGCCTATTGTTGTTGTTATTATTTATTTATTTATTTATTTATTTATTATTATTACAGTAAAGATCAGTTTAACATACCTTTCAGATCTCTCAAGGAACTGTTCTTACCAGCAGATGCCTTCAAGTTGAGTCTCATCTTTGCTATGGACAGATGGCCTGCATTTCAACTGGCCCCTGATGATTATCCATAATTAGCTCTTTCAATAATGTTCTTATGAGCTCTTTGATCCTGTCCATCCATCTTCTAGCTATGATTTGCTTGTGTCATAAAGCTAAAGTCTGTTGATTTTCTGCTTAATTATAATTCTCCTCCTCCTCCTTCTCCTCCTCCTCCTCCTCCTCCCCCCTCCCCCTCCCATTTTTTTCTCCATAAGCTAAAACTGGATAGGAATCTGTTATATAAATTTTATTATTTCTAAAGCTCTCTGGATTACTGATTCACACATTAAAAATTGTGATTGCCAGATTTGGTTCTGGACAATTTGGGAATACTTTTACAAATGTGGCAACATGAAGCTGGACTTTAGTGGCTTAATTTAATTTAAGGATTGGGTTTCAGCTAATTTCAATGCATACCTCCAGGACTGTTTGATAGCACGCTCTGTTTGATTGCTGAAATCTTTCAAATGTACAGTGATTCTTTCTGAATCTGCAGTCTGTAACCTTTGAAATATGTTTCTTATATTGTTGCAAAGCAGTGTTGGGATTCAAATGTTTGTACTACCGGTTCTGTGGGCGAGGCTTAGTGGTCGTGGCAGGGGAGGGATATTGTAAAATTTCCACTCAGAGGTGGCATTTGCTGATTCTCCAAACTACTCAAAATTTCCTCTACCAGTTCTCCAGAACTGGTCAGAACCTGCTGAATACCACCTCTGTTGCAAAGTGACATCAAACACTAGGATCTTAAATTGATACTGGCCTCTTACAGACCAAATTAGAAGCTCTATAGAGCCCAATAGTGCTCACTTTCAAGTAGACTTGTATAAGTTTGTAGCCAGAGACATTTCAATATATATATATATATATATATATATATATATATATATATATATATATTTAAATAGATGTGTAGTAACAATCCAATTCATTTCTGTGTGGTTGCTAGCAGCATTGTATCTTTGCCAAAACCAATCTGCACAATGTTTTTCACTGTTATTTGTTTTATCTTTAAAAATGGCAATGCTAAGCTACCAATATAAATTGTCCTGTCTGGCACAAATATGACAAGGTAATATTATATTAAAGTGTATGTGTCTGCCTTGCTATTAATCAAATCTGAACAATACAAGTATTTTGTGTATTTGAGGGACACTGAATGGCTTACCTGCTTTTTTAAGGATATTTCTTGCTTTATTCATTTTAATTTCATTACGTTTGCAGTAGACAAGAACATATGTGTATCCTGCTATAGCACAACAAAACTACTAAGAATCAAAGTATGTGCTACATATGTTTCAAATATCATTTTCAGGAAATGGAGTGTTTGATTGGAGAACTCAGAAATATTAAGTTCACTCCAGGAGTTTTTCAGCAATTTCCCCAAAATAACTATTCTGAAAGTATTGCTAAGGTTTCAGGTATAGTCTGATTCTAGAAATGTCTATGAAGATTCTCAGTCATCACAGTTGTATCAAAATTGGCTTTTATTTTGAAAATGCAGTTGGGCTGATTTCTTTTTGAGGAAAAACATGAGTTTTCTCTTCCTATCCTGGAAGCTCTATCAGTTGTATTGGATAAATCTCCCAGAGCATCCAATACAACTGATGAAGTTTTGCAGGTTAGGAAGCAAAACGTCTTGTTTTGCGTTCCTCAAAAACTCTTCTTATTCTTGAACCTTCAATTTTCAGGAGATACAACCTAGCATTCACCTGTTTTGAGTGTATACCTAAAACAGGAGTCATCAGCCTTTTTCCATAGTAGACATTGATGTGGGAATAAAAACTTAAAATATAAAATTACCAACACCTTGAGAAAGTTCACATGAGAACCAAGAAATATTGTGTGATTTAGCTGGTTTACAAAATCTTGGTCATCTAATGTACATAGGTGTATAGTTAGATTTAGATATAAGAAGGCACTATGATATAGAATTGTGATATCTTTGAATGTGACTAATATATTTTGAAATGTCATAATTGCACACTAAATTTTAAAGAAGCTTCAGATGGCATGAAATATCTGCTCACCACAGGCCTATATTCATTCTGTGCATTGTGTGAATTGCTTATAGAATGTGAAATGAAAGAAATCCGGGCTACAGTCTTTGAAAAGCTGCGAGCTCTGGCTGGAAAAACCTGTTAATTATGTGTGTGTGTGTGTATGTGTATGTGTATGTATATGTGTATGTATATATATATATATATATATATATATATATATATATATATTCACATGGGATGTATATGAGTACTTAAAAGATGAGAAAAAGATGATCTCAGAGGCATGTTTTGCTGCACCAAAACTAAAAGAGCAAAGAAAAGATCTCTCTGACAAGTCTAATAGGAAGTCTAAGGTTGTCAGGGCTTGATTACAGCATTGGAAGCATAATCTGGTGATGTTGTACTGATATTTTTCATATCTATACTCTTAACTTGGCTTTATTACATTGCAGCTACATTATTAAAGATGCCAGCCTTTAATGTAAAAATTCTCACCGCTTGTCAAACTGTCAAGTCTGGTCAATGCTGAGTGGAGAGAAGAGATTGCTTGCAATTTATGGGAATGAGGACTTGCTCTAGGATTTGCTCTAGGATAAATCTTTCTTTCCAGACCCTAATGTCAAATCAAAATATGTATCTATGTATATGTATGTATTTATAGATTTATATAGCAGCCCATCTAAAAACATATGACTCTGGGTGGTTGTGGCCTAGTTGCCTCCTGATCACGGTGGGGGAGGCACATTTTTGCTCTCCCCAGGCTCCGGATGCTTTCATCCTGGGAGGTGAAACCTGCCTCCCTGGAGGCTCTCTAGAAGCCAGAAACAGGCCCATTTCCAGCCTTCCCAAACTTCTGGGAGGCCTGTTTTTTGCCCTCTCTGAGCTTCCATGTGTGCCCTGCACTTACCTGCATCTAAAACGGGCTGCGTGGGGACTCCTCGGAAGGGCAGGTTGGAGTGGGCAGGGCCAGCCAGGAGTAGGATTTGGGAGTTCTCCAAACTGCACAGAATCTTAGCTAGGGGCTCTTCAGAACCCCCGCAAACCCCCAACAGCCTAGTTAAGTCTACCATCTCGAAAAGGAGTTGTGAGTCCAAATATGTCTGAAACAACGTAACCCCTTCTAGAAGCAAAGACGGCTAGTGCCCGGAACCAGTGGTTCCCAAACCCCAAACTTCCTAGATTTGAATTAAAGCCTGTTGGTCCCATTCAGGTGTTCTGACCCAAGCCCAAGTTCAAAGCAAACAAACTCCAGAGATAAAAGCAAAATATTTTTAATGCTTCTCTCTGAATTCTGTTCATTTCACAGTAAAACGCTATTAAAAACTAATTGTCCCAGATAAGAACAAGCCTTGCGAAGGTTGTGCAAGGCTGCCAAGAACACTAGATTAAATTGCAAGGAAATAATCAAAACCAAAAGTCTCTAAACACAAACCAGGATAGTCCAAACTTCCACAAGACTTGAAGTTCAAGAACTTCTTTGCTTCCTGCAAAGAATCCCACCTCTGAGGACTGCTTTTGTCCCTTAAGGGAGGGGCCATCACCTTGCAGCCTTACTCCCGAGTGGCCCGTGTTGCTGCAGCTGCTCTTTCCTTTGAGCAGCCCTGCACGCATGAGCACTGGGCACAGGCTCCTCGGGGTCCTCTGCATCACTGCTGCTAGACTCCATGAGCTCTGAAGGCAGCACTCCACTCTCTGATAGTCCTGGCCCAATCCCTGCATCACATGCAGGCCCCTCATCCAAGTCCTCACTGTCCGAGACCTCAGCTGTCCACACCTGCTGCTGGCAAACCACAATGCCAGGCATCCATAGCTTCTAGACAGAAGCTCCTTGGTTCATTACTTGATTCAAATAAGCAAAGTTTATATTATAATGCAGCAGAAAAAGCATCAGCAAATGAAAGTCCAGGAGAAGTGGTAACATCAGTCTTTCCACCCAGCTGCTCTGCCATTAGGAAATAGGTTGTGAGATAGTGATAGGGAGATATGGGAAAATGAGACTGTAGTATGCCATTTGGCCTGGCTTTAGAATTTGGCTCCGTTGCCCTAGCATTAAATTTTCAACTGCCAGTATGTTGAATTCTAGCACTTGGAAGTTTTTGTGAATAGGATAGAGTATCGGAATTCTCCAGATATTGCCAAACTATAATTTCCCGCATCACTTCATACTGGCTATTCTCTCTCTCTCTCTCTCTCTCTCTGTGTGTGTGTGTGTGTGTGTGTGCGGGCCTTCCAAATAAGTAGTAGGCTCCTGCATTTCTTATCTGATTGTTTCTTTGGCAGCATCTCATCTTTTCTTTTCTCAAGGTGATCAACATATTCCATTATATCTGACTTCCTGGGTGTTGGATTGGTTTCAACAATATCTGAGTCTTCCAGATAATCAGCCTTTTCCCATCTCAAACTTGCTGAATTTAATATAAACAACCCAAGAATCAAATTTAAACACAAACAAATTGTTTTGGGTCATCCCCCTATTTTTGCTTTTTTAGGACATCAGGACACTACAGGCACAAGATATGTTTATGTTATTTACAGGTTTGGAGCTTGTGGAAAATGCCTGCCAATTAGTGTTTGCACTTTCTGGCTGTAACCGAGCATAGAAAACTGAGAGCCAATTAGTGCTTGCTTGTCAACTAGTAACTGAATGCTTCACCCAGATCTGTACCTAAACATGTTTCTGCTTCTCTTTGCAAAAACAAAATACAGTAAATTGACAATATTTCCCTATATGCCCATGCTGGCAATCTTCAATTACATTCCATACGGTTAAATACAGGTGTGCTAGCAATTCTACATTTGAGCTCCTTTAGCTAGTAGTGCTATCTTCAGTAAGAGCACACTGTACCTTTGAACACAAGGCAGAAAGACTCTTTGGTGGTTGAAGATCACTGTACAGAAATGGCACTTTTCTCTCTCCATGGATGCCACTGGTACAGGGATAGATCAAAAGAAGCTTGCAATTGCAGGCCACAGTTGCAACTTCATATGAAGGTAATGTCAGGGTTCCAAGTAATAACTCCATAGAAAGCAGAACTCCGAGGCAGGCGTGTTCCTCAAAGAACAATTTTATTGGAGATATCACATTGGCACAAACTGGTGAAAACCAACTCTGAAAGTTCCCTTGGTTTCACCTGATTAAAAAGTAAAAGTTCCCCCTTTCCCCAAACTATGAGTTACATTGTCCAATCAAAGTGCTGGCTGGTTGCATGGTAACTGGACCCCTCCTCTCTCTAGGCACCTGTTGAAATGTCCTTGGTACCCATAGGAAACTATTTTGGTTTCACTACAAACCCCTGTCTAACTATGTTCCCGCTCCCTATCCCTTCTTCGCACCGTGGCAACCCTGAAGCCTCCAAAATGGCCCCAGCCAGGTTCGCTTGAGAGTTGACAGCTAGCTTACAATACTGTACCTTCAGCTGGAAGATCTGCTGAAAAGTAATAGTTTCTCACTCTTGGTGTCTGCTTTATCTTTCCTTTTACTTTAGACCAGTGTTTCTCAACACATTTAAGATCTATGGACTTAAATTCCACAGCCAAGAAAAAAAGGGAAAAAAAGCTTTATTGCTTTTGTTTGCTTCTTAAAATTATTCCTCATACAGGTAGTCCTTGACTTATGACTTTAATTGAGCCCAACATTTCTGTTGCTATTTCTTAAGTGAATTTTTCCCATTTTATAACATTTCGTCCTACAGCTGTTAAGTGAATAACTGCAGCGAATCTGGCTTCCCCATTGACTTTGCTTATCAGAAGTGCAAAAGATGACCACACGATCCTGGGACACTGTAACTGTCATAAATATGAGTCAGTGCCCGAATTTTAATCACCTGACTATACACCAGCCGCAGTGGTTGTAAGAGTGAAAAATCAGTCATCAGTCACTTTCTTCAGTGTTGAACGCTCACTAAACAAACTGTTGTAAGTCGACTACCTTAGCATGTCCCTAAACTAGCAGAATAAACTTTTGCTTATGGGAAGCAGTATTTATAGGGCAAATTGCAAAAGCAAGATAAATTGATTTTTTTAATAAGACAGAAGCCTTGATAGTGAGGACATACTATAAATGAGGATAGAACCCAACAGATTCAGAACATAGGTGGCTATTTAAGTATGCTTTCTAAAACATAACCAGATACACACAGTGTTCTTTCCCAAATTGTTATGCCCCGCAACACTGAACCGTGGTGGCCCAGTGGTTAGAATACAGTACTGCAGGCTAACTCACTGTTCACTCCAGAGTTCAATTCTGAGCAGCTCAAGGTTGACTCAGCCTTCCATCCTTCCGAGGTGGGTTAAAAGAGAGCCCAGATTGTTGGGGGCAATATGCTGACTCTGTACACTGCTTAGAGTGGACTGTAAAGCACTGTGAAGTGGCATATAAGTCTAAGTGCCATTGCTATAGCTATCTTTGTGTTTTTATGGTTTTGCTGTTTTTATGTAGTACTCCAACAGCCATAACTGAAAAAGCTCTTATCTTCTAGACCAGGAGTTGCCAAGTCAGTACTAGTCCGCAGCCCATTGGGAACCAGGCCATGCAAGAGGTGGACAAGCGTGCAAAACTCCATTTGCGCAAGTGGCAGGCGTGAAACACCCTACCCTGCTGGTGCCGCTGGTTTGCAGAGCCAGAAGTTTGGGACTGCTGTTTTAGACCCTATTCACCGCTTAGTCAACTCACATTATAATAAAATCATGGAATTTGGTTCTAGAATACTGAAATGTTAATTAATATTCAGCTTTCAAAGATGAGGTTTTGGGTAGTTGTGATGTAAATAAAAACTTATGGTAAAGGACATCATGTCAGTTTGTTGGGTTGATTTGATACACACACACACACACACACACACACACAATTCACTCTGGGCCCCCGCAATACAGAAAGAGAGCAAGGGAAACAAATCACTCTTTCTATATATCTATTTGATTACATGTGGCAAAATTGATAATTTCCTTGGTTTAACTTTTGACAACATCTCTTTTTGAAATGCTTTTTGAGTGTTTTGGAATTCATTCCAATACATGTTAAAACTTTTTTTCCTTATTGTTTGTTTAGTTTTACAGAGTTTTTGGATCCATTCCAGAGAATTATTCAGCCAGAAGAGATCTGGCTGTATAAAAATCCACTGGTAGAATCTGACAACATACCTACGCGTCTCATGTTTGTAAGTACTAGAATTTAATGATCACTCAGTGGGTGACTGAGACTCATTTTATGGCTGTTAGCGAATGCAAAGTGGAAAAATATGTTTTTAAAATAACAGATTGATAAGCAGGGAGATGCATTAATGCAATTCCTAACAGTGTGTAGTAAATTCAACACTGTAAAATAATTTGTTTACATATGGTATGATAGATGATGACAGCTAGTTAAGCAGTCTTATCAACAATTATGTTTGCTTTTTATAAATTGCTGGCCGTATCATGGTCATAAAGAATTCTGAGGTTAAATCAAATTGATGTTTTAGAAACCACTACTGCTTACTACTTAACATCTTTTTTTTTAACCTTCTGTTATAACTGATCTTTTCCTCCTCATCACGATCACATATGCTTAGAAAGGCACCTGCACAACAGTTAATGATCAGTATAGCTTAAATCTCAGTTCTTTTCCCAGTTCACAAGGCAGCTTGTATAAATCTCATAGCAAACTGTGCCAGAGGGCTTTTCATGGAATCCATGCCATGATGCTGTCTGGCTTTTCTTGGACCTGATAGCAAAACAGTATTACAGTCACTCAGGATAAATGATGCTGCTGGAAAATCAATTATGTTTGCCTTGGCACAATAGTCAAGCTGGATGAATAAGGAGTATAAGGCCTGTCTATGTTTAGTATCAGTTGGTCTATATGGAATGCCTAATTGTTTTAGTAGATACTTTGAACAGATATGCAAACTTTTGTGCTCAGCAAAATGATATATACAAGTCATTTAATTTAAAGTGGTTCCTTTTATGTTTCTTACATTTCTGGGGCATATATAATGCTACAAATGCCTTGGGTGGATGGGTGGATGGGTGGGTGGATGGGTGGACAGATGAAAAGAAAGAAAGAAAGAAAATCTGCACAGTTTTGGTGCCTATATCCTACAATTATACAAAATAGTTATTGACTCTTCATCTTTTAGTACACACTGAAAACCTGTGATTTTCAATCAAATACTTTAGAGAAGAATAGAGCAACTTGAGTGTTCCGTTCCGATACAAATTATTGCTTTTAAAGAAGTGAATAATTGAAAGGTAAACATTGTAGGATATCTTACATGTTATTCATATTTCAAAAGAGAAAAATTCAGCTTTCTTTCATTTGCTAACAAGGTAGTTTAGTTATCCACTGATTTTTTTTTAAAGAAGAAAAATAAAATAGCCACAGTTCAGTAGAAAAAACTATGACTGGCATAAAATATGCTGTCAAAGCTGAAACATATTTAAGTGAAAGACAGTATTTTCAACATGACTATTAAATGTGATTTGTCAGTGAATTTTTCTACAGCAAAGGAAGAACAATTCTGAAATGCCTTTTTGGGAGGATTTGCAAGACTTAGTGTCTTTTCAAGAGGCAACTGGGTGAGAGTACATGACGTTCTCGATTTTAAGACAAATAATTGTACACAAAAGCATTTGTTGTATGTTGTGTTGAAAGACAGTGCCCCCTCTCTACTTTGTTACATTAATATGATGTGGTGGTAGTATCTTGGGCACAATTTCGTAAGCGTGGTATTTTGACTACAACACTTAATGAATCGTTCCTCCCCACATGTTGAACTGTCAGAATGTCTGACTGTCAATTGTCAAAAGTATAACAATGACAACATTAGCAGCAGCAAAATGGCTTCTGAAGAACAGAATATCTCCAAGGACATGGAAAAGAGGGAAAGTTCATTAGACCATTTGTGAAAACATCTAATGAAGATGTGATTTAAATCTAATGAAGATGCAAAAGTGGTCAAAAGATGGTTTTTCTTTCTATTCTTTCTTCTATTCTTCCTATTCTGGAAGAGTAATTTTATAAGAATACGTCAGCCACTGTTCTTGATACTGCCAATATAAACTTTCTAGCTATACTTACAAGGGCTGTACTACATAAGTTTGAGTTCCTGATTTCAGCTTGGATCACCCGTCCCCTGTCCCTCTGTCTTTGTAATTTTTTAAAAAAATTAAATGTTTAATTTAATTGTAAGCCAGCCAGAATTTTTGAGAGTTTTGGGTATTCTATATATTAAACGAATAAATAAACAAAAAATAAATAAATCATAGCTCTCAGTAGTAGTATCCAGTTTTAGAATTTGCCTTGCTTTTGCTTTATTTTTTTTAATAGTTCTATTATATTTACCATGAATTGATTGCAAATTTTGGAGCATTTGCAAGAAATAGAAAAAGATAAACAAACAATAAAGAAAATACTTCTGAAAGTTCATATATATTTTTAGTACATTTTTCTTATGATAAACATTTTTGCACATCGTTAAGTGTGTATAAATAACATTCCCTAAGAGTATTATGTCATGCAAAGTTGCCCTGATACATAGAGTTTTACATTTTTATGAAAAGGCAAATATTGGTGCCCTGGAAATAATTTTATATTTCAGAAATTCAAACTAATCCAATTTATAAGAATTCACCTGAATGATTTCTGTCTCTGTTCCTTCACAGTAGGAGAAATGGCAACAAATGAGATTATTTTGAATAAGATAATTGGAGTCAGTAAAGATTAAACTTCGAGTGTTCCTTAAAACAAACTGACAGGCCTGTCCTCTATCTAGCTTTCTTTTTATCGTCTTTTTTAAACTGAAAGATGTAACTCCAGGTCTGTTGAAAAATTGCATGTCCCTGAAAATGCAGTTGAGAGGCGCTTCCTATAATCCATTAAAATGATCAAAATTAGGTCTTCTTAGATTGTTCCTCTAGACTGCTTCCTAGCAGAACAATTGCATGCAAAATAGAAAAAATGAATGAGCAAATAAATACTATATACAGGTAGTCCTCGACTTACAACAGTTCCCTTGGTGACCGTTTGAAGTTACAATGACAATAAAAAATGACTTATGATAATTTTTCACATTTATGACAGTTGCAGCATTCCCATGGATTTATATTCAGCTTGACAACTGACTCACATTTATGACAGTTGCAATGTCCTAGGGTCATGCAATCTCCTTTTGCAACCTTCTGACAAACGAAATAAACGGGGAACCCAGATTCACTTAACAACCATGTTACTAATTTAACAACTGCAGTGACTCACTTAATAAATGTGGCAAGAAAAGTCATAAAATGGGACAAAACTCACTTAACAGATTTATCATAAATTGTTTGATACCTTGTCATACATCTAGTGCACTCAATTGTGGTCATAAATTGAGGACTAACTTTATTTAGATAACTAATCATACATCTAGTGCATCACCTAGCATTTGGTTGAGTAGTAAATAAATTGCATGAGAAAAGATGTTTAGGGGACTGGAGACCAAAGCATATAAAGAAGGGTTGCTAGAATTAGGTATGTCTAATTTGATGAAAAGAAGGACTAGGGTGAGATGATAGCAATGTTCTGATATCTCGGGGGTTGCCACAAAGAAGAGGAAGTCAAACTATTCTTCAAAGCACCTCAGGGCAGGGCAGGACAAGAAGCAATGGGTGGAAACTAATCAAGGAGAGAAGCAACCTAGAACTAAGGAGAAATTTCCTGACAGTTAGAACAATTAATCAATGGAACAACTTGTCTCTAGAAGTTGTTAATGCTTCAACACTAGAAGTTTTTAAGAAGAGATTGGACAACCATTGGTCTGAAATAGTGTAGGGTTTCTTGCCTAAGCACTGGATTAGAAGACCCCCCAAGGTCCCTTCCAACTCTGTTATTCAATTCTATTCTGTTCTGTTCTGTTCTGTTCAATTCAATTCAATTCTTGACTGAGTTTTAAAAATCATTTTAAAAATTGCAATTATAAGATTAACAATGCATGATATGAGGTGGCTATAAATCCAGATTTAACATACCTGGAAATACAAAGTGGGACTATATTTTATTTCCCTTCCCACTGAGCAGAACATAATAAATATGATTCGTTTAGGAAACACTGATATTCATTAATTGGTTGATTCACAGGTGGACTGGATATACTGCACACAGAATATTTTAAAACTGACTCAATTTTTTTAATTCACATTTATATGCCGCCCTTCTCCGGAGACTCAGGGCAGCTTACAATCTTTGGAGCACAACCCAATGTGCTCAGCAATAGCCTTCATTCTATTGTATAGGCCTGCTTATTACTAGGCTTTTGCCCCCAGCGCATTTTTACAAAGTCAGCTTATTGCCCCCAACAATCTTGGGTCCTCAATTTACCTACCCCAGGAGGATGGAAGGCTGAGTCAACCTTGAGCCTGGTGGGATTCGAGCCTGCAGTAATTGCAGGCAGCTGGAGCTAAGTGCTAGGTGTTTAACAGCCTGCACCACCAAGGCTCTTATTGGCACATGTGGACACAGTATCTGCATGTACTTCTCTATCTGTGTGGGTCATTGTGTTTCATATTATGTGTAGACATCCAGAATAAGATGAAGCATAATACTGAAGTTGCACATAGTTACTCCAGAATGATAATGTTGTTCATATCTAGTAGACCAAAAGGGGAAGGCTGTCCAAAGAAAGGAAAGCCTTGCACCCTGTTTCCATCCCACCACTTTGCAGCATAAGTATTGACCAGATTAAACCTAACTGACCTTTTGAAGTTGGCTATGCAATTCATAGCTCGATCCTGATGCAACTGTGAGACAGTCCTTTCTTTGAAAGCAGCACAAGCAAATTGAAATGATGAATGGTGTCAGTATTCCAGCACTAATGAAGCTTATGAAGCTTGTGGGAGAATCTGTGGAGAACAGCATATTTCACGGCACACAAAACCCCACGTGTTTCCATTTTACCTGACCTTTTGATTGTAAATGAGCCTGTCGCTTGGTTGCTGTTGTAAGCTGGAATAGAAATAGGGCCAATTCAGGCAAACAGTTTAATTGGAAACCATAATACCTTAATTAAAAATAAAATAAAATAAGCGCAAACCCTTGGTTAAAAACACAGCATATGATGGTTTTGCAAAACTATTTTGCATTTTGGTTTGTTATAAATGCCTCACTAAGACAGAAAATCTGTCCAGGGCCATATGAACAAGAAGACTTTGTGCCAAGCCTTAGTGTATAACAACTTACGATATGGATTCGTTCAATGTTTTCATTTTCCGGTAAACATTTTCATGATGTTCTGTTTATGAAGTGAACTTTGTGATTGGAAACTTATGTTTCTTGTGGAGGATTCAAACACACAAGTATGCTACAGGATCCTGAATCAGATGTATGTCTTCATGCCGCATTAAATCTGATAACCCTTATATTTCAAGAATAACTTTTTAATATGTTCTGTGGACTTTAATAAGAAACTGAAATTCTCTCGGTCCTTGAGGAGGTTAGTGCTTGTCTGCTTGAATCACAGTCTATTCTCCCACCTCCATAGATTCATTTATTTTTTTATCCTAATCCTATTTATTGAAATATTTTCTCAATAAAATTTGATATATGTACAAACACTATCACTCCAGACAACTAGAAATGCTTATCTTAATCATATTTTGTAGCATTATTTATTCTTAGACATGGAAGAGAAATCTAGCTTGAAATTTATATAAACTTCCTCTGCTTGCATACCCCAAACCTATACACTAAAGCAGAGAAATCAACAATGGAATATGATATATTCTCTTATTTTGATATATTTCTCTTATTATTATTTTTAAAAGTACCGGTAGGATCATATAGGGGGGAGAGGGTGGGTTTTAAATTCGATTTTAATTTGGTTTTATAGCTGTATTTTGGCTTGTTTAGTTTAATTTCTCTTTAAATAATTTATTGTTCTGTGTTTTTATCTGTGAGCCACCCCGAGTCCTTTTGGAGAGTGGTGGCATACAAGTCAAAATAAATAAATAAATAAATAAATATAGAAGAAAAAAAAAGCAAAATATATACAGTACAGTTTATTAGGGTAAATATGCAAGAAAATAAGTGCATACAAAATTCTTGGGGTTCAGAGAAATGATTGTGAAAATGGAATGGCACTAAACAAATGAAAATGAAAAAAAATGAAATCAAAAATTGAAAAGAAAATATGTCATTATTTGTAGATTTAAAGAAGGTTCTTCACATAGTGAATAATATCATTCCTAATACTCTATGTTATGACTGTTGGGTGTATATTATTATATGATCAGCTTTTGCAGTGATCATTTCTGATAGCGGCAGAATGTCGTGGTGGCCTAGAGATGAAGCTCTTGCCTCACAGTCAGGAGGCTGTGAGTTCAATCCTAGGTAGCAGCAGATACTTTTCTCTCTGTGTGTACAATGAGTAATTGTGCTGTGAACTCCACATAGGCATCAGGAAGGGCATCTGGTCAGTAAACACTCAAGCTCCATTCAATTGCCCAGACTACACCCCACAATGCAAGGGATTACAAGAAGAGAAAAGAAAAAAAATAGGGTGGTAGCAATGGGAACTAAGATTCTTAAATAAATGGAAGTATTTGTATGAAGTATTAATAGAAAAGCTGTATTTTTCTTCATAAAATCATTCATGCCAGCATAACGTTATACTTGCTTCCTTGTTTGCCTATTTTAAAAGCTTTCTATATTTGACTCCTGGGGTTTATTGAATGTGAAAGCTGGATGAGCCGTAATGCCAAATAGCGGGGAACTATACATGCAACCATATCATGAATCCAGTAGAATTTGACCATTGAAGTTCTGATATATTTCTCTCAAATAAGATGGGCAACTGTGCCTTTTAGTGCATCTGTGAGGACTTCCTAGACCATTTTTGTGAATTTTAAAGGAGCAATCAGAGACTTGTTTAGGGTAGCAGTCTTAAAAATAGAGGAGGGGAAAATGAGGTGCATATGAGCTACAGAGTCACACAAGGTCTGTAGAATACTTTTTAAAACCAAAAGGGGCTGAATTATCAAGTATACTTTCTGGAAAATAATCCTTTATGGGGAGAAAATGGATTGATTATGAAAAATCAGAATATTCAGTATGCATATGTTTCATGTATAAAATATATAGGATATACTAAAGCCATGAGTATTTCTGGAAAATCTTTGGCCTGATGTTTTGTAATATATTGTTTCCTTTTCAGAGTTTGGTTTTTATTTTGAAAGCTGATCATTATTAAGTTTACAGCTCTAATTTGTTTGTATCAGTGAAGATTTGGAATTTAGTCTCTCCTTTCATAATAACAGTAATTAATTATTATTATTATTTTGTTCTTGGATTTGTGGAGCTTTGTTATCAGTAATAACAGATGATCAGCCATCTAAATGAAGCAAACTGGAAATTACTATTTCTGATGGAGAGACACAACAGTAACAATTAATATGTTGTGTCTGTCATAGGCCATTTCATTCCTGACACCCCTGGCTGTCATTTTTGTGGTGAAAATAATCCGACGCACAGACAAGACTGAAATTAAAGAAGCTTTGCTAGGTATGCCAAGAATAATATTAAATTCTATTTTAAATGATGGGAAATTGTTTTCTTCCAGAAAGAAATGTTGGGTGATTAAAAAAAACTTCCTTTCAGAACTTTGGCATCTGTACTGGTAAATAACTGGAAAATATTATTATCAACATCATCATCTCCTATGGCCTTCGGTTCTCCTCCCCTCATTTTTACACTTACTAGGGTCTTCTTTTTTGCACGGACTTTTCTAAACTTGTTACACTGTATTGATAGAGTAATATGCAAACAATATGTTCTATACAAATCAACTAAAGACTTGCTCCCCTGGGAAAAAAATAAATTGAGTTATCTATTAACTAGACAGAAGGAAAGGAGAAAAAAAGATATAGGGAAGAAAAAGATAGTAATATTTAAGTAAGCCTGCTGAGTTCAGGAGCCTTTCTCTTAGAAAGAAAACTTTGGATGTCTGATCCTATTTGTCATTATGAAATCTTGTAGGAGAATTCAGTGTCTCTTATTAATCTCTACTCTAAAAAGTGTGTGTCTACAATTAGACAAAAGAAGGAAGAAGTTACTGCTTTGTCCTTATTGACTGGGCAGACTGCATGAAGTCCTTTAATCAGTGGACTCAAAACATTCATTTTTTTTAGTCCCAAGTCTCACTTCGGCAGAAGGAAAAGTCTTATAGTCACTAGCTTGTTATTATGGCTACAAGCTTCCACTTTTGATCTATTCGCTTGCTTTCAACAGTGTCTGCCTCTATTTAATGATTAAAACTCAGGTTTCCCATTTCAAAGGTAATTATTTTTTGAGAAGAGAAACTCCCATCTTCCTTTCAGGTAAATATGATTATTTGGATTTTCAACAAATTTTATGATGGTCTTAAAAAACAATTGATGAAAGTACTTTAGTTTTCTTGGGCCTCTGGAAATATCTGAAGCAATTATTGAGTGATGCAATATTTCCTAGTTTATATTGATATTCTGTAATCCACAGTTCTGAAAGGTAATGGAGTGTTTTTTTTTAAAGCCAGCAGCTCTTTACATCTGATGAAATCATTTCCTTATGTCTGCATAGACAGTTCAATTAGTCTAGGGGTTAAGATACCTGGCTAGAATCTGGACGACTTTAAGCTCTGGTCCCATCTTTGGCAAGAACCAAGCTGGGTGTCCTTGGAACAGCCACACTTGCTCTCAGTCTAAGAAATAGCAAGCCACTTCCAAAAAGTGTTGCTAAGAAAACTGCAGAGTCCAGATAGTCCAGGCAGTTTCCAGGAGTTAGCATTCACTAGAAGGCACACAGTGCACAAAAAAGTCAATTAAAAAATTGATAAACACAGAGCTAAAAAGCATACCCTCTGCCCCCAAAAGATAATAAACACATTGCAAGACTTCAAATCTTGGTAGCTCCATTGTAAAGGGAGAAAAACTTGGTTTAGTTTATATGGAGTAGAGTATATCAACCCTTGTTAGCTATTTATACAACCCTTCTCATTGGCAGTAAATTGAGCAGGAAGGAATGGTTTATTGATTGGTTGTTGATGCAGTGGGATCAAATACGAATCCATCTTTATCCTGAAGGGGAAATTTGTGGGTTCCCAAGGCATGAGATAAGAATTCACTATGCCAAAAGATCATAGGAAAAAAAATGGAAACGTTTCATATTTTATCAAATTATCAGTTACATTTTCTGAAAACATTATAACAGCCTATTTCTGAGTTCTGATTGCAATTTAAAGCATATCTTGTAGTTTTATATATATTTTTTGTTTGCTTTTAGCTGTGTCCTTGGCTCTTGCTTTAAATGGACTCTGCACAAACACTATTAAATTAATAGTGGGGAGGTAAGTCCTGAGTAATTATTCAATATAGGTAGCCATAATGAATCTGGATGAAAATGACAAGCAAGAAGTTTGCTTTGGAGAATACCCAACTCCTGAAAGACATGGGTTGCTTTTCATCATTATTGCTACTATTACAGTACATGTTCTTGTAAAGGTGGAGAAACTAATGGGCAATTAAATGAAAACTGGTAAAATTAATGCTTTGTAGATTGCTTAAACATGTAGAAAATATTATGCAGTGCTTCAGATTAGATTAGATCACTTTAGATTAGATCACTTTGGAGCACCCAGGTACACAATCTAGCACCTGTCTACAATACCTTAATGAGTATTGTAATGGGGAAAAATACTCAGGATTCCCTCCCCCCCCCACTGTATGTAGGAAGCAGAACAGGAAATTCCACAGAAGTGTTTAGAATAAAGCAACTTCCCTTTTGCTTTACTTGGAGAAATGAAATCTTTTATGGGAAAATGTAGAAGGAATTAATTTTAATTGCCTGCTCCCATAAACCCAGTTCAGCTGAAATCAGCTCATTGCATGATAACAATATGAACCCTCTGTTTTCTTCACCTTTTAAAAGTGCTTTGTGTGGTCTTTTTCATGAGATTGAAAAAGCCAATTAAGTTTTGAAAATGGTCTTCTCATATAAGCCCCTTGGTTTAACTCTAGGCGGTTAGAATTCTTAACCGCTTTCATAGTCACAATGCTTTGGATGAAAGTAACTAATTAATTTCCCTCAGCTCTTTGTTGCTCCGTGGAAAGCAGGGGAAAAAGGGGGAAGAGCTTCCCCAGCAGAAATAGTCAGCTTAATATAATGATCACTTGGAGGCTTTACTAATGACTGCTCTTCCATATCAAATGTTCCTGGGGTTTCTTGCAGGCCGCGTCCCGATTTCTTTTACCGCTGCTTTCCAGATGGAATAATGAACTCTGAAATGCACTGCACGGGTAATTCAGATGTTGTGTCCGAAGGGAGGAAAAGTTTTCCCAGCAGCCACTCCTCCTGTAAGTTTTTTTTTAAAGATGTTGTTCTTTGCCGTGATTCTTCCTGCTTCCAAGGGAATATAGGAAAGAGAAGACATGTGTGCGGTAGACAGAGAGAGTGCCACCAAATTGAACAGTGGAAGGACTGGATGGAGCAACGACACAGAGTGGAAGGGCTTATACACTTTTCTTACTGTCTGCTGGGTATGATTTTGTGGTTGTTTTTAAAAGTGAGTTAAACCCAGAAAAGTCAAAGACACTGGAGATATTTGAAGGAGGAAAGAAAAGGCATCAGTCTTTGGCCACAAATCTCCCTCTTGATTTAGAGGAAAAGTAGAAATATTGTGAATCCTATTCGGGTCTGGGTCAGAAATAACAACTCAGATATAACTGCTTCTGCTTCTGGGGACTTTCCATTTAAAGTGTTGGATGAGACTGATATGCATCCTGAGCAACTTACTAGATGTAATAGCCCCTTCTGGAAGAACAGGAAGCAGCCACAGTCAAGAGGCCTTTCACATATATTTATCTAGTGTGCTAGTTGTACCTATTCCTAGATCAGGAAATCCCTTCAGATTATTGGTACAGGTAGTCCATGACTTACAACAATTCATTTGGTGACTGTTCAAAGTTACAAGGCACTGAAAAAAGTGGCTTATGACCATTTTTCACAATTATGACCTTTGTAGCATCCCCATGGTCACGTGATCAAAATTATGACTGTTGCAGCATCCCCATGGTCACGTGATCAAAATTATGACTGTTGCAGCATCCTCATGGTCACGTGATCAAAATTCAGATGCTTGGTTACTGGGTCATCTTTAAGACAGTTGCAGTGTCCCAGGGTCATGTGATCATCACTTGTGGCAAAATCAACAGGGAAGCCAGATTCACTTAACAACTGTATTACTAACTTAACAACTGGCACGATTCATTTAACAACTGTAAGAAGAAAGATTGTAAAATGGGGCAGAACTCACTTAACAAATGTCTCACTTAGCAACAGAAATGTTGGGCTCAATTGTGGTTGTAAGTTGAGGACTACCTGTTGTTGCTTGGATTTTCTATGCTGTTTCTCAGTGATTAGTTGTTGCTTGATTTTCAGATGGAAGTTTCCTACTTGAGTCATTTGGAATCAGGCAGCCTCTAAACAAAACAAAATCTACAAGACACCTGAACAATATGTTAGGCTACAATTCTAATGCTGAAATGTTTACCTAGCCTTTGTTTAGTATTAATTTTTGCTATTAAGTCTTTTTAAATTGCTAAACATTGGTTGGTGAGTTGCAGTGAATACAATGTATCCCAGGTTGTGCAGGATTTTTATGATATGGGCACACACTTTCCCAGAATTCCTCCCCACTACAAAGAATCTGTTTTTGAAGCATAACTTTTAAGGTTAATTGGGAAAAATTATGTCAAATACTTGCAGTTTAATTTCAATTGAGTTGAATGTTTTTATTTGAAGTCATAAAATATGTGTCAAAGATGTGATCATTGCTATTCTTAGTGGAAAAAGATATATCTAAGAACTACAGTAATATATGTATATTATTCTATTTATAAATGTATCTATGCATATACACGTACACTATACACAAACACACACATAAACACATGATAATGCTGTAGGCAAATGCCTAAGTTATGTATACTATATATGACAAATTATAAACTAAACAAATGCAAATGAATATCAGTACTGCATGTGTGATGCTGTACGACTTTTTTTAAAAAGTCAGTTTTCTAAGTGTATTGCATATAAATAAGTAATAATCCACTTTTCAGAACGAAGTAAAACAGATCACTGTTGTTGAGATGGCTGCAGTCCAGATTTCCCAAAGGTTCTGGGTAAATTCCTTTAAATTCTCGGAACAAGTTGTCTCTCTCTGCCTCTGTCCACTTTGTTCTGATTTTCCCCACCAACAAACTATTGGCAGATTAACAACAACAAAAAAAATCACCATAATACAAGATTGTATAAAGCTAAGTCTGCTTCTTCTTTTTGCAGTCCTAAATGCACACATGAGACATTAACTAATAGAATATAATTTCTTTTTCAGCAAATAAGATTGTTTTGTAATGGTTGATTTATACATTCACATAAGTATGTATATGTCATCAAACGAAGAAGTAAACTTTCTGCATGACATTATGAAAAGGTGTGAAGTTTATGTAAAAGCACAATGTGATGTTATCCTAGGCAGCCCTGCTTGCAAATCCTCTTTACATTAAACTAGAGATTTGGAGACAGACATTGAGCAGGTAGTTCCCCTTCCCTCCACTTTGGTCTGCTATGGACTTAAAGCAATGACCTTTCTTCTTATTGGACTTGCTCAAGATCAACAATGATTTTCCATTGCTGTTAATGAGATCAGGTGGTTAGCAAAATCAGAGGGGTTGTGCCTTTTGCTTTATCGTAGGGTAAAACTGGCATAATTACTGATCACATTGATCACCAGGCCAGTTTAAAAGAGCGTGAGACTCCTCAAAACTGCACAGCTGCACATTTTTTGCATCCGAAGACAACCCATGGAGTGTACCTCCCTCCCAATTAAAGAACACTATATCCTTTGTACAATATTTTTTTATCATCAGTTTGTTGTTGCTGTTGTTTTCTTTTTCCTTTCCTTGATTTAGAAAATGCAGTAGAAAAATCTAGTTAGCTGTCTCACAAAAGAATAAAAGTTGCTATCATTCACGATCCATTTCTTACATGAGTTAAAACAGCCGACTGCAGTTTTAAGCTTGGTTATTGTTCTCTCATGTTGGAACATAGGAAACATCTACTATGTAACAATTGTAACATGATGTCTGTTTACTGTACTGTCAAGGAAACTTTTAAGAAATATTGAAAGGATATATCTTTTGTGCATTCATTGTCAATTAAGTAGCTGCAGTGTGAAGCTGCATTTTCCACTGAGTGTTTGATAATATGTTTGATAAGTTTTTGTGAAACAGTGCATAGTATTTAACTCCTTTGTCCTTTTTTCTGGTCAAGTTATGCCAAATATTATACATTGTCATCATAGGGTAGTTGTTGCAACCAATTAATAGTTCGATTGTCCACTTGTACATCTTCAGAAGAAAGCATTTTTTCTTCTTTTTGTTGATTGAGAGACACATCTATCTATTAACTGGATATAGGTGATTATAGAATTCCTTCATTTCTTTCTCTTTCTTTTTAAAATTATTTTTATTATGCAATTTCCTTCGTTATATATAAAATTTCCATATCCACAATGACAGTGTACTGTCTGGGTACAATTTCTTTTAATACAAATAACAAACTTTATACACACATTAATTATAACCATTATTCTCTAAATCTTTTCACCATAATCTTTGCTTATCCTTATTAAACAATTTCCATTATTTAATTAAACACTCTTTTCAGTTTTATCATATAATTAGTTAATATCAAACCTTATAAACATCATATTTATCACCATTATTTTTCATGTCTAATAATCATAATATTTCCTTATCCTATTTATTCAACATTCATTATTTAATTACACACTTACTTCATTTTTATTTACATATCCTTCTTAATTTTAAATTTCTAACTTCTGCTTCTATTTTCTAATGATTGATAAAATAATTCCCAAGTTAAAAGGTATTCTGTCTCTTCCTTATACTTAATCTTCAGAGTTAATCTATCCTTTTCAGCACATCCTAATATTTTCTTTATTACATTTTCCTCTGTAGGTATATTTTCATTTTTCCAATTTTGTTCATACACAATTCTTACTGCTGTTATCACATGCCATTTCTTTCTCTTCTTTACTTCTTGGACAAGGTAATAAGTCTCCCCATTCCTGCCTAAATCTTCTTTAGGAACAAAAAACTTGCTTCTTAAGGGTAAAAGTTGCTGAACAGTAGATACAGATTTATAGTCCAGCTATTTTTGATATTTGCAAACATACATCACCCAACCTTTTGAAAAATTTTGTTCTCCTTCCATTTTATTAATGAGAATTGTGCTAGCTTATTGTCTAATAAACCACATGGCTTCTGATCAACCAAATGGTAAATCGCCTACAGGATAAAAACCTGCAGTAAATCATGCCATTTATTCCTGGCACCAATTCACAGTGGGGTTTTTGCAGGCTAATTATGACAGTATTAAATGACACTTTGTTTTATTTTGTCAGCCTGTTCCTATCTTCTTGCTACCTGAGAAAATACTGTCATTTTTGTATTTTCATACCCTCTTTTTTTATATTGCTCAAATGAGCAGGAAGACAATTAGCAGACTACACATGAAATAAAGTAGCGAACAACAGCTGACAAAAGTGTGCAAAGCATGACAAAAGACCTAATTTTATACTGTCAGTCATTTCACAGTTGCTGGTATCAGTCTTGTTGGCTATAAAAAATTACATTTAGAAATAAAACAAAAATGTTTTGAAATGAATACGGTTGCCTCACTAATTCTTTCCCCTCCCAACCACCTGGTAAAATATGTTAAGCAAGGTAGAAAGTGGATGTAAATTTGATCTCCTAATCCCTGTTTACCTATTACAGCACTTCTGGATCTTTGATGTCCAGCATTTTCTAATGTAAATTTCTTATCTGTAGATTTCTTTTGCATGTATATGTAGGTGAACTCTTGGGATTCAAGTTCTATGGTCTACTGGCATTTATTTTTATTTTTTAATTCATATTTATATCCTGCCCTTCTCCGGAGACTCAGGGTGGCTTACAATTTTTGGGATACAACCCAATGCGCTCAGCAATAGCCTTCCTTCTATTGTATATGCCTGCTTATTACTAAGCAGCATTTTTACAAAGTCAGCTTATTGCCCTCAACAGTCTTGGGTCCTCAGTTTACCTACCCCGAGAGGATGGAAGGCTGAGTCAACCTTGAGCCTGGTGGGATTCGAGCCTGCAATAATTACAGGCAGCTGGAACTAAGTGCTAGGCTATTAACAGCCTGCACCACCAAGGCCCTTGTTATTCTTCACCGTGCATTTCTAGCTTTAAAAAATGGTGGTGTATTTACTCATTATTTCACAAATCTTAACACACACACACACTCACACATACACACACATTTCAGATACCTTCCCATCAGATTCATCTCAATTGTTATTACTTTTGAGCAATATCTCTCTAAAACTGGTGGCTCAGGCTGTTAACTGCCTGCACTTAAGTTCCAGCTGCCTACAACTGCTGTAGGCTCAAATCCCACCAGGCTCAAGGTTGACTCAGCCTTCCATCCTCTCGGGGTAGGTAAATTGAGGACCCAAGATTGTTGGGGGCAATTAGCTGACCTTGTAAAAATGCCGCTTAGTAATAAGCAGGCATATACAATGGAATGAAGGCTATTGCTGAGCACACTGGATTGTATCCCAAAAATTGTAAGCCACCCTGAGTCTCCGGAGAAGGGTGGCATATAAATGTAATTTAAAAAAAAAAACCAATACACATGTTATGTAGCTGCTAGTTGTAGCAGACAAACCTCTAAGCCATAAGAAATTAGACTTCTAGAACTAGACGATTCTGTTGTTTGGACATGTAAACATCCTATATAGAGCCTTGGTGGTGCAGTGGTTAGAGTGCAGTACTGCAAACTACTTCTGCTGACAGCCAGCTGCCTGCAATTTGGCAGATCAAATCCCACCAGGCTCAAGGTTGACTCAGCCCTCCATCCTTCTGAGGTCAGTAAAATGAGAACCCAGATTATTGGGGGCAATATGCTGACTCTGTAAACTGCTTAGAGAGGGCTGTAAAGCACTATAAATTGGTATATAAGTCTAAATGCTATTGCTATTACTATCCTGTTGTAGTTCCCTGTTTGAAACCTCCTATATCAAAATAAAAGCACTTCACTTCAGATTCCACAATACCCATCTTCTTATATCAACCTAAACCAATTAAGTTTTCAGAGTATTATTAATGAATTGGGTTGCTCTCTGGGTTCTTTTATTTATCAAAGCATTTAAATGGATCAGGTCATGTGGCTCTGGACAAGAAAAAAATGATAATCAACCCCTTACAAATTAATATATCATTAAAACAATAAAATTGTGGTCAGAACTAATATTCTTTTATTTTTTCATCAGCTGGGGACTTGGAACATCCTGATTCCAAGACCCAAGCCAGGTCTAATTGCCCAACAATATTCTGGTGTGAAAGTAGTCTCCAAAGCACAGGGGCCACCACAGAGAAGGCATTCTTCCTGAGATGACATTCCCTGAAGGAACCCATAATGTGTTCACTTTATTGCATCCAGATGTCAAATTGACATACAATAATGCAATATGATGTGGTGCAAAAGCTCCTCCCCTCCTCCTCCTCCTAAGTCAGAGTTTATTAAACAAAATGAGAAGATTTTTTTCTTAGTTTCCAGCACTATTTTTTGAAGGATAGGAACAAGGCAGAGACTTCTGCAAAAGATGATATTCCTTGGCCTCATTTATCTAGAGATGCATTGAGCAAAGGAAGGTATTGCAAATGTAGATGGTTCTTTCAGAGGATATATTTCTTCTAAGCAACAGCATAGGAAAGGGAAGGGACAGTTAACTTTTACTATGGGTGTAAATTTAACTATTAAAGAGGAGGTTGAAAAGACTGGACAACCACTTGTCTGGAATGGTGTTATAGGGTCTCCTGGTTGAGTAGGGGCTTGGACTAGAAGATGTCCAAGTTCCCTTCCAGCTCTATTCTGATTGGGTTTTAAATCAGGCCAGGGACTGCATGACAGTAAACTGTGAATGATACGTTCTTATATGATATTAACTGAAAATAATCACGAAAGGATTTCTGTGGTTTGTTGCAAAAACAGCCAAGAGGGAATGGTTGAGCTTCCCCAAAGTAAGGCAGAATTTATCAGACTTCTGACTTACTGGTTCACGTTAACATGCTTAATGGTTTATGATGTCATTAAGGCTCTAATCCTATACTCATTTACTTTATAATGATAACTGTATTGAACTTGCTTCTGAACTGACATGTTATAGGGTGTGTTGTTAGGGCTGTTCAAAATATGATGAGATGTCGTATTAAACTCGAGGCATTTCAAACTGAGATTGATTTCATGCCAACAAAATATTGGTAATGGAGATAACTATTTAATTTTCTGCATCATTGTCTGGTTTCCTATATGTGATTTAAATTAAATAAGACACTCACAAGGAATTGGCAGCCTTTCAGTGTTCTTTAGCAAAATGATCTCTTCCCCAAAGTCTGGTGGCAGGTTCAAGTAATCAATGACATTATATCAGTGCCAGGCCAAGAAGATTTTTTCCCCATAAGGGTGGTGTGTGGCTTGAATCCTGCAGGGTAATTTATCTTCCAAAATGTCTTGCCCTTTGAATATTTATTAAAGTGTTTCTATTGGACAAAAGTCCCTTGTTAAATGTAATCTTGGCTTTAAACAATGGTACGCAGAAAGAGTGTATGGGAAATAAACTCTTCTAAAGAGGCTTGGTTTTTTTTTGCAAGCCAAATCATCCAACCAGATGCCCATTGATAAAAGATTGGAAATTAAATCAGAGCAGCTATTTTTCTTAACATCATCCTGCTCTTTGTTACTGTAAATAGATTACTGTTCTGAGCAATTGAAGAACAATTTGTCAGTGTATCAATTTTGGAATTTCCTACTAGTAATGAATGCATGATTTCAAGCACCAGCTGCTACTTGCGAAGGTTGCAAAAACAACGTTTATTTCCAGAAGAAAACGTTGAAAGTGACCTAAAACTACATTTGGTTCTTTTAGCCCACCCATTTAATACCACTTATTTCTGCATAACATCCAATTAAACCAGTCCCTATAATTGTGAATTCTGGGATAATTGCTTTCTTATAACTGTTTAAGGTGTTGAAGAATATGAGCAATCTAAACTTTCACTGCAAACCACTTTAGAGCTTTTAAAAGAGAATGCAATGTACCAATGTTTTAACTAAGTGAATGTATGGCAATAAAGAAAAAGACTGTCCAATTATTAATAATCAAGACACTTTGCATCTACTTGGAGGTGCTGTTTGGTTGATTCACAAATTCTATGTAAATTGTACATGCTGCTGATATTTTTCTATACCTATTTGCATTTTTTGGGAAATGTAAAATCAGGGTCAGAAAGCTTAGAGCCTTTTCCATTGAGGGAAAGGAGAAATGGACATGCTTTCTGGACACAGAGCACTGATTGACACTTAATTGCAAAAGCAAAAAGCATTTTGAAAGCTGCAACACATCCTACAATAACCCTGGCTGAGCAGAGTAATCCATGACGCAACATTTTATTACAGGCCCTCATGTGCTATAGTTAAAAATAATTGCTATCCTTACCCTTCATTAATCTGTTTAATTCTCTTTTCAAGCTATCAAAGCCAAAGGCCTTATTCGCATCTGAATTCATCCCATTTTATTTGTTTGCACCCATTAATAAAATATGACACAGTCTCTAAGTCTTGGTGTTATGGATACTTTCATTTCTGGATATCTTGCAGCTATTTTAGATTATAAGATCTGAAAACCCAGGAGGGGATTTGATCATACAATCTAAAGAGAAGCCTGTGTGATGAGTTTGCAAAAATGGATTGGACAGACGATGAAATTTAACTTTGCTTTCATTTACAGAGGGAAAATGAGAAAAAAAAATCACCATGCATAGGTTCTACCTGAAATTGAAAAACATTGACTGCTGCTGGCCACAAGGAAATTGCCTGGCTGAATTAGTGAAGATATTCAAATAGTATACACAATGCATTTTCCAAACCTTTTTAATTAACTTCTGTCATTTTAAAAACTCTAACAATAATTTGAGTTTCTCTGCTGCTTATCTTTCTATTACAAGTAATCGGAAAACAACATACTAGAAAAGTATTGCAATTTTCTCCTGGCTGTAATGTTTTCCTGGCTGGGTTCAGGTCCCATTTGATAAGTGTTAATACAGTAAGTCCTTGCAAGTCATTTTTGAACTGACTCCTGGATTTGGTATTTTTTACACTTCATTCTTTCCTTCTTACCAAGTTATTCTGATATTTATTTATTCACTCATTTAGCGTACAGCATATGTCCTGTATTTGCTACACATGCTAGTAATGGTAATGGGTATCAATTGTTGGGATGAGGAGAGGGATAGGAAGTAAATGACAATGTATGCATAGTGATATACAAGTGAAACTCGAAAAATTAGAATATCATGCAAAAGTTCATTTATTTCAGTAATGCAACTTAAAAGGTGAAACTAATATATGAGATAGACTCATTACATCCAAAGCAAGATAGTTCAAGCCGTGATTTGCCATAATTGTCATGATTATGGCTTACAGCTAATGAAAACCCCAAATCCACAATCTCAGAAAGTTAGACTATTGTGAAAAGGTTCAATATTCTAGGCTCAAAGTGTCCCACTCTAACCAGCTAATTAAGCTATAACACCTGCAAAGAGTTCCTGAGCCTTTAAATGGTTTCTCATTCTGGTTCAGTAGGAATCACAATCATGTTAAAGACTGCTGACCTGACAATTGTACAGAAAACCATCATTGATACCCTCCATACGGAGGGAAAGCCTCAAAAGGTAATTGCAAAAGAAGTTGGATGTTCCCAAAGTGCTGTATCAAAGCACATAATAGAAAGTTATGTGGAAGGGAAAAAAATGGAAGAAAAAGGTACACAAGCAGCAGGGATGACCGCAGCCTGGAGAGGTTGTCAGGAAAAGGCCATTCAAAAGTGTTGGGGACTTTCACAAGGAGTGTACTGAGGCTGGAGTCAGTGCATCAAGAGCCACCACACACAGACGGATCCTGGACATGGGCTTCAAATGTCGTATTCCTCTTGTCAAGCTGTTGTTTGAACAACAAACAACGTCAGAAGCGTCTTACCTGGGCTAAAGAAAAACAGACCTGATCTATTGCTCAGTGGTCCAAAGTCCTCTTTTCTGATGAGAGCAACTTTTGCATCTCATTTGGAAACCAAGGACCCAGAGTATGGAGGAAGAATGGAGAGGCATACACTGCAAGATGCTTGAAGTCCAGTGTGAAGTTTCCACAGTCTGTGTTGATTTGGGGAGCCATGTCATCTGCTGGTGTTGGTCCACTGTGCTTCATTAAGTCCAGGGTCAACGCAGCCGTCTACCAGTAGATTTTGGAGCACTTCATGCTTCCTTCTACAGATGAGCTTTATGGGGATGCTGACTTCATTTTCCAGCAGGACTTGGCACCTGCCCACACTGCCAAAAGCACCAAAACCTGGTTCAATGACCGTGGGATTACTGTGCTTGATTGGCCAGCAAACTCGCCTGACCTGAACCCCATAGAGAATCTATGGGGCATTGCCAAGAGAAAGATGAGAGACATGAGACCGAACAATGCAGAAGAGCTGAAGGCCGCTATTGAAGCATCTTGGTCTTCCATACATCTCAGCAGTGCCACAGGCTGATAGTTTCCATGCCATGCCACATTGAGGCAGTAATTGCTGCAAAAGAGGCCCAAACCAAGTACTGAGTACATATGCATGCTTATACTTTTCAGAGGTCCGATATTGTTCTATGTACAATCTTTGTTTTATTGATTGCATGTAATATTCTAATTTTCTGAGATTGTGGATTTGGGGTTTTCATGAGCTGTAATCCATAATCATCACAATTATGGCAAATCATGGCTTGAACTACCTTGCTTTGCATGTAATGAGTCTATCTCATATATTAGTTTCACCTTTTAAGTTGCATTACTGAAATAAATGAACTTTTGCATGATATTCTATTTTTTTGAGTTTCACCTGTAATTACACAAGCGCTATGACTAACTTGCATACTTGCATCAGATATCATAATGCAAAGGAGGCAAATATTTGTGTCATGGCATCGTCACCTGTGTAGCATTATATATTGGTGTCACCATAGTTTGATACACTCCATTAGTAATGGTAATTCCAATAGAAGTCATTGATAGCTGACATCTGGCCTGTGTAACAAATGAGACCTAAAAAAGAATCCCAGCAAAGTTTTATAAACTAGAAGACTTAGACTTCAGGGAGAGGCCTGGCTGTCAGCATTCCAGGGAAAAAAACTCCAACACCAAAACTCCGAGTCAGGCATTTTCTCAAAGTTCCATTTTATTTGAGTTGTCATATACTGGCACATCTGGGAAAACCCGAATCTGAGAATTCCAGTTTTCCTCCAATAATTAAAAATCACAAAATCCATCCCCTGTACCCATCACTCCATCACAATACCCAATCACCATTTGTTCCAATTTGAGGCATCCCTGAAACCACTCCTCATCCAGGTGCAGGAATAACATGACTTTGACTGTAAAGAAGAATGCTATTGTGTCTAACTATAAACATTCTACAAAATTCCCCCTCCCAATTTCACAGGCACAGACACAGCGTGTCAGCTTCTGGTGCTTATGGCTTCCAAAGCTGACACTGACAAAATAAGGTATCTCTGCAAAAAACGTAGCCAATGACTGCAGCAAAGGTAAAAGAATTAATGAGTATGTTATTTCTTTGGAACCTTTCTAGATAAGGAGAGAACAGGAGATCACCCATATTGCTTTGATGGTTGCTCCTTGCAAGGCATCTGCAGGACAGTTGTCTTCCATGGGGTTGAGTGCCAGGAGAGAAAGGGAAGAGCCATCTCTCTCACAATTGTAGTGGAGCCTTTTAAAGGACACTAAGTTCACAAGCCTCACTTTCTCATCATTTTCGGAAATTGCCTATCAACCATCTTAAAACTTAGACAGATAAGTTTGAAAAGTTGCCCAAGGAGTTTAATTTCCATTCTGAAAAAAGGAACAATTAATTTCAACTTAGGAAGTTAAAGAAATTGAAATAAACAGCAAAAAGCTTGCTCTCAGATTTTGATCTTAGAAAGTTGCAGTAGATTAAGGATCTAATTAAATTTGGAATATTGACTCTTGCTTTAAGATTTTGGAAATAACTGTAATAATAAGTAGTGCTTGTGGGTTATTTTGGTTAACGTAGTTCATAAAAAGATAAGTAACACTGTAATTTTAAAACCGGGACACTAGACGTAGCTAAAGAGTCTAAGTGGAAAAAAGTACAAGCCGATTCAAATCTTATATCAATATTTGAATGAATGAAAGACTGTTAGAAATAAAAAGGAAAAGGAAGGAAAATAAAGTTAGTTTATTTCATCAAGGTTAAAGTAAGACTTTTATTTGCAAAATTCTAGCAAATCTTTACAGATTGACACTGGGATTGAAAAACTGATGTTTTATGGATTTGCTTATAGTTGAAGAATGAGATATGGGATTAAGAAATATCTATCTGTAACCTTACATATTACTGTATTTAGTAATATAGAAGTTACTAAATTTGTATATATTAGTCAAGAAGCTTGACATACTTACATATTTCTTTTTTATTGTATTCTTTTCTCTTTTTCTTGTACTTTTTATTTTTTAACTCTTTGTTTCTTTAAGTTTAGTTTGCATTAGTTTTTATTTTTAGTAATAAAAAATCCATAATTACATGGAAATTATAACTCTTATATACTTTCTTTGTCTTTCAATCAGTGGGTTTTCACCAAATGCACATACTACCTGACTAGAAAGTCATTAACTGAATGATAAATGTTCCTTTTCTCGCCTTTGAAACAAGATCCATTTTCCTGTTTGAAAGCCACAATGGTAATTTCCATATAGGACAGTAAATTCTTTAAAATTAATTCTCACTATATTTTAGTTGCTTATATTTAGTTGCTTTTTTAAACTAATTTTCTAGCAAAATGACTGTCCAAACATGTTTTTTTAAATGGATATGTGTGTGTCAATTTCTTTTCATTGTCTCATAAAAAGCTGATCTGTTGTGGTCTATTGGCCACTGGCCCTTCCAGCAGGCAAATCAGTTGAGGAGGAGGTGGGAGAGTCAGGATCAGCATCAAGGCAATCTGAGAGCTCTGAGGGGGAAGAGGGAATGGAGCTGGCAGAGAGAGAGAGAGACAGAGGCGGAGCCTGGGCCATCTGTCAGCCGTCAGGTAGAGAGTCAACAACCCCCAGGTCTGGACGTGATTGATGAGGAACAGTTGGGTCCAGTGCTTGATGTGCAGGTGCGCAGAAAGTAGACAAGAGGAAAGCAGTGGAAATTTGTAAACTGATACTTGGGAAGGAAGAGCCACCACTGCTAGCAAGGCCCCACCCTAGCTCTGGGGATAAAAGGCAGGGGGCGGAGGTGAATAGATGTGGCAGTCAACTATTCATCTTCTGGCTGGCCGGACTTTTTAGCCTGCAGTGAGAGACTAACTTTTTGCTGGGGCTGCTGGCAATCCTAATAAAGGAATCTTTGAGTCAACTTCAGAGGCTTTAATGTGTTTGGAGAGGTGGGTCAGAACATGATAGAATAGAAATGGAATAGATCCCCACTCCCTTGCTACGAAAATTAGTTGACAGCTTGAAGTCATGACCAATGAAATGACTTTCAGTGAAGTAGTTGGAGAAAAATCCAAATAACAAAAAATGATCCACCATGCTTTATTAATTATTATGGCTAGGTTTGTACATTGAGCTAAATCAGTGTCTTCAAAAACTCTGATTTAAGGTACCTGAGGAATCCTCAATGTCAAAAATCAATCTAGAATCCATTAATGAAATCATTTCATATAATTTGTTTTATTTAAACAAAATGTTACAATTAATATTACACTAATAATTTCATGGGGCCATGTTGAAACCCCAAACGATTCTCATGGAACCCTGAGGTGTTAAGGAACACAGTTTTAAAACTATGGAGCTAAACCAAAATCAGTTTAGCATAGCATGATGTGTGAACATATAATAATTGCTTCCCAGATTGAGTAGAAGGTGATTCTGCAAGCTCCTTTCTTATCAACGACAAGACCCTCCAGTCTCCAGTTCTCCCAAAAAAGCAGTAATAAAGCAATATGAAGGGAACATTGCCTTAATCTATATTGGCTGTATCTTGGTAAATATTTCATTTGCTGGAGGTTTTGTAATCCCTTTCTTTCTAATAAATTCTTGCTAAAGAGACTGAGAAAAGAAATTACTTTTGGTGTCTGGTAGAGGCCAAGAACCTAACAGCATATTGTTAGATTTATTAGCCCTTTTCACTGTTAACCCTGGGAAAAAAATCTAAATTCACAAGGTAAATAGCAAATATGAAGAATGTCTCTTCGAAAGAGAATCGATCATTTAGCACATTCAGCCAGAATGGGGCTATCGAGAGGACCACATCCCAAAATGAACCCATATCTGCTTCTCTAGATAGCTCCATGATAGGCCCCATTGTGTCTGAGATTTTAATGGGGTTACCCATGAAGACCAGTGGAAGAAATTTGAATAGTTGCATAAGAATTAGTTTTATGGGATGCTGTGTTTAAGCATGGAATTAGGATTGGCACTGCATGTTTCTCATCTTTTTAATTTTTCTAATTTCAGGGAACCTTCAGAAATCAGCCATGTAGAAATTTTCCTTGTTGATAATAAAAAGAAAAGAAAAATAAAGGAGGAAAAAGCTTTATTTATTTTGCTTAGCTGCTTTAAATACTCAAGTTGGTTGCTTTTGTCTTGGAGTGATGTACACTGATGTACAGTTTTTGGTTTTCAGCTTTCCTTTACCATCGTCCACACTGAAGAACAGTCCTGATTCATAAGTGGAATCTTTATCACACATACCTAGAATAGTCGGTTATTGAGCTAAGACTTTTTGAATGCAAGGTGTGTATGTTACCATGGTGTTACGTTTGTTCTTTTTATTTGTTGTTCTCCCTTTACCGAGGGAGTAAGGCATACCTGGTCTGCATGTGTGCAGTATTTTTACTCAGATGTTAACTGCCACATCATCCTGTACTGTTCTTTTTCAAAAAGGTGGCAAGTGAAGGACAAACTATTTCTTACAGTAATTATGCATTTGCCACTTTCACAGTTGAAGGCTAGCCAATGACAGTATCTGCTTGTCCAGATACTGTGGATGGCACATGTGTAACATATTTCTAATTCTTAACAAGCTGCTGTAAGCTCCATGAAGTGCAAAACCTGAAAATGGAAGAAATTCTTTATAGGAAACTGCCTTCACGCAGATAGATTTTAAGTCTTTCTGCAGCCAGCCATATTAATCTAAGTTTAATTATCACTTGTCAGTTGCTTCTTCTTATGATCCAATTTATCCTGAGAATGTGAAAAGTTAAAAGATTGCCCTTTTGGAACTGCTATGTCACTCTATAATAACATACCAATATATTTGATTCTTTGTTCCTTCCAAAAGTGAACGTTACCCTTTTTTAAAAAAAAAAGTTTTTATTTTTAAGACAAACATACAAACAAAACATAAAAACATAAAAACATCTTCCATTTTATATACATACAGTGTGTTAGTTGGTTGCAAATCTTTTGTGCTATCCTTTTTGTCGTCATCACTCACAATTTATATAAACTTTCACATTGTCAAGCTAACATATGCTTATATATTTATCAGTTATTAATCATCTATGACTAGACTATTCCATCATTTTATACGAAATATTCCAAATTTTATGTTAAAATTTATATTATACTTTCATCCAATGGTTATATATGTCTATTATATTTTATATCAATCTACTAAACTTCTATTACAAAATTATCTACTCTATTACATTACCAATTCTTTTTATCCAACCATTGATAAAACAAATCCCATATCATATAAAATTGTTTATCTTCTTGTTCTCTAATTCAAATGTCAATTTACTCATTTCAGCACAGTCCATAATTTTCTTAATAACTTCCTCCTGCATAGGTATTTTATTATTTTTCCGATTTTTAGCAAATACAATTCTAGCTGCTGTTAAAACATTTACAATCAAATATTTCAACTCTTTAGTGTATATTTCTGGTACAATTTCCAATAAAAAGATCTCTGGTTTAAAGTCTATATGCTGTTTTATCATTTTTTCCAACCATGTGTGGATTTTAGTCCAATATTTTTTTGCATCCGAATATGTCCACCACATATGGTAATATGAACCAGGTATCTGATGACATTTCCAACATTTATCCAATTTGTTCTTAAACATTCTCGCAATTCTCGTTGGGGGTAGATGCCACCTGTAAAATATCTTATACAAATTTTCTTTATATGCAGTTGACATTGTCATTTTATAATTTTGAGACCACAATTTTTGCCACTTCTCTAAATCAATCCCATATCCAAAATTTTTCCTCCAAGCAATCATTGTTTCTTTAACTTGTTCTTCTTCCAATTTAAATTCTAATAAATGTCCATAAAGTTTTTTAATTACCTTTTCATCAGTACCCATCAAAATTTTATCTAGATCAGTCAACTTATCATAAATACCTTCTGTTTTAAAATCTTTATCAAATCTAGATTGTACTTGCAAATATGAAAACCAATTCATTTTTACACCTTGTTCTTCCAATGCTTGCATAGATTTAAGTTCACCCTTTTCATTCAATATCTCACCATATCTAACTGTTCATTCCTTTTTATATATTACTGGATAGGAAAAAGGTTCATTAGTAGATATTCATAATGCATTTTTAAAATAATATTGTCTTTTTGTCTTCTCCCAGTTCAAAAAAAGTGCCTCTCGAATATAATGACTTCTGAAATACCCCTGTGTTTTAGTTCCCTTATACCAAAGGAAAGCATGCCATCCTAGCAGCAAGACATGCCCTTCTAGAGTCAATAGTCTAGTATTTCTTAATGTTATCCACTCCTTTACCCACATCTAACTTGTCATCTGTTAATATAGTTCCCAATTAGGCAAGGTAAACCCTCCTGTTATTCTAGCGTCTTGTAACAGCTTAAGTTTTATTCTTGCTTTCTTTCCCTGCCAAATATATTTCAACACAATTCTGTTTAAGTCTTCAAAAAACTCCTTCCCTAGTCGGACTGGAATTGTCTGGAATAAATACAGAATTCTAGGCAATACATTCATCTTAATTGTAAATATTCTCCCAATCAATTATATTTGTAAATTTTCCCATTTTGCCAAATCTGTTGCAATCTGCTGTTTGAGTTTAATATAATTATCATCCTTCAGTGTGCTACATCTTGGTGTAATGAGTATCCCTAAATACTTAACCTTATTTGTGACCTGTATTTCTAAAACTTGTTCCAACTCTTTCTTTTGCCTTGCTAACATATTTTTGTTAATATCTTTGTTTTATCTTTATTTTATTTATTTTCAAACCTGCTACTTTTACATATTCTTCTATCTTTTCTATTAATTTAGGTGCTGTTTCCAATGGATCCTTTAATATAAATGCCAGATCATCTGCAAAAGCTTGCAATTTATACTCTTCCTTTTTAATTTTCATTCCTTTTATTTCTTTATCTTCTCTAATATACCTATTCAACACTTCCAAAGTTAGCACAAACAGCAGAGGCAACAATGGACAATCTTGTCCCTTTTCTTATATCTATGGATTCTGTTAATTCTCCATTTACCATAATCTTTGCAGTTTGTTCATAATATATCGTTTCAATGGCCTGAGTAAATTTTTCACCAAAACCCATTTGTTCCAATTGCAATAACATAAATCGCCAACTCACATTGTCAAAGGCTTTTTGTGCATCTAGAAACATCAAAGCTATTTGCTTTTCCGGATGTGCCTCATAATATTCCAAAGTATCCAGAATTATTCTCACATTATCTTTAACTTGTCTCTTTGGCAGAAATCCATTTTGGTCAACATGTATAAAGTTATTTAAGTATCTTTTCAGTCTTTCTGCCAAAATTGAAGCAAAGATTTTATAGGGATATAGGTCTATAATTTTTAACTTGTTGCAGGTCTGTATCCTCCTTCGGTATAAGTATAATGTATGCTTCTGACCATGTTTTGGGTATTCTTTTCTTTAACATAACTTAATTCATAACTTCCAACAAATGGAGATTCAGTATTTCCTGGAAAGTCTTGTAAAATTCCACTGGCAATCCATCTGGACCTGGTGCTTTTCCAACATTCTGTTTTTTAAGGCTTCTATTAGTTCCATCATCATTATGTTCCCTTCTAGCATTATTTCAATATCTTTAGGTATCTGAGGTAAATTCGCTTTCTGAAGTATTGCTTAACATTTTCTTCTTGAATATTCTCTTGAAAATACAGTTTGCCCTAGTAATCTTGTATAATGTTTTTCTCCTCCTCATTTCCATAGCAAACATGTCCTTCATTTATTAATTGATTAATCCTTCTTGATTCTCTTTCCTTTCTCAGTTTATAGGCTAGCCATCTGCCTGGTTGTTTGCATCTTCAAAGTAATTCTGTTTATCATTTTTAATTTTTTGTGCTAGTTCCTCTTTTTCAATTATTCCCATTTTATGTTTAATTATATCCATTTTATTCTTAATGTCTTTTTTTTGCGGGAACTTCTGTAACTCTTTGTCCAGTCTTTTATAGTCATCCTCCAAATTTTTAAAAGTCTTTTTCTACTTTATATTTCTTTTCCTTGTATAGTCATTATCATACCTCTTGTGTAGGCCTTCATCGTGTCCCAGAGATTCTGTAAAGAAGTATCCTCTTTTCTATTTTCTTTAAAAAGAAAACCAATTCTTTCTCTATTTTCTGTTTGAAGTCTTTTTCCTTTAGTATCATATTATTTAAAGTCCATCTAGATCTCCTCTTATATCCTTTCCAAATAATTGTCATTGGATTGTGGTCTGCCCAAGTGCTTGTTTCTATTTCAATTTCTTGTATGTTAGTAAGTAGTTCTGCTGACATCCATATCATATCAATTCTAGACCATGATGCATGTCTGTTTGAGTAAAAAGTATATTGCTTACTTTCCACATTTCTCTCTCTCCATGCATCTTTTAAGTTTAATTCTTCTATCATTCAAAAGAAAGATTTTGGTAATATCTTTCTAGCTTTCTTTGTTGATTTCTGCGTTTTATAGTCCAACCGATCATTAATTATTCCATTAAGGTCTCCCATCATACAAATATTAACATAGTCCAATTCAATTATTTTCATATGTAATTTCCTATAGAATTCTTCTTGATTATCATTTGGAGCATAAATTGCAATTAAAAGTGTTTAGATATTATTGTCCATTATTTCCACCATCAAAATCCTTACATTGTCATCTGTATAAATTAATTCTGTCACAATTGTATCTCTAATATATAAGGCCATGCCTCTTTTTTATTGTGTCAGTGATGTGAATAATTTCCCTAATTTTTTTGTTTCAATATATATTTATGTTGTTTTTAATATGTGCTTCTTGTAAACAAATTATATTGAATTTTAATTTCTCTAATTTATGAAATACTTTTCTTCTTTTAGCAGCCAAGTTGAGTCCATTTATCTTAATCATGATCAATTTCCTTTCATCCATGTTAAGCTTTATGAGAGGGTTTTATTGCTCTAGTGGATCTTAGTTCTTGTTGCTCTCTGAGGACACCACCTACTGCACCTTCTTCTTTTTCTTTTTCAATTACTGCTTTACATTCCTCTTGAAATTCAATTAGTGACTCTTTTTTTCTTTCTTTCTTCTTCCTCCTTTCCTCTAAAATATTCTAAGTAGAATAACTCTGCTTTTCCAACTGTGTCGATTCTGTGTCTTTGTTCCTGCCAAGTGAACAAGAGGCCTTCTAGCATCAACCATCTATAGTTCATTCCTCTTTGAAGTAACTCTTTAGTCAAAAATGTATATTCTCTTCTCATCTCTCTTACTCTTCTTGGTACTTGTTTCAGCACCACAATTTCTTTGCCTTTGTACTTTAATGTTTTCTCTCTTGCCACCTGTAGTATCTGTGTTTTGATTATCTTCTTAGTAAATCTAATACCGTGTTTCCCCGAAAATAAGACACTGTCTTATTTTTTTTCCAAACAACTAAACACTAGGTCTTATTTTTTGGGTAGGTCTTTTTTATATATATATAACATTTATATATATAATTACATATATATATATATATATATATATATTATAT